>VZSF01000171.1:0-211926 GCA_013398295.1 Chionis minor
ACCGATCACACCCCTCTGAGCTCCGCCATTCACCCAGTTCTCAGTCCACCTCACTGTCCACACATCTAACCCACACGTCCTAAGCTTGCCTGCGAGGGTGTTATGGGAGACGGCGTCAAAAGCCCTGCTGAAGTCGAGGTAGGACACGTCCACTCTCCTCCCTGGGGCCGGGGCAGCAGCCTGGTGAGTGGGTAGCACTCCCTGTCTGCGCCTGGCCGCCCTCGGCTTGTGCAGGAGAAGCCAGAGAGAGGGAGGGCAAAGCTGTTCCCAGCACATTTTTCTGCTTGGACACACTTGCAAGCGCGTGGAGCACTGCAGCTGGGTTCCCAGCACCCTGCGCCGGCTCTCCAGCCTGCGCTCCTCCGCCAGCGGCCCCGGATTCCCCAAATACCTGGCTGGGAGCAGCACAGGACAGCTGCACGGGGCAGGCAGGGGTTTTTGGGCTGAAGTCTTGAAGGACTTGAAGGAAGAAGAGGTGTCTTGCCAGCTCCAATGCATGGAGCAGTAAAAACTGCCCTGGGGTCCCACGTGTGCCCAGCGCGGCACTTACTGAGGTCTCACGACTGCTTCAGGCTCTCGGTGCTGCTGGGTGGGAGCCTGTAAAAATCAGCTGCGGTGCAACGGCCTCCCATGTGCATGAGACAAGCGCCGGACCCCAGACACCCAAATCCAGCCTTCAGTTTAATAAAGAAAAGCTCCTAAGGCAGAGCTGCCACACTTGCAACACCGCGGCACCCCTCGAGCAGTTTGCCCGCAGCTGGACGGGGGGGCCACCACTTTGCGTCTTGGTCTGGGTGTTGCCGTCCACCAAGTCCAGGAGGAGCCCACCAGGCTCGGTGCTCACCTGGCCCAGCGCTGCGCATGGCTGTGAGACCCACCACTTGTGGGGCAGCTGGGGCTCCCTCCCTGAGACGGCCCCTTCCCCATCAGTGCGGGACCATGGGTGGCAGGACCCCCGAGCCCAGCTGAGCTGCTGGGATCAGCTCCTCCTCGTCACTCTGAGATGGAGATACTGAAGGTGCAGCAGCATGGGAAGGGAGGATCTGGGAGGCTCCAGGCACTTGCTGGCTCCTGCCTGTGCTTTGGAGGGTCTCCTGCCCCTCTCACTTGGGCAGCAACAACTCCCTGGCAGAGCCTTGGTCTTCTACTCTCATTACCTCCTGCCTGGTCACCCCAGTCCAACCATGCCCAACCTGGTCACCCTCAGTGCCACCATCTCCACACCAGTCATCTCCAGTCTTGTCACCCCATTCCCACCACCTCCAGTCTGCTCACCCCACACTGACCAGCCCCACGCCCAGCAGCCCCACTCCTATCACCTCCAGTATGGTCACTCCACTTCCATAACCCCCACACGGATCATCCTCTCTCCAAACGCTTCCACATGTATTCAACACCAAGCTCTTCCCTGCTCTTTTCTTTCCCTTGTGCTCTGCTGTTCCGCCTTGGGAGACATTTCTAGTTTAGATGGTCTCCAGTTCATTCATTTCCCGCTCACGTTTGCTCCAGGCTCTTTTGCCCTGCCAGTACCCCTGCACCCCAACGCCAAGACCATTGCCCCGTCTAACCCTTCTCAGAGCTTGTCACCAGCCATCCCACAGAGAAGTCACTTCTCCCTTCAGCCCCCTTGCAAGTCCCATTGTCTCTCCCAGCCACCTTCTCCTCTTGAATTCAGCAAAACCCATCCCGTCCTTTCGATTCGTTCTCTTTTTTCCCCCAACCAAAGGGTTTGCAACGTTTTCTTTTACTTCTGGGGAGCAGGTGAGCCAGCAGCAGCCTGCCAGCGGCCCCACGACAGCAGACGCAGCCCTGTGCCCCGTGCGTCCGCTCAGGCCAACATCAAAAAGCCACCAAAGCCATTGCTGTCACACCCAGTGGCGGTGATGCGAAAAGCAGCAAAGCTCTGGTAGCATCTCAGTGGAGACCCCTGAGCTCAGGGCTCCCTGATCCCACGCACAAGATGTTCTGAAACTCCCAATCCAGCCTGGAGCCGCAGCCTGGCGGGGTTTGGGCAGGGGCAAACACACCTGCACATGGCTGGAAAATGGTTGAAATTTGATTTCAGATTTGACCTTGCGCAGAACCGAAGGGGAAGGAGCGGTGCTGGGGACGGCGGGGAAATAACCTCCCGCGGGGCTCCTGCTGACAGCAGAGGTTCCCATCCCGCCTCTCAACTCGGCGCGACGCTTGACAGGATGTGTCGGGCACGAGATTGTGCGCCCGGGACTGCGACGCTGCTCTTGGTAGGCTGCTCCTGCAGCAGCTCCCTGCCCCCAGCCACGCTGGCTGCATGCTGGCGCTGGCGGAGGCCACGTGGCTGCCCAGCTCAGCCTTCGCCACCCAGGCTACTGACTGTCCCAGGGGACAGACGCTGTCCCCGGGCCACTGATTTATCCTGGTGTCTTTGGGCAACCCACAGTAGCAGCCCAAGAGCCCAGCGAGAGCCTCACAGAGCTCGGCACCGCTTCTCGCCTCGGGGTAGTCCCTGCGAGTGCGGGACTGCTCCAAAAACTCACCCGCTGGCCACAAAGGGGTGTGCTTTGGGTGCGCGGCAGGGCTGGCGGGGACCATGCAGCCCTTGCACCACCCGCCACCCCTGGTGGGGATGGCCCTGAGTCCCCCCGTGATGAGTGTCACCCCTGAACCCAGCCTGTCCCCTCCTGGGCGTGCTGGCTGGACAAGGTGTCCTGCAGCCAGACTGGCAGGGGGACGGCTGCACGTGAAGCAACACATGTCACGACCCGGCCAGACTCAGCACTTCGCTGCCCAACATCTCTGGGGGCGTCAGGAGGGCTCCCACGGGGCAGCCAGCAGCCCCCGGGCTGCCTCTCCTGCGGGTCCCCCGCTGCGGTGGCTTTGTTTGCTCGGCGTCTGGCTGCAGGTGTGCCGGGAGCCGGCAGTCGCCCCGGCGTGTCGTGGCCCAGCCCTGCGGATGTGGCTTCGTGCTCGCACGCAGCCGCCATGCTGGCAGCAGCCACCCTCCCTAGGGGAGCTCCGGGGTGCCCCCAGGGTGGCTCCATCTTTGGGTGCTGGCCTCCCGTGCTGGGATGCCTTCGGGTTGGAATTCCCATGCGCCCTGGGCTTATCCATGCATCTCAGCAGGACCCTGCCTGCACACCCACGGTGCCCCAGGGAGCGGGGAGCTGCTCGGTGGCTCTGGGAAATGAAACCGTGACCCCATCTTGGGCAGAGCCCACCATGAGCCACGGCCGGGGTGCTGCTCCCAAGAGGGCGGCTTCGGAAGCAGAGCAGAGGGGCACCTATTTCCCCTTTGCTTTGCTTGGTCACCATCCCCCGGAGGGACAGGAGGGACACCGCGCACTCCACCCTTGTGGGAAGCCGGTGGTGGCAGGGATGCCCCTGGTGGGCTCAGCAGTGGCTGGGGGTGTGGAGATGGAGCAGACCTTTGCCTTGGCAATGCACTTGTTGCCATCACTGTTTTGATGAAGTCGAAACACGCTCTCCACTGTGTGTAAATCTCTCATGGCCCAGGTGAATTCACCTCTCCTCAGGTCACCTTATTTCCCAGGTGTCACTGTCACTGTGCTGTCCCCTGCCACTTTTCATTTCCACTCATCGGCAAGGAGAAACGTGCAGCAGCTCTTTGCTCCACCTTGGAGCAGCCACCTCCAGCACTGAGCACCCTGACCTCATCCTGGCCGGCAGCCCTGTGGCCCGCAAAGCACCTCCAAGAGAAGACACCAGCCCCTTTGAAGTCCATGTTCGACCCCCAGGATGCTGGGGAGAAGGTTGCAGGGAGCCCATCAGCAAACACTTTCCAGCGTGAAGGGGCTGCAGCCCATGAGGGCCACATCCTTGCCTCGTGCAAGCCACGTGTCCCAGCAGGGTGGGTGCTATTGCAGGTTCATCTCATGGGCATCTCCACCCCATGCAGGTCCCTAGTCCAGGGCTGGGTCCTCCCACCCTGCCATCAGCAGGGGGAAAAACCGCCGAAGCTACGTCTCAGCCTTGGCTGTCCCTCACCATGGCATCAGGGCTGCTCTCTGACAGCCCTGCATGCCTCCAGGGAGGGCTTCTTTCCTTGGTCCCAGCCCTGACAGGGCTCAGCGGTGCTCAGGTGCCCACTTCTCCATGTAGGGAGCAGCCACCCAGATGTTCCAGATGTTGAGGGCCACCATGTCACCAGATGCCCCAGGTCAGGAGCAGACCTACCCATGAGATGTCTGTTGTTCCTAACAGTCTCTGCTGACAGAGACACCCAGCCTCCCCGGGCTTTGCTCTCCTCACAGCTCAAGATGTAACTTGTCTCCTCCCCGCTGTGAGCCAAGACTTGTCCTCGTCCTCATGAAGAGCATGAAAATCCCATGCTCTCACCTGCACTAGCTCAAACTCAGGCCAAAGCTGTTGGGAGACAGTGGTTCTCGGTGCAGACCCTGCTCATTTCACTGGGGCTTGGGAAGCTTCCTGACAAATGCAGTAATGGAGGGGACGATAGTGCTGGTGGTCATATGGCTTGGCCAGGATGGATGTCACCATGGAAATGGCATGTCCTGCCAGTGAATTTGGTGACAGTTAGTCCCTCTGCACAACCCTCCCAGGCAGTCTGGGATGCTCCCTGCCACAGATTATCCCCATGACCATGCCTGGAGAAGGAGCAGGAGGTCCCCACAGGTCCTCCATGGCATCACCTACCAGCCTCTGAGCAGAGTCGTCAGCCTCTGCCCGCACAGCCTGCCCGTCTGCAGCAGGACAGAGGAAAATATGGGCAATAGGCAGCAATTTTAACACCCAGAACCACATTCCAAATCCATCCTGCCAGTGTCCTTCTCTCTAGACAACCTCTGGCAGGGTTGTGACCAAGGCTGGTCACCTCTGGGACCAAAGTTGGACAGGTACGGCTGTAGGACATACTGCGAATGAAGGTATATGGGACGTGTGCTGCCATGGGGCCTCCAAACTCACTGAGAAACCTTTGGTAGAACAAGGATGGAAAAAGCAGAGATTTTGGTGAGGACCAGGCTGGTGCAAAGCACCTTTGGAAGGCTCTCACCATCCGGTGCAATGGTTAGTCTTCGTGGTACAGCTCACCCAACCGGGGAGCAGTGTCAAGCCGCGCAGCTGGGCTCTGCCAGCATTTCCAGCACAGAGGAGCTCACAGAGAGCACCAGCTCCTTTGAGAACAACCATATGAATCTCACCTTACACAGAATACATAGAACCACTTGGGTTGGAAGAGACCTTCAAGATCATCAAGTCCAACCATAAACCTATGCCAAAACCACCCCTAACCCATGTCCCTCAGCACCACGTCTGCCCGGCTTTTAAATACCTCCAGGGACGGCGATTCCACCACCTCCCTGGGCAGCCTGTGCCAATGCTTGAGAACCCTTTCGGTAAAGAAGTTTTTACCTTGAGGGAAAACACCAACTCTTGAAGGACTTCTCCAAAAGTAGTCCCAGACAAGCCGCTAACTGGGACCTGCAAGGTGAAAGCCCCTGGGAGCAGTCCAGGGGAAGAGCTGCTGCTGCTGGAGCAAGGAGAAACCCCAAGAGACCTTGTGCATCCCCATGTTCCCAACCTGACACCTCCCAGATGTGCTAATGTGACCCCAGTGTGTCAGTGACATGTGAGGTCACTGTAGTGAGACAGGCACGTTCCTGGGGAGCCCCAACACCTCCACGTCTTCCCACCGTAGTGGGGGGGCCAGGGAGCTGTCTAGAGCATCGCATGCTTGTCATGCAAAAAAAGGGTAAAAAGGGATAATAATATTAATATGTGGCATTTTTTTAGGCTTTTGCTGGACCCAAGGGATTCGCTCTCTGCTCTTTCAGCAGCCAACTCGGGGAGCGAAAGCTGGGACAGGTGGCAAGAGGAGCGATCCAAGCCCATCAAAGCTGGTTTTGCCCTTTCGCTGAGGAACAGGACACTGGCAGGCAAATGGTGGGAAAACTTTAACTTCACCCCGCAGAAAAACAATACCTGCGAGTGGAAAATGCTGACGGGCTCCCTGTGGAGGTGAAGTCAGGGGAAGGAAGGTGTGTGCTCCATTCCTTGCATTCCTCTCCAGGTCCCTCGGGAAGGTGGTTGCACTCCCCGGGGTCCACCTGGGTGCCCAGGGCATGATGGAGAGGGCTGAGGATCCTGTCCTGCAGCCTCGCTGGCTCCACCAGTCCGGCAGGGCTCAGCACCTTCCCTTCTCAGAGAGGGATGGGACCAAGGTCTGGATCCCCACTGGGGTCCACGGAACGAAACCTTTGCTATATGTGGGCAGCACCTTCAGAAACACGTAGGTTTGGGGCCCGCAGGGTGTCCCCAGGTGCCACCCTGCTGCACCCCAGCATCCTGCCACATGCACCGCTGCCACGTTGCATCCCTATGGCCACATGCCGGAGGCTGCTTCAGAGTACCTTGGGCTCATCCAAACATCCACGCAGAGCTGGTGGGACGTCCCGTCCTCCGGCCAGCCCGCGCTGTCCCCTCTCCTGCAGCATCGACCCGAAAACCGGAGGAAAAGCCATGGCGCTGCCGCGCGCTCCCATCCCCGTGCCGTCCCGGCTCCCTCCCGGGCACATGCGCGAGGGCACCGCGCCAACAGCTAATGGGAAAGTTCAGGGTCGGGGCGAGCCGCGGGGAGAGGCGCATAAAGGGCTCATTGTGCGGCAGGTCTCCCTCGGCTGTGCTCACGCAGGGCTCGCAGTTCAACAACAAAACACAGCCCAGAAATATGACAAGACACCTTTTTCCCAGGCTGCTGTTAAACTCTAATTAAACATTTCGGTGCACTTGAGCAAGGGAATGTCTGCTTCTCAGGCCCAGGCTACCTCAGCTGGAAAACATCTCCTCTGGTGCAAACTGCCTTGTCCAGGTTGACCCAGAAAGATGCCCCGGGGGCCCCTTGCCCATGTGAACCCGCGTACCAGGGTGGGCAACCTGCTCCTGTCCGCCCAGCAAGGGGACCACTGGCTGCCCCCCTCTCCAGAGGACGAGGCCAGGCTGGAGCAGCCCAAGAAGGGGCTGTACTGTGGGCAACGTCACCGCTGGCAGCTGCTGGCGCTTCTCCCCGCTGCCCACTGTGGGAACTGGGAGTCCCTGCACCCGTGGGGGCAGCAGCTGAGGGAGCGTGGCCCGGAGAAGCAAGAGGCAGCGTTTGCACCCATTTCTGCCCCGTGTGAAGGAGAGCCAGGAGACAACTGCTCCACAAGAGCCCCAAATCCAGCCTTTATGACCCAGAAATTGCCCGTTGATGAAGAGGGACCGTGACTCTGGTTTGCCCACGTGTCTGTCCAGCGCCGTAGGCAACGTCGGTGCCTCTCCGACCCATCGCCCTAGAAATATTTAATGTGATGCCTTACAGCAGCCGTACAGCACAGCCCACAAGCTCCGTCCTCAGACCCGGCAGGATTTTGGACCTCAGAGCCCCTATTTCAGTAGAGCAAATTCTTCACTCTCATTTGTCCCTGGACCCGCTGGTTCCCCTCCCCAGGCCTGGACCATGGCTCGGCTTCCTGGCTCTAGAGGTTTGGATATTTCAAACCAACCCAACGGACAAGCGGCGTGTTGGATTCTCATTCTTCGGCTGCTTTGCGATGCTGACCTGCAGGCACTGACCATCATCACACCTCGCTGTGACTTTTTGGTGGGTCTTAAGTAACTGCTTTCCCAAGCTCCCCCATGCCATCCCCTGCAGACTCTTCCAAGTCTGGGCAGGAAAATTGGGCTTAAGCCCCTTTGCTGTCCCCCCAGGGAAGCAGCAGCGCTCCCACGCTTTCATTTGACCCAGAAATCTCCAAAGCTCAGGAGGCTGGAGGAGATGACCAGCCTTGGGATGCAAGGGTCCCTGTGGAAGGATCCAATCCAAAGCCTGTCTCCTTCCAAAATCCCACCCTTTGCTTTCCTCTGGGTTTTCTGGGCAGCAGAGGACAGCATGGCCCCACGAGCAGCACAGACCCCAGCCCCGATCCCCCGAGAGGGATTTGCTGCTTGCCCAGTGTGCCTGTGGGACTGGTACCACCGGGGAGGACGGGGAGGCATCGCCACCGTCTTCGTGTCACCGCAACCCGAGATGCGGGAACCAGAACACACACGCTCTTCAAGCGGTGCTGTTGGAAAATCCAGCGAGGCCGGAGCTGGCGTCCTGCTATTTCAAAGAAGGAAGGAGAAAGAAAAGAGCACAAAAGAGCCGAGCGATGCAGCCGGGAGCAAGGCTGGCGGGGGAGGACACGCACAGAGACTCAGCTGCCCTGAGCAGAGGGGGGCACGGCGGCTTGAAGACCCCCCCTCATCCATCCCTTGGATGCCCAGGATGGGTGCGGCGATGGCGAGCTGGCAAAGCCTGGTGGGCATGGCAAGAGCCAGCCCTCCCCGTGTTATTAAACACCGACTTTGGCCATTAATTGCAGTAATTTCTCAGCACCTTGTTTCTAGCAGGCACCGGCCGTACCCCAAAAAACCCCCCACGTCCGATGCTCTGACGTGTGACCCAGCCACGCGGAGGGGACATGGCGGTGCTGGCACCGATGGAGCTCAGCCACTGCTTTGCGGCATCCCTCATCCCACCTGAGCACCACCCAGCGGGAGCAGCAAGGACAGGGGTGGCTCTGGCTTGCAGGGGACTTGCAAGCTGGTGGCTTCCCAGGGGTCACCTCAGTAAGAAACAGGTGGCCCAGGAAAGGGTTACTGCGCAAATCCGCCATTTCTAAGCTTGCTAGGGAGTGGGAAGGTGTCTCGCCCTGAAAGGCTGGGAGCGGAGTGACAGCCCATGGATGACACTTGTAATATGGCATCCTGTGGGGGTGGAATTTGGCAAAACTGGTCTCTCCTGCTCCGAGGACATTCCAGCTCCCCCCCCACGGGCAGCCTGAATTGAACTCCCTCGATAAATACAGCAGCCAGGGGTTTAATCCAGCTCGGGGCCCCGCAGTTACAGAAGCAGCAGCAGCAGCAGCGTGCTCCTTGCGCAGGCTCCCGTCCCACCCTGGCGAGGATCTGTGTCCCCAGCCACCACCAGCGCTACAGTTCCTGCCACCAGGCAGGCCATTGCCCCTGTGAAACCTCACCCTGGCATCTGGGCTGCCCCTGCTGGACGCTGTGACCCCAAGAACACAGCAACGGTGACCTGTATCTGTGACCCTCCCTGAGATGGCACGTGGGTGACAGCTCTGGAGGGGGCCACCACCACGCACGGGGTTGTGCCCAGGTGACACACACTCACAAGGCTCGTCCCCCTCCAAAACCACTGCAGGATGGGGTGGGAGGCTCGACTTAAGAAGGAATTTTGATTTTTCTGGGACAAGCAAAGCAGGGCAGCAGAGCCCGCAAATCCCCCCTGTGCGGCACCCAGGCTGTGCTGCGCTGTTTGGGCTTTGCAGGACATGTCCACCCCCGAATCCTGGTCCGGCAGGGATGTGCCGGGTGGCACTGTGAGCCCCAGTCCTGGCACAGCCACGGCCACAAGACAGCGAGGGAGGTGACAGCCCCAGGGAGGAGGCACCCATCCCCAGGGAGGGGACCGAGGGCAGCCATCACACACCCAGGGGGCTCACCCCCACCTCCCCGCACACCGTGTCCCCACACCGGGCGCCGTGACCCACAGCTTCCCCACGTCTGGGCAGACTTGAAAACCGTGAGCCGGCGACAGGGGGCCAGATCCCAACTTATCATCCCACTGTTTCCCAGGCTCCTCCGGCGGCTGCCCCCGCTGCCAGGACGTGTGTGTGCCGATGGGATCCGGAGGGAAGCGGGGGACAAAGGCGCTGCACCGTGCTCCTCCTCCTCCACCCTGCTCTTGGCAGGGCCGGGGGGACTCCAGCTGGGAAAGGAAAAGGTTCCCAGGGCGAAGGTGTTAAATACCCTTCTCCCGTGCTGCTGTCACCTCCAGTCCCCGGGGTGTGAGAATCAGACTCTATTATCCCCTCATTAGGAACTAACATACTGTACTAACCTTTTCACATGAAAGCTACGGTCTGTTCGCCAACAAAAGCTGACGCTTGGTTCCCAGGAGTGGAAAAAAATCCAACCCCACAAGCACTTAGCAGGGGCTCTGGGGCCAGCCGGCCCCACCAGCTCTGCGCAGACCCTGCCGAATCCCAGCGGATGCTCCGGGGAGGGGAGGAAGGGGCTTTGGGAGTGGGGGGGGCCAGTTGGGCACACAGCCCCCAGTGGAGTGGAGCAGGGGAGGCCCCCCCTGAGGTGAGGGGTCCTTCTTCCAGATCCCGAGGTGGCTGGGGGGACCCCCAGGGAGGGATGGATGGGGCTGCGAGGGGACTCCCTCGCCTGGGGTTTGTGCTGCAGGGAGCCCTTCCCCGAGGGGACACGCTGCCCCGGTTGTCCTCTGGAGAGGGGTCCCAGGGCTGGCAGACCCCCTTCAGCCATCGCAGCCACTACCGCTCTGCCCAGGCTCCCCCCAGGCAGTTTGCAGGGCTCGGGCTGGTTCTTCCCACACCACTGAGCAAAACACCTTGGGATTTGCAAGAGCTGGAACTCCCACTCCTCTTCAGGCGACCCTGGAAGGTGGGAATCCAGGCTGGGAGAGCATCACTGGGCCACGGAAACACCCATCTGCAACACCACGGGTCAGCGTCTAGAGCGGCCAGATTTTAAGAGCACTGAGCACGGCGGGTGATGGCCTCCCTGGGACACGTGGCAGCAGCAGGAACGCGATGTGCATCGCTGCGGAACGCGTCCCCTTGCCCCAGACATTGGCAGACATCGCCTGAAAAGATGAGCAGTTGGGGTAACATCCTCCTTGCTCAGGCTTTTAATTAAACAAGACCTGCCCGGGGCAGCAGTTTGAGCTTCTGCTTGATTTGGAGATAAAGGAGGGGCGAGAGGAGATATCTTGAAAGATTTTTCCTGGTTTCTTCACTTTAAAAATATCTGCTCTGCCCCGTTTTTGGCTGGAGACCTCTGACAGCTTGGGGAAGTGAGCTTGAGAGGTACCCAGGGCCACAGCAGGCACGTCCCACACCTGGGGACACTTCCCTGCCTTTCTGCATGCCTGAGAGACCCCACAAATTCCAGATGCACTTGCCACCTGGCAGCCTTGACTAGCTCCATGCTTCTAATGAGGAAAGCAGGAGGAAGGAGGGATGCGTACCCATTTTTTTCCCTTTTTCCCCTCTCTCTAATGCTTCCTTTCCTGCCTGCCTCCACCTGCAGCTCCCTCCCTGACCCTACAACCTGCCTGTCCCTAAGGGCTGGGGGACTTTCCGGGTCCCCAACTGGCCACTGCCCCCTTCCTAGTCCCCCCCTGCTGTGGAGCAGGGATGGGCTGACCCTCCGCTCCCCCAGCCCCATCGGCGGGTCCCGTTGGAAAGAGGCAGGTGGTTTTTGCATTGCACACACATGTTTATTAGATCCTGGCCCCAGCCCACTAAGCTGTTCCACACAGGCCACCGGCGACAGCTTCCCCAGCTCTTTCGCCACCACAGGATGCTGTGAAGGTGTCAGCGGTGCCACACGTTGTTTTGCAAATTGAATTAAAACCGGCGAAACGTTTCGGTGCTGCCTGGCTGCTCCTCTCAGCGGCGTGGTTGGGTGCAGCGGCCCGGGGTGGCCCGAATCTCCTGGGCTGCTCTTTTCAGAAGGTCGCTTTTCTTCTCAGTTACTGCAGGCAGATTTGGGTCAGCAGGTTTGATCTAAGCATGCCAGACGACTGGAATTCAGGGGGAAGGAGAAGCACGATAAAGGCAGGCTTGTCTCCCGGTGCGTTTCTGGGCTGGTTTCAAGGAACTGTTGGTTCACTTTCAGTGCCTGGCAGACAGGCTGGGAAACCTGGTGGCAGATTCCGTTGTCACCCACCATGGGTGCTTTGGCGCTTGTGGCAGCGACGGTGATGCCTGCCCACCGCGGCAGCACCTCTGTCCACATCTGTCCATGCCATGGAGATGAGCGTGTGGGTGAGTTACCACCAACAGTCCATAGTTCAGAAGTACCTTTGAGCCACCGATCGAGCCAAGGCCACGGGCATTAAGTTTTGTGCGAGGTGAGAAGCGATCCTTATCCAGCAGCCGGGGCGGACGAGGCAGGAGGAGGGAGAGCTGGCGCAGAGGAGAGGTGCAGAGCTGACTGGGAACCCTTGTCCACCTGGCCATCGTCCTGGGGCTTCCCGGTGCCAACCTAATCCCACAGGTCCTGAGGAGGTTGGGGGTCTCCAGAGAGGGGCAGGCAGAGCACTGTCAAACTCACTGCAGCCGTGAGAGGGGAGCAGCCAGAAGGGTTTGTGCGGTGCCTTCAGCCCGGCCCGGCTTCCCGCAGCTCCTCCCCAGCTCCACGCATCCAGCGGGTCCAGCATGGGAGATGCGCCGTGCCGTCCCGGCCAGCACGTTCCATCCCGGGGTGGGCAGCGGCCCCGCACCTGCCGGCACAGCAGCCAGGAGACACAAGCGGAGACACGGCTTTAGCGGCCGGCGCTGGAATTTCTGCTTCCCTCACCCGAGCTCCGCCCGAACCCAATCATTCCAAAGAGGTTCAGAACTAACCAAGCCACCCTGAGGCAACAAAAATGAACTTCAAACTCAACATTTTAAGCTGAAACAAGCGATTCCCCCTAATTCCCCGCAATATTTTTCAGCGCAGTCCATGCAGCGATGAGTGCATTGCAATCTGTGTCATGCAGGCGCCAAACCGGAGACCTCTCTGGCTCCATCAGCATCCTCACCCAACACTCTCTGCGGGTCCGCAACGCCTTGCTGGCCCCCACCCACCATGTAGGGGCTCAGGGTCCTTTTCCTCGTTGTCCTTTGCTTGTGGCCGTAGCCAGCTGGAGCCTCTGGCTGCTGCCAACCTGCCAGGAGGTCCTGCAGAGCGCCGGGACATGCAGGGCCAGGGCTGGAGGACAAAACTCTGAGCTCTGCCTGAGCAGCCCGGGGCGAGCAGACTGGGTATTCACCCTGGCAGGGGGAGCTGGGTGGGAGCTTCTCCTGCCCACCCCCATTTCACGGGTACCTGCAAGGTTGAGGCCGTGTTGCCCTCGCACAAGCTCTTGCATATAAAAATGGCACACGGAAATGAGAAATGAGCCTTCACCAGGTACCTGGATGAAGGCTTTTGGGGGAAAGTAGCTTGCCATTTGATCTTGGAGGCTCAGCCTCCAAGTGCAAGGAGGTCTAAGGAGGTCACCTCCCAGACCTTCTGGAGGTGGGGTTGCCCATCTGCCAGAGCACCGGCTGCTGCTCTCACTGCTCTCCGTGAGCCGTTGGGGTCAAACTCCACCAATGCAGAAGGCTACAGGGGTGTCTGAAGGACAGTGTCCTCAGCAGCCCAGCAGACAACGGCTTGGCTCACGGTGACTCTGACCACCCCCAAGATTCCTCCTTCTCCAGCTTCAGCCTCAGGTAAAGGAGAGTCTAAAGAGAGATTATTATTCCCCCCGTGATTCCCTGTTGAATTACAGAGCCTGAGTGGAGACGGATGAGAGGTTCTGAAAGACCAGCCCGACACGCAGCCACCTCCTTGGAGAGCACCCAGACGGTGCCGGCGCAGCCGAATGTGCCCCCTGCACCCAAAACTTCGAGGCTGAGCTAAAGGGAGCAGAGTGTGCGGTGGCAGTGTGGCATGGCACAGGGCACCGCTCATGCTGGGCTCCCACCCCATGTCGCACTGTGATGGTGTGACGTGGGAATGCTCTTGCTTGGGGACAGGAGTCCCAGGCAGTGGGGATGCTGGGGTTTGCCGTTCCCGTGCCACTCTCAGACAAGCTGCCACGTCCTGTCCCCGGCCTCACCATGCACAGGACAGAGATGGAGACTTTGCCCAAGGCTGTGTCACTGCTGTGTCACTGCACGATGGCACCTGACACTGGGCCACAGGGACGACCCCAAGGAGCCAGCACAGTCACGGGCAGGGCCAGGAGCTGCCTCCATGCAAGAACAACCCCTTCTCCTTCAGCAAACAACCCCAGGGTCTCCCTTCCTCCATGCAACGTCCTGACGGACGCTCAGTGGGTCGTGCTGCTGCGGCGTGGGGTTTTGGCACGGGGGCTCGCTCTGCCACCGCCCCGGCAAAGCCTGGCGCTGGCTGCCGCCGTCCTGCTGCGTGGCAGAGATGAGAAGAAAAACAACGTGCGGGGTTTCTCCTCACCTCCCGTCCTCGCGCCGCGCCATGGCCCCGCCGGCTCTTTCATCTCCCAGCGCCAGCGGCTCTTTCATCTCCCGCCCGGAGGTGCGAATGGCTCCCCTCTTGCGGCAGACACCCTGCCACCCTCTGCCCGCGCCGGCAGCGCCGCTTGGCCCAACACTGCCGGGACCAAATGGCTGGGAGCTCAGCCTGCCCAGGAAGACCCTGCGTGCCGGGAAGGGGGTGGTGGGTGAGGACCTGTCACCTCTGTCCCCTCTGGAGGCACCAGCAAAGTGCTCAGGACCCCCAAAGCCTGGCTGCAGAGAAATCGAGACACCAGGATTTCTTCTGATTCTCTCTGCAAATAAGAGGATGCCGGGCTTGCGCCTGCCTTGTTCATGTTTGCTCAAATTCAGCTCATCTTTGTTAACTTCTGCTGATGCGAAACCAGCCCTCGGGGATGGGGAGCCGTCCACCCCAGCAGGCAGACGTCGGTGCCGCCCTGGAATTCCCGGTCAGGGATGGTGAGGTGATTCCCCATCTTTAAAGCCCAAAGGAACCATCCTGGCCACCCTGCTCACCGTCACCCTGGCATAGAGCCCTGCAGTTTGTGGTCCTGCTAGGGCTTATCTTTGGGTTCTGCATCAAAGGTGACACGGTCAGTGCCACCACATGGGTCAGGGTGTGCGGGCATGGAGACGCCAAAGGGCTGGAAATCCTCTGGGGCAGCATTAAACAAGATGCCTGACGGGTATGAACTGCAGGAGAACACAGCTGGGTAGTGTGAAAAGCTGGGGGAGAGTGAGAACAGGAAAGAAAGAGAAAAACAGAAAGAAAATGAAGAAGAGAAAGAAAAAGAAAGAAAGGAAGAGACAGAGACAAGAGACAGAGACAGAGACAGAGAGAGAAAAAAGAAAAAGAAAAAGAAAAAAGAAAAAAAAAGAAAAAGAAAAGGAAAAGAGAAAGAAAAAGAGAACGAGAAAGAGAAAAAGAAAAGGAAAAGGAAAAGAGAAAGAGAAAGAGAAAGAGAAAGAGAAAGAGAAAGAGAAAGAGAAAGAGAAAGAGAATGAGAAAGGAAAAGGAAAAGAGAAAGAAAAAGAAAAAGAAAAAGAAAAAGAGAAAGAAAAAGAAAAAGAAAAAGAAAAAGAGAAAGAAAAAGAAAAAGAAAAAGAAAAAGAAAAAGAAGGAACAGGATAGCAACAGGCTGATGTGTAACACCGACTCCAGGCCTCCCACAAGCCCGTGCCGGGAGCTGCCCGGGGGCAGCCATGCACCACTGGCGGTGGCTGCATGCGGCTCCTGGCTCTGCACCCCGGGTCCAGCTCGGACCAGAGCTGTGACTGGAAACCACCCACTCATGGGCGCCATCCTGGTGGCAGCACTGGAAGGGACCACGGCCGGGGCTGGGCTCGTGCTGAGCAGCGTCACTGTGTGCTGGCTCTGCCAGGGAGCAGTACCGGTGCCACCGGGGCTATTGGGCCTGGGGACGGGGGGCTGCAGTGTCAGCCTGACCCACCCTGGCAGCCAAGTGAGCCCCAGCCAAACCCAACGGATGAGACAAAGAGTTTCCTGGTGCTTCATGCCTGCGCTGAAGCCAGTGGTGCCATGGCAGCAGGGGTGAGTGCAGCCTCGGGACGGACACCGCATGGGCACAGCGCGTCAGGACATGTCAGCATCGCCATGTCATGTAACTGCACCCCAAAAGCCAGTAATTAACACCAAAGAGTTTTCACCCCACTAAAGCGCTCTTCCGCAAAGCGCCAAAGGGTCGAGCTGTGGGAACAGTGATGCTGGTGGGCAAGGGGGGCTCTGAACTGAGAGCCACTGGCAGAGCCACCGCGGCTCCTGGCACACGGGGCTGCCACCAACGAGCATCACCAGCTGCAAACCTGCCTGTGGTGGCTGGGGCTGGGGACGACGGGGCGAGGGGAGCCCTGGCAGGTGGCCCTCGCTGGTCTGGCTTCACGAGGAAGGCGGCTGCGCCCGAGTGGAATGCGCCCGTCCTGGCTGACATCTCCCACACAGGGACATCTACGAGTCCCAGGGAGTTTGTCCCATGTGCCTTCACCGCTCCCGCTCAGGCACCTCACAAAGACCCCATTTCCAAGCCTGCTTTCCGGCTGGTCCCATGTCGAACATCAGTTAAAAGGAAGCAATTAGCACCTGGTAATTGCATTGCTTTGCACGACCGCAGCAACCAAACGGTTTAATATCCATCCAAATTTCATCTAACTCTGCAAAACGGTCACAAAACTCAACAAAATGCCCCGGGAAAACCTGACAGCCCGTCTTAACGCACGCGGACGCTCTCAGCCTGCCTTCCCCCACCAAGGCCAGTCCCCCCAGCTCCCCCCTTCTCACGTTCACTATTTATGCCTCAAACTGGTGGCACAGAGATGGACTTGGGGCATTTCTTCTCCCCCGGGGGACACAGCACCAGGGGGTGCCGAGCTGTGTGAGGAGCATGCGGGCTCAGCATTCCAGGGACGGAAAGGAGAGGTCTGACCCTCAGGTGTCCCAGACAAACGCCTTAAAGACTCCAGCCAGCGAAACGTGGTCTTTTGGGACAAGGGGACAATCGCTGTTGGCCCTCTCCCAGCACCGGAGTAAAGGAATAAACCCGGGTCCCAGCAGCACCTCCACAAGTGCCCTCTCCCTGCCCTGTCCTGGTGGCAGAGGGGACCCTGAAGGACACCAAAGGCTCAGGGGCACCGCTGGGGCGCAGAGAGCGGTCCAGGCGTCCAGCGCTGTTTGTTTCGCTGCGGAAATCCGGATCTTACCTATTTAAATAAACCGGCTGGGAGGACGGCAGAGCGTCAGGCCTGTTGTTGAGCGCACAGGAAACAGCTGTATTCGATTAGGCAGGGCTAAGCCAGTGACTCTGATAGCCTGGGAATGCTACTACTACCAATAATAATAATAAAATCCTCTCTGTTTCAGGACTATTGATTTTCTATAGAAAAATCCAACAGCAGCCCGGACCCGGAGCGAACATTCGGCTGGGTGCCTCATCCGACCACCCCCGCGGGGCTCAGCTTGGTGCAGGGTGGGCGATGCTCTGCCCCGCGGGGGTTTGGAGGCAGGGCTGGAAGGAGCATCTTCACCCAGAGCACCGTCCCCTTCCCACTGCTCCTCCGTGGCCGGGGCATGTGCTGCAGCCAGGCGTGCAGCAGCGGTGCAGGACAGCACTGCGGACTCGGCTGTCTCGGCTCCATCCAACCCCGCAGGTCTGCACCCACAGGGGAGGAGGAGGAGGAGGTGGCTGGGGATGGGGGGGTAGAGGGTGGGTGTCCAGAGGAGCCCGGGCCACACGGCTGGCTCAGTGCAGGGACCTGACCCTGGTGTGTCTGGAAGCATCCTGTCTGCTCCGAGCAGGAGAGCATCCCTGTCCCCATCCCATCCCCATCTTCATCCTCACCCTCATCTCCATCCCTATGCCCATCTCCATTCTCATCCTCATCCTCACCCTCATCCTATCCCCATCTCCATTCTCACCCCCATCCCCATCCTCACCCTCATCCCCATCCCTATCCCCATCCCCATTCCCATCCTCATCNCCCCATTCTTGCCCCACATCCGCCCGTGCTCCCATGCTCCCAGGAACACCCCGGGCTTGCCCAGTCCTGACAGCCCGTGGGCAGCGGTGAGCGGTGGCAGTGGCACGTGGTGGCAGTGGTACGTGGCACAGCAGCTCCTCACCCTTTGGCACGCACGGCGCCAGGGAGACACATGGGCAAACTGCGACCAGGTGGTGACTTGTTCCTTCCACCCACCAGGAAGGACCCAGACCAGCGTGTGCTGAAAATCCCGCTTCTGGGAAGCCGTTCCCTTTTTTTTGTGGCCCTTTTAAAAAAAACTTGGCCGTTGGCCAGCCCTAACGGAGCTCCGCTGCCCCCCCAGCTCCTAGACTCCCCAGTGACCTCCAGGAATATTTCTACAGCTGCCCACACAGATTTCCCAGGAAGGGCAGCGTGCATCCTCGGCGGCAGAGCAGCCACGTTCCCTTTTCTCCAGGGTAATCCCAGCTCATCAAGGAGGCTGTTTTTTTTCCCCAATGTGGCGGGATGCAGCCGGATGACCCACGGCAGCAAATCGATTTGTTGTTCTCCCCCTTTTGCCTCCCTGTTGGGCACAGAGCCTGTGGGTCCTGCTTGGATGTGGCTCTTTAGACCATTTGGCTTGGGCTCGTTGGAACTTTCGGGGGTGCCTCTGGAGTCACCCCCACCCTGATGGTCCCTGCGCGGCCCCCGGAGGATGGAGCGCTGGAGCCTCAGCTCTCAGCAAACCTCTGGCAGCAACATCAGGCGTCAAGAGGAGAAATGAGGGCTGGGAGCGAGTCCCAGTTTTGGTGCTCATCTCGTTTTCAGAGCCGATGGATGAAACATGCTGAGCACCGACCAGGACCAGGCAGCTTGCCCAGTTCAAGGTCACCTGCAGCATCTCACTGGCAGGTCACAGGGGGAAAAGCCAGAGGCAGGATGGAGGGATTTTCCCAGCAGGCTCCCTCCCTGGCACGCCGCCTGTCCCCAGATGCTCTGCGACGCTGCAGCGAGCCTCGGCGCCAGATGCAGAGCAGCTGAGCTTCATTTAGCTGCTCAGGGCAGCGTTACCGCGCACCCCACAGTGCTTCACCGGGGAAATTCCCTGCCCGTCCTCTTCCCAAAAAGAGGCCAGAGCAGGACCCGGACCAAGGGGTTGGGTCAGACCCAGCCCCGGGCCCTTCTCCCACCTCTCCCAGGGTCTCCTGGGGTAGATATAAAATCCCATTGGCAAATAAGAGCCTGAGGGTTAGGGAATGCTGAACCCATCCGCACGTGTCCAGGTGGGGTGAGAGGTGACACTGCAAACACCCCCGGGATTCGCAGCGCAGGGCGGCTGCGCTCACCCATTTCCCGGCGTGAATTTTTGGCGCGATTCTGCCTCACCCCCTTCCCTCTGGGAAATTTCACTGAGAACGCTGGGGCCCAGATAAAGCAAAACGCCCTCCATGTTCCCACCCCGCTGCCTGCTGGAGCACCCACCCTGGCTCTCCCGGCCGCGCTGAGGGAAAGCACAGCTCCCGACCCCGCAGGTGATGCTCAGCTCCCGGGGACGCTTCGAGTGTCCCTCCTTGACTTGTGAGTGGGCCAGCAGACGTGGAGCCTCGCCGGGACCACTGGCCCCGCTCCGGGCTGGCCGGTTGGGTTCCCACGTACCGCCTTGACGTCACCCGGAGAGCCCAGGAGTGAAAGGGGGGCCCTCGGGCGCCTGACAATAGCGCTTTCCTTCCCCATCAATAGCAGCGAGAGACACGCTGGGCTGACACGGAACTGTGCACAACAAAAGCCAGTGTCCGAACAAATCTTCTCAGGCGCTGGGTCCCCCGGGTGACCCGGGGTTAGCCCGGACTTTTGCTCTCGCCCGGCCCTCCGGATCAGGAATGTCCCTCTGCGCTGCGCCATGGCTGGTTCCCACGCTTCCAACCTGCTTTGCTATTTATCAGCAACCGGCCTCTAATCCCTTTTGTGAAGGTCTGATTCAAGCTCAGCACAATGTGCTGAAAAGGGAGGGGGCAGGCGGGAGATGAGGGAGGGGAAACCAGTCCCAAGGAATGAAAATCAAACCCTTTACCTTTCCCCCCCCCTTCCCCCTGCCCTTCTCGACACCGATTCCCTGGGGACTCTTTCGACCGTCCCCTCTCCGGGCAGTGCCAGGCTGCGGTGGGGAGCCAGGCAGCTCATCCCACTGGAAAGGGACGGTGGTGGGATGTGCTGGTGTTTAGGAACAAGCCCACACGTACAAAAAAGCCCTTGTGTCCCCTCGCAGGTTAATTCGGCTTTGGCGCTCGCTGATCTTTCACCACCCTTCTCCTGCCGCCGCTCCATCCATCACCTCCGGGAGGGAGCCTGTGCTCCCCACGCTTTCCCAACAGGAATGGAGGTGTGTGGTGAAGCATCGCCAGAGGCTGTCTATGGGGGAACGGGCAACGCGAACCCCGATTCCCTCTTGTTCCATCGCAGCCTCTCGCTCTCTCTTTTCAAACCTCCCTGGGGGGAACAACCCAACAAAATCTCCCCTTTGTGGCCGCGGGCAGAGCGGGCGCAGGTGCCCCACGCCGGGCTCTCGCCCCGTCCTCCCCGGAGCTGAGGCCCTTGGCTCACTCCTGTTTGCTTTAGGGGAGGATTCGCAAGCCCCAGATAACTTTGGAACAAAACATCTTCCAAAGGCTGTGCTACTTACAAATGAGGGGGCTCAAGCTTTTGTCCTAAATCCAATGCTGTTTTCTTTGCAAACGGCGGGGGAAAAAAGTAAAAGAAGAAGAGACGACCTCGAATGCTAATCTTGTTAGGTTAAACTGTTCGCTAAACAGATGGAGGTGCAAGGCAATGGGATTTTTGTCTTTTTGAGGAAGGGGTTAGGTTTGCAGGGCACATAGGTCATTCCCGGCAAACTGGCAGCTTTGCTCTTTGTGTCCCAAGAGCAGGGAGCAAGTAAAGTGGCAGAAATGCTGCCGGCTGACTGGTACGGTGGGGTTTAACCCTCGGTTGTTCTGGTGGTCTCGCAGAACGAAGCCCCTGAGCCTCACTCCAGGCATGGGGGTTACGCTGAGAAAGACCCTGTCACTGCCCCATGCCGCGGCACCTCGGCATCCCCCAAGGGAGACGCTCCCCAAAAGCCACCCTACAGCTGCTCTGGCGCTCAGCCTGTCTGAGGAGGACGCTGGGGATGGCGGCCTCCAGCCTGGCCACCGTGGCATCCCCCAGGACCCGCTCCCAGGCCAACTTCATGCAAGGGCTGTCAGGAAGTTTTGTGCTCTGGGCTGTGGACAGGACCAGTGCCCCTAAATCCCTTGGGAGACAGAAACCGTTTCAGCCAGAGGGTCTGGACTGGCAGGGGAACGGCGTGGCGGCCACAACACAGCTCCTTCGCTGCTCCCGTGGGCTCGGCCACGGCACCGGAGAGGCTGAATTCTGGTCGGGGTTGGGAGCTGAGGAAGTGTCCCTGTGGCACTGGGGACAGGTGCTCCCGCCTTGCCCACGTTGCTGTGAGTCACCCCGGCGCGGTGCCAGCACCCTGGGGAAGGCACAGCTGAGACCCAGCCCGTGCCACTGTCACAGGCACGGGTGACCCTGCTTCCCCAGGCACCTGCCGACATCTCCCTGGGGACAAATGCTGGGCAAGCGAACGCAGCTCACTGGCTGCCTCTCTGCAGACCCAATCCTCACCTTTCATAGAATCACAGAATCACTTGGGTTGGAAGAGACCTTCAAGATCATCGAGTCCAACCATAAACCTATGCCAAACCCACCCCTAACCCATGTCCCTCAGCACCACGTCTGCCCGGCTTTTAAATACCTCCAGGGACGGCGATTCCACCCCCTCCCTGGGCAGCCTGTGCCAATGCTTGAGAACCCTTTTGGGAAAGAAGTTTTTCCTCATATCCAACCTAAACCTCCCCTGGCACAACTGGAGGCCATTTCCTCTTGTCCTGTCGCTTGTTCCTTGGGAGAAGGGATTGACCCCACCTGGCTATAACCTCCTTTCAGGGAGTTGTAGAGAGTGAGAAGGTCTCCCCTCAGCCTTCTCTTCTCCAGGCTGAACAATCCCAACTCTCTCAGCCGCTCCTCATGAGACTTGTTCTCCAGACCCCTCACCAGCTCCGTTGCCCTTCTCTGGACACGCTCCAGCACTTTCCGAGAGCTTTCTGTGGGAAGGAGAGGACAGCCAGGCTCCCCGCAGGAAGCTCCAACCTGCTGGTGTCTCTGGCAGAGACGGAGCCTGGTGTGACCCCATCCTGCTGTCCCCGTGCCCCTCACAGGCAGTGGGACAGGGACCGTGGGCCCGTCTCGGCCAGCCCAGCGCCAAAGGCTCCAGTTTGGGCACGGTGCCGGGCAGCGGTCGCACCCGGATTCCTGTGCTCCCTGCACGTGCGCGCGTGTCCCCAGCCTGCCTTAACCCCGGCGCGTTGCCGGGCTGCTCCGGGGGGCACCTGGGGTGAAGCAGCAAGAGAAATGAAAACGCAGAAGTATGAAGAATCAGTCAAAAAAAAAAAAAAAAACCCAACAAACCCCAACCGGATCTGACAAAGCGGCAGCCAGAAACAAGGAACTGCCCAGTGGGCGAAACCCTCAGGGGTCCACCACAAACAGGATCCGCTCCCAAACGGCAGGAGAGGATGTGGGAAGGAAAGGGAGGAGGCCCTGAGCATGGTGAAGGAGGGGCCAGTTGGGAGAGGTGGGATGGCTGCAATGGCTGAAGGTGGCCGGGATGCAAGGGGATTCCCTTCGGGCAGCGTGCCCAGCCCTGGATCAGTGACCTTGGAGGCAAAGACAGACAACCCTGGGAAGCCAAAACTGCTCTCCATTTTAGGCCCTCATGGATGCTGAGACACAGGACAACCATGCGCTGGAGCTGCCGAGGTTGGCACGAAACTCCCTGTGTGTTGTTTTAAAATAAAGGCTGAGGAGAGGGTGCTGGTGGGGCTTCCTGGTGGGACGTGCTTTCCCCAGTATTACCCGCCTGGCTGAGCATCATCATCCAGAACCAGAGCCCAACAAAATCCCGTGGGAAGACTCGGGACAGCTCAAGCCAGCTGCTTCCAGCCGGCATTCCGCAATGGCACAGCCAGCAGCCTGTCCTTGCAGAGCTCCCATCTCTGCCCAGCCCAGCCCAATGCCACCCTGTTAACCAGAGCTGGGGCTTGTTGGGGGACATGGGTCCACTCCATGCTCTCCCCGCCATCGCCCAGCCAGGTTGGCTGACAACAAACCGCAGGAACTGAGCAGCCACGGAGCCACAGCGGGTTGGGAGGAAACTTTGCTCCGATGTAAGATCATGCCAAGAGCAGGTTTATGCACCGTCCTGGCTGGGATGAGCTCTCCCAGCGCTCCCACCTCCCCCTTCCCTGACCCCCTGCAGAGGAAATTCCCGATTCCTCCTTCCAGCTACAGCTGCGAGTCCTCCCGAAAATGCTGCAGCCGGGTCTTGCCACGTTGGAGCAGGGGCTTGGGAGCGGCTTTGCTTTGCCTTCCTGCCCCCGGGGGCCGCAGCCACCATGACCACACCAAGAGCGGGGTGGCTGCAGGTGCCTGGTTTTGCCGTTGCAACGTGAGCACGTTCTCAGCAGGAGCTTTCACACCCTCCTGCCCCGTGTCACGCAGGTGGCGGGACGGACACAGCGTGGTCCAGGCTGGGAATTCACCCTTGTGTGTCTGTGTGTCCCCCCAACCCCCCCACCCCGCATTAAAAACAAACAGGAGATGTGAAAATGCACATGAAAAACTTGTGAAGGAAACAAAAAGACAAAGTGGCCGGAGTGCCCAGCGGTTCAGCCCGCGGCTCATGGGGCTGCGACAGTAAATAAATAACAGTCCTGGCATCCGGGTATTTGTCACCTCGCTCAGCCCACTGCCGGGGCTCAGGGCTGCGGGCAGCTCCGCGGAGACACACGCCGGCAAGCAGGATCACACCGAAGCCAGCAAAGGGACAAAAGGCAAGTGGAGAGGCGACCCTGCTGCATGGCAGGAGCTCAAATACCTTGCGGCACCCAAATGGGGGTTTTTGCTCTATCGGACCCGGTGTCCCGGCTGTGCCAAGCCCCGTGCCGAGGGCTCACACCCGGCACCAGCATCCAGAGCAAGCCGCAGTGCTGCCCATCCCAGCGGGGATCAGCCCGTGGTTGGGAACACGCGTGAATTCACGCCGTGGCTGCGGCACTGAACCCCCACCATGAGCAAAAGGCAACACACGCCCTAGGCTCTGCGGCAAGGTTTGCTACGGCAGCCGGGGCACCGCTGGCTCTGCCAGCGAGCGAGCTGGTGAGGTGGGCTGCATTTATGCCATGGGCAGAAATAACCCATTTCCCCCTTCTCTCCCCATATTGCCCCCACGGATGCAGCCTGGCAGAGGGTGAGGGGAGCACGGGGATGTGCGCTCACCTGCCGGACACGCCAGCTCAGCTCTCTGCCCCGTTTCCCTGATCCCCTGCTGCCCCGTGCACAGCAGAGCCCCCAGGGACAGGACTCAAACTGCCCTGAATTCGGTGCCCACGGGACCTGCTCCTGGTCTGTGGGGAGAAAGAGACACCAGTCGAGGACACCTCTCCCCGTCAGCACCGAGGGGTGTCAGGGACCAAGACTTGTTCCTCTCCAAACCAGCCCGGACAGCCCAGAGCGAAGCACCCGACATTTCAAAGCGTCAGGGAGCTGTCAAGGGGCTGACTCGCCCAAAGCAGGGCTCACGGTGGCCGCGTGATGCCAAGCAGAGCTGACAAAGGGTACTGGCATCCGCTGGCCACCGCTGCGGGTCCCGGGGGGCCGCCGGACCTACTGGTGTACTGGGGCTTCTCTGGGGTGCCTGGAGCCCCTCTGCACGTAGCTCACCCCAGCAGCTGGAAAGCCCAGAAGTTTCCTGCTCTCCAGTGTCTTCAGATTCACATCCCATTAATTTTACACGGTTTTTTCCAGCCACAGGCACTCTGCAACCACTTTGAAGCTGGGATGCGCAATCAGGCAGGAAAGGGGATATTTCTGCTCCAGGAGAGCCAGAGGCAGCCTTCAAAGCTCCCTGCTGTCAAAAGGCATTTAGAAAATGGGAGGGGGGGCTTGAGGTGGGCCCACCCTGGAGTGAGAGCCTGATCAGCGTTCAGAGGCACCACGGGTGCAGGGTTTGTGCCGAGCCCAATTCTGGGTCTTATTTCCAGGTTCTCTTCTACTCTCTGTGAGCTCTTGGAGGCCTTGGAGATGATGGACTTGGGAGCAAACCAGGTGTGGTTTCTTCCACACAGTACGTGTCCACCCCTCCATTAGCTTTAATGAACACAACACCGACTTCTTCCACGAACTAGTAAAAGTGAATACTTTGTCTTTTTTAATTTATTATTTTTTGTTCTCTGAACGTTTTCCCAAAGAAAGGGGAAGTGAGGAACCTCCCGTGCTAGACAGCACCATAACTGTCTTCTGCTACTCTGCAAAGCCAGAAAGGAAAATACCATCACCTGCACCACTGGGGACATCTTGTGTCCTGGGAAGCTGTGATTCCCAGCCCTGAGCACCAGGGCTGGGGGCTCCCGAGGACGTAAGTCCAGGGAAGGCATTGGGTGAGAATCCTGTGGCTGAGCAGTCTTAAATATAATTCATATCCGAGCACCCACGTGCTTTGCAAGTGGTACCCAGTGACACCCACCGAGCTTGGACCAGTCCTGCGGATTCCCACCTCGCCACAGCACCTCTGATCCATGGGAGCAGGAGGCCCAAAGCTCACCAGGCTTCAGCTACATGTCCCGTGCCTCCAGGGCTGCCACGCCACTCTTGGTGGTGCCAGCGCTCCCAGATCGTCCTTCCTGATGAAGTGCCAAGGCTCCCCAAGGGACAGGAGCTGAGGGGGTCCCAGGGCTGGCCTTGCCACCAGGGTCACCCCGTTGCCCCACACAAGGACCTTCTGGGAGGGTCCACCAAGGCCAGCTCATCAGTGCCTAATTATCACCAGAGCAGAAACCTCTCTGTGCCCGTGCGACGCATGGCCATGGCCTCCTGCCCAGCCTGCACCTCCCCGCAGAGCCCCGCTGCCTCATAAGCCCCTCACGGGCAGGGGCTGTGACTGGATCCCCCCGAAGCCTTTCCTTCCCCAGGGCAATCTAGATGTGAGATGTCAAAAGATTTTGTGAAACATCCATCTTTAAAGAGATGGAATGGAATCCATGGAATAGGCTTTGCATGGATTAAGATGGGGCAACCTGAAGATAGACTGGAGAAGAAAGGGACACCTGCCCAGTCCAAACCAGAGGAGACCCTTTGTAAAACAAGGTGGTGAGAAATTCTCACATGCTGAGAGCAACCATCCTCATGTCAGGTAAGAGGAAGCTGGCTGGGTGGGAAAAATGTTTCACTGTCAGAAGAGGAGAGAAATACTGCAAAGAATGTCCTGGAATTAGAAATCATGCTGGTGGCAATGATAAACATTGCAGTAGGGTCAAGAAACAGAACACCCAAACCGGCGACTTGTTCTGCACGACCCAACCCCCGAACTGCAAAATCTTCTGGTTACCCTGAGCAGGAAGAAAATCTCTTTGTAGCTTCGCTCCCCGAAGCCAAAGCTCAGGTTCCAGCTCTGCTACTATTAACCTCCTCCACAGACATGCTAATGGAGATAAAACGGTCCTGGATGACAATCACAGCTCAGGGCATTCCCTGCCTGAATGAATCAACCTGAACAGCTACTGCTGTTGCCAAAAGGCTTTGCTCCCGTGCTTCGGGACTTACAGCAGCCCGTAACCTCCTGGATAATATTTCTTTTGGCTCCATCAGTTCCTCATTGACTTTTCCACTTTATCTTAGGGAGGGTATCACATGGACCTTCGTGCACCAGCGATTGCACGCAGTGGTTAATATTGAGGAAGTCTGATGGAGACCGCCAGCACCAAAACAAGGCTATAATTTTTCCATACAGGGCCAGATCTTCCTTGCAGAAACAAAAAGACCTTTTTGGTAAATTTATACATCTCCCACAGCCCACCACTGAGAAGCCTCTCCCCAGGGTGGAGAACAGGACCCTTCCTGTTGAACAGGACCCTTCCAGTTGACTGTACTTGGAGATCCTTGGATGAGGACATTTTAAATAGCCATTTTTACTGAATTCCCTAGTCTGGCTCCCTATGAAGACATTTTTAATCAGGCAGAAAGAGCTCCCACAACCTCCGTGAAGCAGCCAAAGGCACTGTTGGTGCTGCAGAGGCTCATGGATGCGATGCAGAAGTGGCCGCAGACAGCAACCTGCGTGGGAGTGGTGCGCTCTGATTTCACCCAGCCCCCAGAACATTCCCTTCTCCTTCGTGACAGACCCAACTTCTTATTTCTGACCGCGGAACCGGGCATTTA
This sequence comes from Chionis minor, assembly GCA_013398295.1. Taxonomy (NCBI): domain Eukaryota; kingdom Metazoa; phylum Chordata; class Aves; order Charadriiformes; family Chionidae; genus Chionis; species Chionis minor. The sequence continues at coordinate 26,871 of VZSF01000171.1, forward strand.
AGGGACTTTCTGGCCATGGCTGGGGAGTGACAAAACACGTAGTTTAGCCGCCCTGTGATACTCCCTGGTTTTTCCAGGTTTCTTGTGCTCGTGTAAAGGCCCTGCTGCGTTTTGCGCTCTCCCAAAGGGACAGTGAGGTGAACCAATGTCCCCTCCCGGGGACAGGCATGGACACTGTCAGTGCAGCACCCATTTTCTGCCCTTGCTACCTTGACGAGACCCAAGAGCAATGCTGAGGACCTCGCAAGATCCCTCCCCAGTGTGGGGTGACGTGAGATGGACAGAGGGCAGGAGAGCACAGCCGCTGCGATCCGCTCTTAAGTGCGAAACCTGTTAGATGAACACCATTGTCAAAGGCAGAAGAGAAAGAAAAAAATGAAAAGCCATGTCTTATAAAAGGATTATGGACATGGATTAAGACGGGGCAACCTGAAGATAGACTGAAGAAGAGAGGGATGCCTGCCGAGCCCAAATCAGAGGAGACTGTAAAAGCCACGTCTTTATACGCCATGTCTCTGCGTATAAAACATGGAGTAAAAATGCATGGACTGAACTGAAAAAAGCCAGGGCGGAGAAAAGTCAAACTTTCATATTTTCTCACAGGGGCAGAAGCAGGGGTGAGGCACCGGGCAGTGAGCCCTCCACGGTCCTCCCGCTGCCCCCCAAACCCATCCCTGCAGGGACAGACACTGTCAAATCTTCCTACACGTTTGCAGCTACTGAAGAGCGCAAGAAGGAAGAGCCGGTGTGTGCAGAACCCTCGTGGGCTGGGGTGGGGGCTCCCGGGGGCTCCTGGGCTGCCGGGGTGGGCTCAGCATCGCGGCAAGGAGCACCGGGGACGTCCGCGGGGACGGGCTCCGGGTTGCGCGGTGCGAACGCAGGTATTGTCGCAGGCAACTATGGGAAAAGAGTTATTTTCTGCTTTAAAGCAGTTTATGTCCACCCAGGCATTTTTCGCAGCAACTTTGACTTCGGATTTTGAAGTTTTTCACCTCACTTTAGAGCTGGTTGAAACCCAAGATGGGTTTCCCGGGACTTTTGGGGTTGAGAAGGTAAAAATCCTCATTCTTAGTCTTGAGATCCGGCTGAAAGGCTGTGAATTGAAATGAATGCCTGTTTGGGGGTTTCCCTCCACAGAATATATGCTCAGGAAAACCGAGCAAAGCCTGTCCCACAGGCAGGCTTAGAAGGGGCCGGGAATGGGCTTGGGGGTTCCTGGCTCCCCAGGGAGCACTTGCTCTCCCCCTAGCCCCCTGCTCAGGACCCTGCTCAGCACCTACAGGGACATTTGGTGGCCCCATTCCCCATCTCCCGCAGCCGCAGGCAGCCACACGCCTTTGCCACGGCCCTACAAGCCCCTCAGGTCCCCAAAGACCCGTGGAGGTGAGCAGGCCAGCAGCCAGGGCTGGGGGACGTCTCGCTGGGAGCCAGCCACCCCGTCCCCGCGGGGGACACCTCCAGGACCCCCCTTTGCACACTACAAAGCAAAAAGCCGACCAACCCACAGACGTGCGCTGCTCGCTGCTGGTTTTTCCTCGGTGCAAAACAAGATGTTCCCAGAGCTGGGACCGAGGGGGTCTCGAAGGTTTTCCCCAGCAATGGCGGTCGGCCGGGGAGGGGGTGACAACCCTGCTCCCCTCCCCAGCCCCCCAGCAGGCGGGCTCCCTGCCTGCCAGAAGGGCAGAAAGCAGCCGAAAACAAACAAACAGTTCGAGTTAATGGGGCGGCAGTTATTTTTGGCCTAGAGGGAGTTCACACACTCTGTGTTGTTTTAGTAAATAACTGTAAATGGAGCTTGTGGTGCGGGGAGTGGGCTGGGAACCGGCTGACTGGGGGCAGCGGGGAAGAGCCGTGTCTTGTCGCACTGGTGCTAACAGGAAACCAACTGCCTCACCTACCTTAGCACCTCTCTGTACTCGCACTTTTATTGTCGCCACATCCTTCGGCAGCCACATCAGAGAGGAGCTGGGTCGGGGGAGGGGGCAGGGCAGCGGCAGGCAGCATCTCACCGTGGGAAGGCAGCTCTGGGGCTCGTCCCCGCCGGCAAGGTGCGGTGGCAGCGGGGGGACAGCCCGTGCAGCCCCATGTCCCTTCCAACAGACGCACGGGGAGGAGAAGCCGCAGCCTGAGCTGCCACCGTGACAGGGATGATGCAAAAGCCACGTCGTCATCGCCGGCTGTCACCCTTGGAGCGGGCGAGGGGATGCAGGACGGGCTCTGGACCCAACCACCATCGCACCCGGTGCCCGTCAGGGATCTCCTGCCTCCCCCGTCCCCTCTGCAGCGCCCAACGAGTCCACAGCAGCGTCTGCATCACCCTGGGTCAACTGGTCTCAGAAAAAGGCAGTTTTAGAATCATAGAATCATAGAATCACTTGGCTTGGAAGAGACCTCCAAGATCATCGAGTCCAACCATAAACCTATGCCAAAACCACCCCTAACCCATGTCCCTCAGCACCACGTCTGCCCAGCTTTTAAATACCTCCAGGGACGGCGATTCCACCACCTCCCTGGGCAGCCTGTTCCAATGCTTGAGAACCCTTTTGGGAAAGAAGTTTTTCCTCATATCCAACCTAAACCTCCCCTGGCACAACTGGAGGCCGTTTCCTCTTGTCCTTGTCTCCTTTTCTATGGAGATGCGACCTGCAGGGCAGCCAGGGCTGCCGAACGCCCCAGCCCGCACACTGCAGCCTTCGCATGGGCCCAGATGCAAAAATAAACATTTTCCTCACTTTTTTTTTTTTCCCAGAAAGAGCGATTACAGTCTTGGGTGTCTGGGATAAGGATGCCAGGTGCCTGTGGAGGATCTTAGTGGCATTGGCTGAATTGGCCTGACTCCATAAAACAGATACAAGGCTTTCCACAGGCAGAAAGCACAACCCATCAGGAAAACACACATAAAATGAAGCGGCACATCATCTCAGTAAGAGGAGGATGGTTAGAACCAACCCCCTCGCACGGCCTGTCATCTCAGAGCAATAAAACTGGAAAATAAAAGACAGCCGGTGGCTGCAGCCTGAGCAGAAGCAGGGGACAGGGACACAGGGCTGGGTTCGCGCGGCGGCGGCAGGCTCACATCTGAATTTCTGCGCCGCTGTCAGTTTAAATCAGGCTGCTGGTGATATTTGCTTGGAGAACCGCTCCCCAACCCTACGGCGGCAGGGTGAGAGGGTGTGGGGGTAATTGGGGGAGACAGCTCCAGCCCGGCCGCGTCGCTGGGAGCTGCGGCCATGGCCCCGTGCCCAGACTGCGCAAACTGGGCTCCCAGCACCCGCGACTGCGCTGGTCCTATCGACCCGCCGCCAGCTCGCAAACTTCCAGCTAGAAAGGAACAGAAGACTGAAGGCTGCTGGGAAGCCACAAGGCTTAGACTGAAAAAAAAAAATTGAACTAAAATCAGACAATAAAATCACTGCCATTTCAGCAGGGAGAGGGGAAAAATAACCCAGCTCTGCCCTGCTCAAAACTCCAGGACCACTGGGAGTTAAAACTCTCGGAGCATCTCTTACACAGAGCATCCAGATGCCAAAGCTCGGAGAATCTCTTCACTCAGTGTCTGTTAAATTTTGCATCCAGCAGTGGTAGGTAAATGCAGAAAAATAAATGTCACCGAGCTGGGACACCAAAGGCCCTTGGGAAGTCTCTCTCCAAAAGCTGACGGAGCTGCCTGCAGCCCCTGGGGCCAGCGGCGAGATGCTGCAGGGTTCGTGTACTGCAAGGCACTGCCCCGTCCTCCTGCCACAGGGGCAGGACACTCATCCCCCCTGCAGCACCCCGGGGAGAAGGAGGGCTCCGAGGAATCCCTCCTGCAGCACCCCGGGGAGAAGGAGGGCTCCGAGGATCCTTGCCAACCCCAGCTGAGCCCGCGTGTGGTGCGGTTGTGGCTGCTCAGCTCCCAGCCAGCTCGGGCTGCGGCCCCTCCTGCCCTGCAACCTCTCAGCCGAAGCAGCCATTAATTAATCACTTGGAGTAATAAGCAAAGCGACTCCCCAAGAGCTGCCGTTGTGACTGGTGCTTCTCAGGCTCCCAGTCCAGAGCGGCTGCACGCTGGGATGTCGGGAAGGCGCCCAGCCACTCGCTCCATGCCCCGACACACAAGGGTGGTTTGGTTAAGGAGGAAAGAACTCCTGAGTTTGCCACCATCGGTCAGTCCTGTGTCTCCAGAAGGAGACCCCAGCGAGGATAACATCTTGCTGCAACGAGCAGATTAAGATGAGCGCTGATAATGCAGGTGCTGGCTGGAAAACGGGCTGGGAACTCAGGGCTGCCGGCAGAGCCAGCGCCACAGAGAGGAGCACGGCGCAGCCGGGGGACATGGGGGGCTGGAACCAGCCTCCCTCATGGCAACCCCTGCCCCGAGCTCCCTGGGCTGGAAGCAAGCGGTGCCGGGGCCGAGGAGGGTCGGACACGGTTGCGGGAAGGGAAGAAGGAAGGTGCGATACTGGAAGAGCTGCTCTGCCACGTGGAGCGGGAGAAGGCACCATCTCAGGAACCAGCCCTGCATTGCCAACTCGTACGCTAAAGAGTATCCTGCACCCATTTCAAGGGCTCAGGGGGTTTTTTGTAGGGGGGAAATGCCCGTGCAGGGTGGCTGGGGGGTGCTTCTCCTGCAGCTTTTTACTGGGTGGCTGAGCTGGGGGTCAGGCTGCTCCCCTGACGCCGCGGCCAAGCCTGCGCGAGGCTCACTTGCTTTTCACCAACAGCTTGGCAAAGCCACCCGGGCTGCACCGGCGGCCCCTGACCACGCACATCCAGATCCGAAGCTCCAGGTGGAAAGGCTCCTTCCCTTTTGGCTCTTCCCAGCCTCCGTGATACCGCAGCGGTGGCTCCTGGAGACGGGAGACAAGAGCTGCCGGTCTCAGAGCCTGTCCCAGGGGCTTCAGCTGCCGCCCCTGGGAGGATCTGCTGCTCCCCGGTTGCTGCCGGGGGGAACAGGGGGTCACTTTAGTTGGATGATCTCGTCAAACTTCAGTTATATCTACAATACAAATCCTGAAAACGCTGCGTTTGTAGACCCATAAAAAGCTTCCCTGGGGGGAGATAAGAATTGAAGACAACTGGCCTTAATGATGTTGGAGAGATTTATGGGATCACCTTAAAAGGATTTATTGGAGGGCTTTTTTAATGAGCAAATAATTAGTAGATTTATCTGCTTTTTGCTGCCTTGCTGTTTTACAGCCTCAGTGAAATCACTTTCTAGGATTTTTAGTCCAATTCTGCCCTACTTCCCAGGGTCCATCCCAGCATCACCTCCCCTGGGCACCGCGAGCTGGGGAAAGCAGCTCTGTGGGAGCTGGAAGGCAGGGCTGGGAGCACAACCCTTATTTTTAGGAACAAATCATACAGGAAAGGAGCAGAAAAGGAGGAGAGAGCCAGGGAAAGCAGCTGGTGAAAGGCAGCGCTCTGAGAATTTCACGTACAACCACGGCAAAGCCCAAAGCCCTGGAGCAACATGGGGAAGCAATTCCTCGAGTCCTGGTGAGGGAATGGGCTCCAGTGCCCTTGCTGCAGTTGTGCTTCATTTTAAAGATCCTGGCAAGAAAAGCAGCGGAAAAGGACGGTCCGTCCGTCGGGCACGCTGACTGCGCAGGCAGGGCCAGAGAGCGCTCCACAGGCAGAGCTTTCCCAGGGAAAGCAGCACATCCAGTTCCCTGAGCGTGCACAGGTCTCTGCCTTAGCAACACCAGCTCCCGCAGGGAAAAATATCCCATCCAGCCACCTCTTCCAAGACATCCCCTTCCCCAGCCAAATGCCCCCTGCCAGAGCCAGGGACTGCACTGAGCTGGCATCCCCCAGAACAGCCCCCGCATCCCCTCCCTGCCCGTGGCTCCCCGTGGTCCTTCCGACTCGGCGGCAGCGGGGATTTCAGCGTGGCTGTGGCACTCAGGCAGCCACCAGGGGACAGATCCCACAAATCCCTCCGGCAGCCCCCTCTGGAAAGCACCTCGTGTCCCTGCACCGTGGTCAAGCTGCATGTTTGTTCCCGGGTGAGAAGCCTGAACACTCATAACGTTATTTAACTTCAAGAAGCCCCAGCTGGGTCAGACGTGAGCTGCGAGGGGCCAGACTCTGCACCCCCTTCCACCAGCAAGGTGGGCTCCAGGCAAGGGAAAACCCATGGGGAATCGGGGTCCCGTACCCCAGGGCTGGCGGGTCGTTAGCTCATGGCTCGTTATGCAGCAGTGGGGATGAACGAGCACATCTTGCCAAGCTCCCAGTGACTGCGAAGCCGTGCCGGAGCCGCACATCTGTCCCTCGCACGGGAAGCGCCAACCAGGAGTGTCCTCAGGAAGGCTGGGAGAGGGAGACGCTCCCGGCTGCTCTGCCCAGGAGCAGCCCCTGGGAGAAGCAGTGGCACAAAGCTATTAGCAGGGTAATTAATAACGCAGAGAGGCGGCTACGGGGGAATATAAGTGCTTGTGGAAAAAGCAAAATCCAGAGCAGTTTTGTGTCAGAAGGAGCCGGCCCCAGCCAGGGTCACGCTGTGCTCCAGCCCACCGCCTCCAAAGGGGACGTCCGTTCACCACCCGAGACCTTCCCGGGGGCTGATGGCATCTGTGGGTTCAGACCCACAGCCCTGAACAGACCCAGGGGGCGACTCGCCAGGGGAATTTTGGTATTTTCCTGAGGTTTAGGGCTCCCAGGGGAACTGCTGCAGCAACAGCAACGGTGCCACGACCCCCAGAGCCGTGTTGTGGGGTGGTTCATCGAGGAGAGAAACAAGCAGCCAAGCCACGGGCTGTTCCAGCTCCGCCGCCGGAGAGGATGCAAACTGTGCAGGCTCCTGGTAAAAACAACCCTCCATTTCTCCTGTCTTCAAATGGTTGGGGAAGGGAAACCTTATTTCCAGGGCCGAGCTGTCCTTTAGTTTGCTTTACTTAAGCATTAACTACACCAAAGCCTCCAGTAAAATTCCACCACCTCCTTACATTACACTGTATGATGTGAACTGATAGAAAGTGAACTAATATAAGAATATTAATGCACTTTCATGCCGTGGAGATTGATTGGCATAATAGGTAGGGAAGGGGATTTTCCGTGGCGCTCAGAAACCGCCGCTTTCCCCCTAAATTGTTCAGGCTCCAGCAGAGCCAATTTCTCCTGGGATGGATCATCCAGCGTGTGGATCTTGCTGGCAAAGGGTGGCTGAAAAGAAAATAGTCCCCGAGTTCACGAGGTCTGTGAGAAGAGTCGGAGGCCGGAGCGGCACATGCTGTGTTGTTAGTGGCTTTTGCTGCTAATTGGGTGCAAGTTGCCAATCTGGACTTAATTCCAGTGGAAAAAGGAATCTCTTCCCTGCTTTTCTCCCCAACAAGTCAAAGGTTAGACACCTTTAAAGCCTGTACAACTCCTTAAAGCTTCTGACACAGTTGCGCTTGAAAGCTTTTCTGTGGTGAGACCCTGCAGTTCATTAAGAGGCAGAGCAAACCCTCCATCATTAGGACGGGCCTGGCCCAAGAAGCCCCCGTCCCACCGCTCTGTTTCCTCCTGCTGTGAAATTCTCTTCGGCTTAAAAATGCCCGGAGCAAAAGAGTTTGTGGGTCCTGATCCTGCTCCACCTTTGTGCTGCCAGACTCAGCCCGGGCCAAACCCGTGCTGAGATGCTAAAGGCATATTGGACAACCTTCAGTCCTCCTATCAATGTTCCCGACTTGTCCGGGAAAGCGGGAGATGCGGCTCCACCAGCCAACCTGTCCGAGGGTTTACTAAGCAAAACTCTGCCTGACAAAACTCTTCCAGACCAGCAGCACCTACATTTTCCCCATTATTTTGCACGGAGAGAAGGTGGAATCATAAATCATGTCTCTCTAGAAAGAGACGATGCGACCGGCGCGGTGGCAGGGAGAAGCACCATCACTTGGTGCAGAACTAGGTTGCCCCGTTCTTGGCACGGGTGATAAATGAGCGATCTCAGGCTTCAAACTCACGAAACTTCACAAAATAGTGAGCGGCTATTGCAAAGCCCGGACGTTGTGGAGCTGGGGACTGTCCTCTGCAAGCTGCTGCAAGGACTGATGGGCGCACGCCGCCACGGGAGCCATCCCACAGGAGCCATCCCATGGGAACCATCCCATGGGACATTGAGCCCTGCCCAGTACATGGGGAGCGCAACCCTCCCGCAGAGCTGACATCTCACGGGGAAGCCCATCCTGGAGCCCAGGCATCCTCCTACGGACACGGACACGGACACAGGAGCTGCCGGGAAACCAGATGCTGCTGCGTGGTTGCTGTACTGTGGGAATCAGCCTCCCCGGCTCCGTGTTTTTTATTGGCAGTGCTGGAGATAAGGAACCCAGGGTGTTGTGGGAAACAGGAAGATCTTATCTCCCGTCCCAAGCTGCTGCTTCTGCCACAGCCTCGGGTTTTTTTCCCTGGTCCCTGATGCTGGGTGATATGAGTCAGCAGCAAGGGCTCTGCGCTGCTGCTCTGTGCCACAGCCCCATACAGCCCTTCTGGAAGCACCACCCAGCCCCCGAGCGTTTGGATCACACCAAGAGATCTAGTTTATCACCAGGATAAACCCACGGGCATGACCTCCAGAAGCGCAGCAGATGCCACAGTCTGTTGGCAGGAGATCTCTGCCCAGGTCAGCCCCAAACTTTGCGGATAACAGAGACAAGTTTAGATAACAGCTGTCCCGAAACGAAAGATTTCGGAGCAGTCAACTCATTGGTAGGTGAGGACCATACTATGTATTTAGACCAGAAATACTGAAATCCTGGACAAAAAGGACTAACAGCTCATGAGCTCCAGCTGCACTTCGAAGAAGCAGCTACAGAAATGGCTGGCTCCACAGTCTGCAGGCACCTCCGCAGAGCTGCAGTCTAGGAGGCTTCACCCATCCTTCCAGCCATCCAGCTCCCTACACAAGCCTGGAAACGTGGATGCTACTGTTGGATTACCAATAAAAACACAACTATTGACTTCCTTTGCTTCCGTGGCTGCCGAGCACTTAATCTAATAGCTGCAGCATGGGCTGGAAATCGATTGCGTTAAACAGTTTAATCGAGAACACACTGGCGTTTTAGTACTCCAGCCAAGACTCTCACAAATCAGGAGCAAAAGTCAGACCCTGACTCTGAGTAAAGCCCTTATTGCACCAGAACTGCAGCTCGAAGTCTTGATGGTCCCCAAACTGCAATTAACCCGGTTCGCTGTAATTCATCGCATTCATTATCTGCTTCGTGGAAGCATCCGGAGCCTGGGCTGAGGTTTGGGCACGGCCACGCCGGGCTCTGTAGGAACAGCAGACAGAAAGGAGGGTTCAGGCACACGCACACACCTCACACAGCCGCTTCCACGCCGGCTGCCGGCACCCGAGCTCAGGTGCTCCCACCACAGAGCTCAACCCCGGCTCAAACTGCCCGGAAAGCGGGATGCGCTGAGCCAGGACACCGGTGCTCCGTCTGCTCCGGTATTTGATGCCGACCCCACAGCCATGAGGCTGCGATGCTCCTGCCCGGCGGTGAAAGCCACCCTCTTTGCTTAAGCCCCGTGGGACCAAAAGTGCTTTAAAGATGCCAATTTGGGGCCCCTCGTTTTAGACAGCCTCACGGGGAAGCTTCACCCGAATCCCCCTGACGCCGAGTCCTCGATGTTACACCCTGGTGATGCTGGGGCTGACCGGGGACACGAGCCCGCCCGCGGCTCCCAGCACCGAGGACGCTTCACAGCAGAGCCCTGCGACACCCCCAGCCCTGGCAGGGACCGCACCAGCTTGGCAGGGGCAAGGGCTCCGCCAAGCCCCCATTCCCAGGAGCAAACCCCCAGAGCAAAGCCTTGCCATGGGATTTCAGCCCCGTGTCTCCTTCAGCCGCCCGGCCGAGGGGCCCTGCTGCAGGTTTTGGCTCCCAACCAGGGATTCGGCAGGAGGCAGGACCTGGGTTTAGCTGTGCCTTGATCCACCTCCAAGGGAAACCCTTGGGTACAGCCAAGCAGGAGCAGAGTCCGGCGTCACCGGCCTCCAGCCTTCCTGCAGCCCCTTTTTTTGGGTTCTGGCCATCAGTGAGATGGTGTGAGATGCGGCGGTGTGCTGGCGATGGAGACATTGTGGCTTGGATCCAGCCTTCACCGACAGCAACCGGGATGGAGCCGGCGGGGAAGGAGATGGATGACAAGCAAGCGCCCTGACCTGGGTGAGGAGAGGAGAAGGGGACTAAAAGGAAGGATTAGCAGGGAGAAAACTGAAGGTCGTCCTCAGTGAGAAAGAAACCAAGCGGCGGCACTGGAGCCGGCTCTGCCCAGCCACCCCTCCTGTCCCCTCCCTGGCTCCCAGCCGCGCAGCACCTCCTTTGTGTCTCCCGTGACCCAGGGATTATGAGTGTGGGAACGCGGCTGGCGCCAGTACCCTGCACGCTGCCGTGGCCTCGCGCGCTTACAAAGGTGAGGGCAGGTCCCGGAGGAAGCAAAAGCAGTGAGAAATGGCTCCCGCCGCTGCCGCTCTTGGCGGGGAGGCTGCTCAGTGCGGCGCGGCCAGGGCCACCAGCAGAACCAGCGCTCCGGGATGTCCCCCCGGCACGCCGTGGTGATGTTGGTCATCTCCTGTCACCATCTCCTGTCACGTGCTGCCCCTCGCACGCGGGGTGGGGTTGTCCTGTGCTGCGTCCGCAAGCACTGTGAGAAGAGCTGGTAAATCAGAGAGCACCCAGTCCAGCCCAGCGGGAGCTTCGGGAACGACTGGACTGGCGCACCCGGTGAGGCGGCTGCTGATGCTCCTCACCGTGGTGGTGATGCCGAGTCTGGGTGAGGCTCAGAGCCCCCATGTGGGTATTTCATCCTCACTGGGATGCTCTGGAAATCTCAAAGAAGCAAAACATCCTCCCGAACCCTCTCCCTCTCCTTCTCCCCACCTCTCCAGGCTGAGGAGCTGTGGCAGGAGCCAGGTCCCACCGGTGCTCCTCCAGCTACGGGCCTGGAGGATCCCCCACCGCCGGACCCTGCCAAAGGCTTTCCCCTCGGAAGGAGAGCCCGTCTCTGCCCCTCGCGTCTCCTCCTGGCACACGTGTCCATGGGGCACCTCTGCTCCACCAGTAACCTCCAGTTTAGAGGCTCCCACTGCGACTCCCCTCGAGCACCCGGACCATGCTGGCGTCCCTCCACGGACACAGCTCAGCCACGGGGACCAGCAGAGGAGGGCGAAAGGGATTGGCAGAAAGCGTCAGGAAGGCCAGCCCATGATTAACGACTAATTAGGAAATGTCTGTTGTGATTATTATCCTGGTATGGGAGGCTCCTTACTGTAGGAAAAAAATGGATGTTGGCACCAACAGTCCCCAAATGTAACAGCCCACTGTGGGAACTTCAGACTTTATGAAACTCTGAAGTTTTTATGAAATGAAAGTTTTTACGAAAAACAAGTAGTCTCGGTTCTGCGCATGAGTTTTTATTTTTAAGTAAGCCAAAGCCAACCGAACAATTTTTGAGGGAGCTCTGTAACCCGTGGGCCTGTGGGGCCTGGAGGGGCAGGCAGGGAGGGGACAGGCACTTTGCTCTGCTGGGGTGGCCACTGCCTCTGTCCAGGAATGGACACCTCGTTTTAGGATCCTCCTTGCAGCACAGCAACAGCCAAAACCCATCGCGAATCTTCCACTAAAAGAATAAAACTAAGTGTAAAGCCACTGAAGGGGATTGCTGCCGTTCCGTCAGCTGATCTTGTTAATCCTTCGCGGACTTGATACCAATTTACGGTGAGACTGAAGGCACAAGCGCTGCCAGCACTGGATTCAGTGCTCTAACTCGACAGTTCGGTGTTTAATTTGGTATTGCAATTAAATCATTGTTTATCAGTTGCTAAGGTATACTTGAAACAGACAGTATCATAGAATCACAGAATGGTTTAGGTTGGAAAGGACTTTAAAGACCATCCAGTTCCCACCCCCTGCCCTGGGCAGGGACACCTCCCACCACACCAGGTTGCTCCAAGCCCCGTCCAACCTGGCCTTGAACCTCCAGGGATGGGGCAGCCACAGCTTCTCTGGGCAACCCTGGCCAGGGGCTCCCCACCCTCAGAGGGAAGAATTTCTTCCTGAGATCTCATCTAAATCTCCTCTCTTCCATTTTAAAATCATTCCCTCTCATCCTGTGGCTCCATTCCCTGCTCCAGAGTCCCTCCCCAGCTTTCCTGCAGCCCGTTTAGGGACTGGAAAGGGCTCTAAGGTCTCCCTGGAGCCTTCTCTTCTCCAGGCTGGACACCCCCAGCTCTCCCAGCCTGTCCCCATAGCAGAGGGGCTCCAGCCCTTGGATCGTCTTTGTGGCCTCCTCTGGACCTGCTCCAACAGGTCCATATACAGCGGTTAAGAAATGAATTTTTAAATACATCAGAATTTGCCTAGAAAGACATTCCCAAGCAATACAACGTCACTCTAATGAACAGGGCGTATTCAAGTCCAGCTCTAAAGCCATTAGCCTACGTACTCCTCCTTAGGCTTTCCAGTAACTCCCATTAACTTCAGGAGCTCAGGTCAGAGGATTAGGATATAGATTAGCTAAAGTCTGCAAAATGGAAAGTGCTCCCAACTGAGCTGTGCTGTTACAGGGATAACCACAGGGATCCTCCTCTAGGGATCAATGAAAGGGGCACTTCTCCAGCTACATCTAGTTATGATGTCAACCAAATACCACTCTATTTTTTCAAGAAATCAATGAGCACCGACATAGCCATGCCACTAGAAATTCAAAAATTGTTGTTGCCCTGACTTAAGTACATTAAGAAACCAAACAGCTGGAGCACGCAGAGCAAATGGGGTTTTGGGACACCATCTTGTCACCTGCAGTCACAAGGTGCCTTTGCTGGTTACGGCCATGCTATGGCACTGGAGCCTTCTCCAGCCCCCAGGACAGCTCGTGAATTCGGGACCCAGTGCCCAGGGATGATCTGGTTTAGCACTTGCCAAGGCTGAGACCTGGCTTTTCCTCCTCTCCACAGCTGCCCCCAGGAGGGACATCAAGCCCGTACGTGTGTCAGGCTCTCAGCAAGGGCTTCTCCAGCTCATTAATTGCATAAAGGTAATCATAATAAAAGTGAGGACAGGGCACAAGCCTGCTTTCCCCCCCTCTCTAAAAATCCCTGGATTTCCTTTTACACTGGCGACTCCACAGAAAACACCTTCCCCAAAGAAAAATGTGACAGTGCATCTGACACCTACACCATGAGTCCCCACGGCAGAGCCCCTGCACCGCCATCGTCCTGGCCCTCCCTTGGGTGCTGCTGTCCCAAACCACCCAACTGAGCACTCCGTCCTGGGTGCCACCAGGTCACCTCTGGCTGGCAGCAAGTCATAGAATCACAGAATCACTTGGGGTGGAAGAGACCTTCAAAATCATCGAGTCCAACCACAAACCTGTGCCAAAACCACCCCTAACCCATGTCCCTCAGCACCACGTCTGCCCGGCTTTTGAATACCTCCAGGGACGGCGATTCCACCACCTCCCTGGGCAGCCTGTGCCAATGCTTGAGAACCCTTTCCATAAAGAAGTTTTTCCTCACATCCAACCTAAACCTCCCCTGGCACAACTGGAGGCCATTTCCTCTTGTCCTGTCCCTTGTTCCTTGGGAGAAGAGACTGACCCCACCTGGCTATAACCTCCTTTCAGGGAGTTGTAGAGAGCGAGAAGGTCTCCCCTCAACCTTCTCTTCTCCAGGCTGAACAATCCCAACTCCCTCAGCCGCTCCTCATGAGACTTATTCTCCAGACCCCTCACCACCTCCGTTGCCCTTCTCTGGACACGCTCCAGCACCTCAATGTCTCTCCTGTACGTGGTGCCCAAAACTGAACACAGTCCACGGCCATCGGTGTGCCATGGCTCTCATGTCCCTGAGGAGAGTTGAGATGATGCTCGCTTGGAAACCACGAGCTGTTTACTTCATCTCGTGTATGGTGACTAATTCCACCACTCAAAGAGCTGACAATGATGAAAACAAGTGGAATGATCAGGAAGGAAATTAAAAATAGCCCTCATGTGGCACTGTGTCAAGTGCTCATGTTTAGATTTTAATTTTATTTTTTTATTCCAAGTTTCTTTGATAAAATATTTTCCCATGCTGAATACACTTGGAACGTCCCCCTCCATCACGGCATTCCTGATGGATGAGCCAGGCTGTCGCAGATCCTATGCCAGAGCTGTATTCCCTCCACTCCGCGATTCTCACTCCCACATCCACACCTTTGGGACCCGGAAGCCATTAATCAGCGCGCATCAGCCAGGACCGTACCTCTAAAGGCAGAACCATCGTCTTGGACACAGTACGGGAAGGAAACGGAGACTTTGACAGCCAGCACGAGACCGGGACCACACCTCCGCTCGGCTCCTCTGCTGCGTAGTAGTGGGTAAGGTTTTCAGCAGGGAGATTTTCTGGCCGTGAGACTCAACGATCTTGGTAGAAAAAGGATCTTTCACCGCCCCGCTGGCTCTCTTGCGTGGACGCAAACTCAGTGGAGACCTAGGGGAGGTCCATATCACCCACTTCCATCCGTGGAGATGCCTTCAGCTGGGCTCGGCAGCACGGCTCCATGCGTGCTCGGCGGAGGGGAACGGGGCGACTCATCTCACCCAAAGCAAACGGCTGCTTGGGGCTAAAGCAAATCTTGCCCCAGATGTCACTGGGGTGAAAGGTGTCACAGCACAGCCCCCACGCTGCGCCCAGGTCAACGAGAGCCCCCCGGCCACCAGGCGTGAATGCTCACCCATAAACTTCCCTACTATTTCCAAGTTTGGCATTCCTTGGAAACACCTGAAATAAAATGGTAGTCTGACGTCTTTGAACCAAAATGTTTTTTCTTCTTTTTAAAAAACTGCAAATTCAAATTACATTTTCGATTTGCCTTTCTTACCATGAGCAATTACTAGACTTTGGGTTTTCTTTCAAATTTTTTTTTTCTTATTTCCCTTTCAGACACCTTACTGCAGGTGCAGGTTCCAAGAGCGAGCCGGCTAGATCTCATGGTGAAATAATTACCGAGCTGCAAAAATAGGAAACACCCCTCCATCCCCAGGCTCCCACCCCTCACGTATTGCCTCTACGGGAAACACAAACATTTACAGCCTCTCTGGTTAGGGGGATGTATTCAAATCCCATTCGCTAAAAATCGTCAAAAGCAATCCAAGAGTGGAGGGAGTCCTGAAAACAGCATTTACAAGGAAAGATGCACGTCAGGCTGTTTTGGATGTGACGGTGGTATCAGATATAAGGCGTGAAGGAGCGGGATGCCCGTCTGGTGGCACACCGTGCCCCTCTGCACGCACCCCACAACTTTGCAAAGAGCAAAGATGCCCGGCTCCTGGCAGAGCAGCAGTGTGCAGCGGCCACTGGGACCCAAAGTAACTTGAATTTTCTCTGGCGTAGTAGGCAGGGAAGTGGTGACCCTTGCTTTCTCGCAAGAAGGAGAGGAGTACAGGAGGCACATTGAGGTGCTGGAGCGTGTCCAGAGAAGGGCAACGGAGCTGGTGAGGGGTCTGGAGAACAAGTCTCATGAGGAGCGGCTGAGGGAGTTGGGATTGTTTAGCCTGGAGAAGAGAAGGTTGAGGGGAGACCTTCTCACTCTCTACAACTCCCTGAAAGGAGGTTATAGCCAGGTGGGGTCAGTCTCTTCTCCCAAGGAACAAGGGACAGGACAAGAGGAAATGGCCTCCAGTTGTGCCAGGGGAGGTTTAGGTTGGATGTGAGGAAAAACTTCTTTATGGAAAGGGTTCTCAAGCATTGGAACAGGCTGCCCAGGGAGGTGGTGGAGTCACCATCCCTGGAGGTATTTAAAAGCCGGGCAGACGTGGTGCTGAGGGACATGGGTTAGGGGTGGGTTTGGCATAGGTTTATGGTTGGACTCGATGATCTTGAAGGTCTCTTCCAACCCAAGTGATTCTATGATTCTAAGGAGGTTTTATGGACTAGTTACTGAAAAACGAGAAATCTGCCTTCCCAAAGTAGTGGGGAAAGCCCATACTCATAAATATCTTTAAAACTTCCCTGCAGCGGGTACCCAGCATCCCTGCTGCCCGTGGGAGCACAGGCAGCACCACGCCAGCCTGCGGATGCTCCCCCAGAGGCCAACGTCAGCCACTTCCAATTGAACATTTATAACTGAGCCACCTGCTGATGGAACTGGGTCGGCAGCTTGGATTGAGGTGGTCTTTGTGCACACGTGAGACCATCCCATCCTGCTTTGCAGGGGGGAAAGATGAGGAGCTCCTCACCCATCACTCCTACAGGCAGCGGAGAGAAATACTTTGAATGCCGGCGCTGCCTCGGGCATTTGCTTTAGGATCCCAGGAGAGACGTCGTCTCCTTGTGGGCTGCTGAGGGGCCTGAACGACCCACTCTCATGGAGACACCTCCACCAGGGATGGCTGAAGGTCAGCCACAAGATCTCCGGCCTGGCTTTCTTGGGCTGCTCTCTGCTCCGTATTACCCAGCTGTGAGACCCATTTCCACCCACCAACGCTGCCCCCCACGTGTGGACACGGACTGCTTTCACCACAGGCAAAAAGGGTCCAGCTTGACCCTCCTTCGATCCGAGAGGCACTTTGGCATGATGGAGTGATGGCCCTCAGTGCCCTGGAGAAAGACTCTCCCTTTAAGGAGAAGGGCAAAGCACTTTATGCAGGGATTTGTGCTTGTTTTGTCATGGGACACATTACCCTGAACCCAAAAGAGGAAGGAAAAAGGGGGGGGGAGCTTTTGCCTTTCTGGTGGGAACAGCATTCGAGCTAACTTTGTTTCCCTTGGGGAAAGGCACCAAAATAACAGAGGAAGGGGGGTGTAGCGGGGGGGGTGTGTGTGTGTGTGAAGCTAAAAAGGCTACGTAATCTGCCTGGGAAAAAACGCGCTCCCAACGGGCGGGTGAGCCCGTCTGTTCGCCCGCCACAGCGGGCAGCACGGCTTGCCAGGCCGGAGAGTGGAGCGGTGCCGGCACCCTCCCGGCGTTCCGGGGCCGCGAGTCCTGCGGGGAGACCCTGCTGTGGTTCTGCAGGTCTGCAGGCTCCGTCTGCCCTGTTCGGGGCTCTCTGAAGGCACTGCGCAGAGGCAGAAGCCCTCACGGAGGAAACTGGGGGTCTGGAGGAGTTACTTGCCCAGTGCGCCCCGCACACGGGGCTGGGACCACCACCTGCCTTCTGGCCTCCCATCCCCACCTGCTCTGCCTGCACTTAGTGCTTTTTGCTGCAACGCCCAAGATCGATGCCCAAGACAAGGCAGGCAGGTCCCCCCACAGCATCCCTATGTGCGGAGCTGGATCCCCACCAGCATCCTGATGGTCTCCACCTCCCAGCATGGAGCAGGAACGCTGCACAGGCACCACTGTCAGGCTTTATTCCAAAGCAGAACGCCACGCTGAGCAGCAGGCCATTAAAATCTCATGGTAATCATACAAAAATCATAATAAAATCTCATATTGGTAACACAATTTTTTCTCACCATAGCATTACTTTCCTTCAGCAACACGGGCTAGGAGCCCGCAGCGTGCCAAGCCCAACTGGTGCCTCTTATTCCCACATAAACCAGAGATTTCTAATCTCTGCCTTTTCGTGTCCCATCTTGAACGCAGCAGAGAGCGGGTTCAAGATACGACACATCATATCACATCACACCACACCGGCTCACCCTGGCAAAACCTGCAAAGCCAGGCCTGGGAGAGCACGGCACCCGCTGCAGATCCACCTTGACAGACCAGTATCTGGCCCCGGCATCGGGGCCTTAGGGGATGGCACCCTCAGAGCGTGAAAAATGCAATCCCTCACCCAGAAAATCACCTTAGAGAGGAAATACTGATGGTGCGACCTGCCAGGAGGCCAAGCCACCATGTCTCCATGTACAGGTGACAACAGAGCAGCCCCCATAGCTCAGGGCACGCGACCTCCTCTGCGTGCACGTGGAAAAGTCCCTGATCTGCTCCAAAATCCACAATGACTAACCCTGCATCAGCAAAACTGTTCCCTGGTACGGACACCTTTTCCCCCAGCTCTGACACGGCACTGGGCACCGTTAGAGATCGGCAGGTCCCCGGGCAGGAGCAGCAGCCCCACGGGCACGTCCCTGCCCGCGCTGAGCACCGAGGACCAGAGGCCACCTACAGCCCAGGAGTTTCCCTGCCTGCCCCAGCCAGGCAGATTTACTGGCTACCATTGAAGCATGGACAC
Source organism: Chionis minor (assembly GCA_013398295.1). Classification (NCBI taxonomy): domain Eukaryota; kingdom Metazoa; phylum Chordata; class Aves; order Charadriiformes; family Chionidae; genus Chionis; species Chionis minor. The sequence goes on from VZSF01000171.1 coordinate 45,000, forward strand.
GTGTGCCCTGCTCCTCCCCACGCTTCCCAAATCTCCTGGAGAAGCCGCTGTGTATGGACTCCAAGCGCTGCACCCACACCATTGCTTTAGTGGGTAAAATTGCTAAGCTCAGCAGTGACTCCTAAACACTTCTGAGCTGAATGAACTGTCTTTTTGCACTGTCCTCCGTGGGGTAGGAAGGTGCGGAGAAACCATTTTGTTTTCTTGCAATGTCCTTCTCGTTCTGTTCGTTCCAACGTGCTGCAGGTTGGTTTTCGCAGACTCTCCACTCATGCATCAGCAGCAGCAGCCACCAGTCCTTGTTTTCCAAAATCTCACCTTACATTTTGCTGGCCCAACTTGTTTGCAGCTTCTCACTGGCTCTGACAAGCCTGCATCTCTGTTTTCCAAAGATCGTTGCTTGACTGAAACTTGCCCTATTACCCTCCGCATTTTATTGCCTTCAGAGCGCTGTGTTGGATGGGTGGAGAGAGGCTGTTACAGCCACTTGAATTGCCTCTGTGCCGAGTGTAACTACATCCATTTTCTTTTTTGACTTTAGCAGTAGTATTTCAGCGAACCGGTTCCTAAGTAGTTGCTGGAATGAATAACAATGACAGCAATGCAAATAAGCACAAACCCAGGCAGCTTCAGGAGGGAACGCTCTCTGCCTTTGCACTGGAGGATGCCTGGGAAGTCCTTCATGAATTGAGCCTGAAAGGTGTTCCCAAATCCACAGACCAGCTCACGCCTGACATCCATCCTCCTCTTCAGGACTGGAAGGGTCTTAGTGGCTTCTCTTCCCCAAATTGTGAATGATTTGCACCCCTTCATGGGTGCATTCCTAATTATGTCATCAGAGGGCACAGGAGACCCAGGGCTGAAGATGACCTGCAGATCTCCAGAGCATGGGGCACGTGTAAGACACCACCTGATGAGGACAGGCTGAAGGGTCTTGTCCTCCAACGTCTCCATGGGAGGTTTTGCTGTCTGCCCACCCAAAAACCTGGCACAGCACCTTTCAACCCCGCCTGCTCAGGCGATTCCGCAAGCTCAGTCCTGTATCCTGTGTTTCCCTCCCCGATCCAGCAGGTCACTTAGATACACGGGAAAATGGACACAGGCCTGGCTTGCGGGGCTTTCCCTTGACCAGTCCTTAGTGCCTCGTTTGTACCACAGCATTATCCTCTGGGCACTCACCCACGGATTTTTAATGAACCAAGCCAGTTTCTTTCTGGGCACGAAATTAGGATTCAGGATTTTGCCGCAAAGCTTTGGACAAACGGCCCATTGGATTTTCACTTTCTGCCTTTGAGGAAGTCCTTAAGTGGCCGCTTCAAGAACGTTTCCTTAAAAAAGCAAATAAAGTCTCTGCCCAGTTGCTTTATTTCGCGTGTTTGCAAGAGCTCCTTGACTTTTGTTGCACCTCCCTCACCCCCTGCAGCCTTGGCCCCCGTTCCAGCACTCGCCACCTCTGCGGGTGTTGCAGTGATGACCCGCAAACAGGGCGCTTTGTGTGTCAGCACCTAAATGGGGAAAACTGCCCCTCAGATTTTAGGAGGTGCTGGGAGGCAGCAGGAGAGATTTGAGTCCAGCCTGGCAGGTGGGAAGGAAAACCGTGCGGAGTGCGGTGAATGCCTGGGAATGGTTTGTGAATCCCTGGGAGCTGCACTCGGCTTCCAAACCCCCTCGGCAGGAGGCTCAGCCCTGCGTCCAGGAGCGCAGCCCCCCTCTCCCACCTCCCTGCGCCCCTCTCCCCCTCCTCCCATGGGCTTCCCCGCTCCCCGGCGCTCCATTCTCTTGCAAAGCCTCGTGGCTAACAAGCAGGGAGGTGACGGGGCTGGCAGTGACAAGTGACAAAGGGGAAGGCAAGACCAGAGCCCGGGCACTGCCGTGCCGCATGTGCTGCGTCGCTTCCCTCGTTCATTGCGCCCCGCCAGGATCCCCCACTCGTGCAGCTCCTCCAGCCGCCTGCACAAGGGCTCCTGGGCGTCTGCTTTCGTCTGCGAGGATGAACGCTTTGTTCCCACGTGCAGAGAGGAGCAAATGGACTGGTGCTGAACTGGGAACAGACGGGGGACGGCTGGTGCGTGGTGCCACTGTGCGCCTTGCTGCGCGAGCCCAGCGCCGCGCTCCTAACGAAGACGTTGTTAAAAATTCAGGCCAATTTGGATGCAGACAGGGGGTGTGGGGGCGGCCCTCCACGCATCAAGCCGTCCTTGCGCGGCTCCCTGCAGCCCTGTGGAGATGGAGAATGCCGGACCGAGTCCCATTTCCTTCCTGGGGACTTGGATCTGGGCAGCTCCCAGAGGCAGAGTCACCGTCAGCAGGAAGGGAGAGGGACGCGACAGCGATGCGACGTGCATGGAAAGCAGCACAGATCAGCTTGGCCACAGGGCTCGGTCCCCGCTCTCGGCGGCAGCCGTGCTGGCACGTCCCCGGCTCCGGCACGTCGCCTTCGCTGTCACCGCTGCCCCGAGGTCCCCCCCGCTGCAAAACCCTGCCCTCTGATAAAGAGTTAAGGCGCTCGCAGAGGCGGTTCTGTGAGAACATTTCTCAGAGGGCAGTGCACTTTTATTCGACATAATTTTCCATTCCATTTATATCTATATAATAGGAGGTGGCTCTGGGGTCCGAGTTTTCCATAGCCCCAGACCTCATTTCCCTGCCTGGGCTTGACCCCTGCTCAGCTTCCCCAAGAATAACAGGGAAAAGTTCAACGGGAGAGAAAGAGTGACGGGGCTGAGCTCCTGCTGCTGCCTCCTGATGCTGCGGGCACGCAATTAGACTCATTTTGTTAATAGAAGAGGTTATATATACTTATATGTATACCTGTTATTTACATACTACATATAACAGAATATATACATCTATAAAAGCCCTGGAAAGGAATGTACCTGGAATGAGATTTCCAAGCAAATACGGCAACAGAGGAACTCGGGACATTTACTGCAGTCTTGTCTTGGTTCTACAGCAATATATCGCTTGATAGTGGAGATATAGGCCCTGGAGGTATTTAAAAGCCGGGCAGACGTGGTGCTGAGGGACATGGGTTAGGGGTGGTTTTGGCATAGGTTTACGGTTGGACTCGATGATCTTGAAGGTCTCTTCCAACCCAGGTGATTCTATGATTCTATATTATGGTTTGGTACATTGACAATGGAGAAATTATTCTTTCTGCTAAAAACTTTTGAATTTTTAAAAAATATTCCTTATTAAAGTGGTTTTGGCTAAAAACATTTGACAGCATTTTGTTGTTTGCTTGCATTTGGGAGCGGGGGGGGCCTCCTTCTTGACCAAAAATACAGTTTCACAGGACAAGGCCAGTGTCCAGGCGAGAAGTGTGTTTCACGTAAAAAACTCACTGGAGAGGAAACGTTCCAATTAGCCTCCGCGGCCTCTCGCCCAGCCGCTGCCCTGCCTTGACGCAGGCGTTCCAGCCCGGTTCCCGCTGCCCATGGGGCTGCCACCCCCCGCTGCCACCCCCCGCTGCCACCTCCGAGCGCAGTGGGCACCGACCTAGAACGGTGCTTGCCCCAACGTGCCGGGCAAACGATTTCGGACGAGTCCCCTGGACACTGGAGTCTGTTATCTCCTCTTAATCCAAGCCTGATAAACGCAGTGAGGTTCTTCGTCTGACAAACCCAGAGAGAAAGTGGTTCGCCGTGCCAGGGTCTTGGAAAATGCCCACGGGGGCCACATTTTGGTGGTTTTCCCTTCCAGCACAGCAGCGTCCAGCAGCACCAACTGCCTTAGCACAGGGGGAGGTAGAAAATGTTTGCGTTTCCGTGTCAGAAAAATGACTAGTATGTAAAAATGCCTGCTTAGACAGACAAACTTCCGTTACGATCCAGAGAAAGGCAGCATGGAATAATGAAAACAATGGCTATTTTTTGCTGCTGTCTGGTGAATTCATCACTCTCAGCTGACAGGTTTAATCAGGAATGGCTGCGTCTAGTGTGCACCTTTGAAAACATCTGAGCCACTTCCAGTTCCCCTGTGGCCCGTGCAGCTTTAGGACGGCTCAGTTACCTGCTTCTCTCCTTTCCTTCCCACACGGCGGCCTCCTGCCTCCTCCCGAAAGACTCCAGACGCTGGAAGCTGCCAAGCTCACGAGAACGGCATCAGGTCCCAGGGACTGGCATGGGACAGAAAGGTCCCTTGAAAGCTGCCTGAGCCAGCATGGGATATTTTTCAACTCATCTTTCTCAGCAGGAGCTGTGGAAGGTCACGGCGCCGGGCAATTCGGACTAGTCGTGCTCAGCTCTTCGGTTGTACACTGTATGAATAACCATGTTCCACCTGCCCGGCTCCATCGGGATCCTCCTCCTCTCTTTGCTGGGCCAGGAAGGATTCAACCCAGCACTGGCTCTTCATTTAATTCACGGATTATTTGATGTCCTTTTTAGCTTCTGCACCTGCCTGCTTCTCTGTTCAACACACATCTAGTGCAACGTCTCGGCCATTGATCTATTCAGATACTAAACCTGCCAGTCAAATACAGAAACCCCCAGTTTTGGGATGACGCCCAAGTCTGCTGAAGAGGTGCTGAAACAAAGACTGAGAGAAAAAGAAACGGCAAGGAATGAGTATGAAAAACAAGTGGAGAGAAGAGGAGAAAGCAAGCCAGCATGGATGCGATGCTTCCCACCCTGCTGCTATGGGGAGGGCTCTGCCCTGAGAGCCCGGCCCAGCCCACTCTTCTGGTTGAAACAGAAACAAAACATTAATATTGAGAATCAAAATACACAGAATTGAGTTCCCCAAAACTGCCAGCCCCACGAGAGTTTCCACCATTAACACACTTGCTGGACTGCGCGGAGAAGCAGGAGTCCTGAATGACGCAGAGGACTTATCCCCGCCGTGGTCAGAAGTGTGACTGCGGGAAGGGACACCCACCTAAGCTGGCACTTAATGAGCTCATTAAGCCTGAGCGGAGCCTGCTGCGGGTACAGCCAGAATCCCCTCTGGCCCTGCACGGCGCGGCCGCTGAGAGCGGGGCAGCTTCACTGCAGAAACGGGAGCTGCCGGCGAGCCGGGATGTGTGTATCCAAAGCAGAGCTGGAGCGATTCCCAAACGAGCTTTCTGAGAAGCAAAGTGAGTGATAATGGATGCCGACGACATTTCAGTCACATCCAGTTTTTCACTTACAGCCTCAAAGGACCCCCAACATAGAATCACTCTATTTAAGCGGGACCAGAAACTGCTAAATGTGTAAATTCCTCGCCGAGTCGCTAAAAGGGTTTAAACTGACACTTGCCCAATGGTCTCAGCCTTCCCTCGGCTCTGGGACAAGTTGGTTCCGTGCTGGCGGGACTCGGAGCGCACTGGTCACGGCCGTGTGGCTGCAGACACGTCCCCACGCCACGCGCCACTCCGCTGCCCTTTGCCGCAACGACGCCAACACGTGCCGTGGCCACAGGGCAGAGGAACCCGCCGGCCCCAGCGGAATCATCCCGCACTTCCCCAGCAGGACTTTGGGAATGGCTGCAGGACCATCTTCGCAGCTGGCTGCTTCTTGCACCTCCTGATCCAGACAGCCCCGCAGCCCCTCGCTGCCACCGGACTGTATGTCACCAGCTGCTGAAGTGACAGGAGGTCAGCGCTCACGTTAGATATTTCACTGCTTTAGGAACTCCGCAAAATTCCCGAAGTGGAAGCAAAAACCAAGCGTGTTTCTGAGGGATTCATGCAAGACACAGGCGCTCGGCAGCTTGCGAAGCGCGTGGCACCCGTGACTGCGAACAGCCTTGGCTCCGCTTTGGGCTCTGACCCCATTCCCCAGACAGGACACGGTTTTTCCACTTTTAGACGCCCGACCAGAGGCCGGCCAGGTGTGTCCCCAAGTGTCCCCTTGCTCCCCTTGCTCGGGGCAGGACGCCGGCGCCTGCAGCTCCCCGAGCAGCTCCGCAGCCAACGAATTAGAGGTACGGCTGTCTCGTCACCCCGGATTGCGACAGCAGGAGGAAAGGAAGGAGCACCCCGAGCACCCCAGCTGCAGCTTCCCCCTTTCCCAAATAAAACCGGCTCCAACCCCTCCATGAATCCCACAGCGGCTCTTTGCTGCGAGGTCCGGCCGGCAGCGCTGCCGGGGGCGGGGGTGGGGGGAGCCACGCACACCTCCCTGCTTCCCGCTGGGGTTGTGAAGTTGGCAGGGAAATAACAGCCACTTCTCTGAACTTCCCAGATGTCACGAAAATATTTACAGGGCCCGCTTCTGCAAAGCACGCCCGCCAGCCCAAAGGGCACACACGCACCCTTCGCCGGGCGCTGCCTGGCATGCTTTTTTGTCATGATTTTTATTAAACATTTGCGGTTTTCCTGCTGAAAAACCCAGTGGAAGATTAGTGCCAAAAAAAGTGACTCCTCTGGGGCTGAAACTGTCAGGGAGCCAGGACACAGGGACGTACAGAGCCCGCCTGGCCGTTCCTTCCCTAACAGATTTTACAGCCAGAGAAATAAGACCCAGCCTGGCCAGGACCACAGCACGTTTCGGGGGGAAATCTGCGCTAACGCTGACCGCGCGCTGGAGACACAGAGAGGACTCCAGGCCCACACTCCTGAACATTTCAGCAGCAAATAAATTCATATAAAAACACTTGTCCTGGGTTTTTTTTTCTTTTCTTTTTTTTTTTTTTTTCCCCCCTTTAAAATGGGATTGCTATGGTGCATAATTTTCTCTAGGCTGCAACCAGACCTTCGCAATGCCTCCCAGCTGTTGAAATTCCGCGCTAGCCGTGGAAACGGGCTGAGTGGGGAGCTCGGCTCCCGGTAGGCTTCCAGCAGGGGCTGTAGCCACGCCGTGACGCAACCAGGACAGGCAGGTTGGCAGCGGGACAAGGGACATAGCCCGGGTCGGTGCGTGCCGCGCAGCACCGCGGTCCCGCTTCTCCGCCAGACGCTGCTGCCGGTGCGGCCGCAGGGGAGAGGAGCTGCGGCTGCGGCACCCCCGGGGCAGCCATGGGTGCCCCAGCCTGCGCGTGGGAGGGCAGCGCGTTACCGCAGCATCAGCCTTCATTTATTTCCAGCTTCAACTATTACACTTTAATGAAGGTTTTCTAATGAGCTGTTTAAATAGTCATTAGAGGCCAGCGCTGAAGAGGGAGATAAGTCTTGCGGGTATCTCGCCCTGCAAGAAAGGACCTGATAAGAAAGAACTGAATGATTTTCTTCTGGGATCAATTCCAACAAGCAATTATCCCCTTGATACCACGCTGCTTAATCAGGAGCAGACTGAAAAAACACTTGACAGTGGCTGGTGATGAATGGGCCACTTTCCCAGCATTTCACAGGGGAAAGCTGGAGGCTTTATGCCAGTACCTGAGATAGGAGATGATCCAAACAGCGCTGATAGCTCAGTTGATTTACATAAAATAGTAATAAAACCTTTTTTTAAAAGCTTCACATAGACAGAAGAATCCCCAGCTTCGTTTGCTGATGGGTTTCCCCATCTCAGCCATTCAAAGGATTTAGGTTTTATTGAATTTCAGGTGCCGGGTTGTGAGTTGCTAATGCTGACCGGGAACCCGACTGCAGGTCCTTCGCTGTTTGGAGCGCGACGGCTCGTTCTGCTGCGAGCTATCCTCCCCCTGGCAACTACAGCGAACAGATGAGCCGAGCTGTGACAATTGTGCGGGACAGGATGACTCACAGACTTGGCTAAAAACTTACTAGTTATCCTCTGATGTTGTTGGAGAGTTAAGTAAGCTCGAACATTTTAATAGGCTTATTTTCTCACCATTCTACCGCCTCAGGTGATCCTTTGTGTTGCAACACAAAATACCGTATCATGGGATTATTAGAAAAAAGAAAGGCACGTGCTCAAATCGTCATTTTTTTTTCTGTCACGCTCTGTCGGTGCCAATATCTGGTAGGGCCTCTGCAAACGGTGCAAGCAGCAAACGGTGCGAATGGCAACGGCGCAGAGAGATTTGGCGAACTGCAGAAATAGCAGCCAGGAGGGGTTTTTTTTTAAGGCTGGAGTATTACTCACTACGTGCAGCGCAGCATAGCCAGGAGATACAACTGCATAGCAAGACACAGGGGACAAAACCCCGGTGCTCACACGCGCATAAGGAGCACAGGGAAGGACACGCTGAAGGGTGCAACCACGGGAGGTAGAAGCACGTGGCCCTTCTTTAACTGGCAAAAGCAAAAGAAAACCTGGAAACGTGTCTTCTGCACAGTCAGATCACAGTTACTGGAGAGCACCCAGACGAGGAGTCCCGATGGGAAGGGATCTGCTGCGTTACTAAGGCTGGGCTTTGCTCCTGCAGCGCCGTGTCCTCTAGTCCCCGCGGGAATTGAGTTAGGATTTTTTTACATTGGGACAAGGTGTGGAAACCTGCTTTTTGGGGGATTCGGAGCGTCCTTCTGGCTTTACTTGTGGCGCTTTGCACCTTTATTCCTGCTTGTTGTCGTCTTAGCTCCACGTCTGTCCTCTCCTCCCTCCTACGCGCAGGTCACCTCTCGCAGCCAGCCCCCTCCTCAGCCCGTCACTCCAAGCTCTTCTAGGTGTCCCCTCGTACGGCGGCATCTTCACTTCCCCGATCGCCCGACAGATTTCCCTGCAGCTCCCATCTGACTTCACCTGTTGGGGACCGGAACTGGACGCTATCATCACACAGGCATTATCCAAGCAGGGTAAAGTCAGAGCAAAGATCATTCTGGCCCAGGAACCTGCTTTGAACGCTCACTGGGTGCTGCCACTCAGGGGACAGCTTCACAGTACAGCAGAGCCAGCTTCTAAGCTCCCTGCTGCCAAGAGGGGACACCACAGGAGCCCCCCTTCCCCGAACCCCTTCTCAGAGCCTGCTCACACCCTTGGACTGGTCTTGGCACCATGTGGGAGCCATTCATCTTGCAAACATAGAAATAGCCCCCTCCTTTTTTTTTGGCCAGGTTCGTTTCCTGCTGTTGCAGTGCACTGAACTGGCTTCCTGAATGGTCAGAGGAGCCCCAGCGGCTGCTGGAGCTTGGCAGAGCGCACCAGGGAGAGGTGGGGGGAGTGGGACCTTTTGGCAGCAGTGACGGGTTAAAGTTAGTCAGGTCATCCCATGAAATCACATCCTGCGAGGTGGAAAGGAGAGCACGGCACAGAGGAGTGAATCCTTCCCAGGTTTCAAGAACAAACATGCTCAGGACATCGGGGGAGACAGACGGCACAAGTCACGGCATCCACAACTGAAAGCGGGACTTCTGCACCACATGTTTGGTTTCTACAACATTGTACCACAACAGGCTCCAAATCGAACAACGCACCATGCAGAAGCGGCAGCGCTTCTCCCCGACCCCTCTTCCCTCTGCCCTGTTTTGGTGACCCAAGGGCTGACTCCTGCACTGGGGCCTTTTGCCCTGTTTGAGTTTGTTGGGCTCCAGGTGAAGGTTGGCTCCGCACCGGAGCAGAAATGTGGGCTGCGCACCCCTCCATGCTCGACTCCTCGGCTCTGCCATTTCTTCTCATTCCTTGTTTTCCTATCCCGAAGGGCAGCGGTTCTTTGTGCGTAATTTCCCCCAACTCCTTTGTTTTGATGATGATTCTCAATTACGGGTAATTACCAAATTTCATTAGCAATTTCTGTGTTTTGTGCCAAAGCCATTACAAATATGAAACAACATCACTTCCGAGGCTGATTTTTGAGGAACCCATCTAGCACAGTCCTCACAGTACAGCCCCTTCCTCTCCAATTGACTCAACCTTCCTCCTTTACTGCAGACCAGACAACTTACACATACCCCATCTGCTTCGTCAAGAAGATCAGGTTTTCTATCTGCTCTGGCACCATTTACTTTCAGAAAATCCGTATCTCGTCTTATCCATTTTCCACGTTCTTAATCATTCTCCATTTTAATGTTTATTCTAAAGCTTTGCATACCAATAGACTCAGACTAATAGACTCCTACGTGCCAAGAACACATTCTCCCTGCCCCAATACATAGACCTGTATTTGCTGTTCTCCAGCCAAACCATCCAACCCCTGTAGTTTGACAGATTTATTACAAACCCTTCTGCCGCGACTTCAGCTTTGTGCCAACCCCTTCTCCTTTCTGGAGGAGAAGCTAGCTGCTCCTACCTGTCTGCCTGCTCAAAGATCCTTGACTGCTGCTTCTTCCACGTTGGTTGTGGCACTTCCCATCCCCAAGCACTGCCACCACTCATCCTGCCTCTCTCCCCTTGGCAGCATCCCCATCGCTAGCAAAAACCTGGGCAAGTTTTCGTTTGGTTTCTTTCAGGACTATGCGTAGATCATCTTCTGGCTCTGTCCCATCCTCAGCTCATACCCACCCCACTTCTTCCCTGCTTCTCCTTTCATTTATATAGGTGGACATCTTCCAAGAGCTGTGCAACCCATCTTTTGCCATTTCCGTTATTAACCTGGATTCTGCCTTACTTTCAGACTTGCTTGCTTTACGAAACTTCCAAAAAGCACTTTTTATTACTGGTCTTTTCTCTGTTGCCTGTGGACTCCCTGATCTCTCTCAGCAGCATCTCTTCCTCCCACCCACCAGTCCCATCGCCCGTTCCTGGTCCCCGCAGATCCTCAAGACCCTGCCTCACCCCCATGGGGAACAGGCAGGGCTTACTGGGAGCAGGAGGGAGCTGTGGTGACTCACAGCCTTCCTGGCTGCCGGGCCGTGGGCCATCCTGTTTGTGTCGGGCTGGGGGAGCGGGAGCCTTTGCAGGAGAGGTTAATCCTACCCGTGGACCTGGCGGGTAGCCAGAGGGAACGAGGATGCTCAAAACAGGCTCGTTATCTAAAGCGCTCCATCCCTCCTGCCCGCTGCCGCGCAGAGCCAGGACGCGGCTGTCAGAGGAGCAACTTGGGCAGGTGCTCGTGTCCGCCCCAGCTGGGCCGGTGCAGCTCCAGGGGCTGGGGAATCAAACGGAACTTGATAATGATCATTATTATTTTTAGATCTTCCCTTCCAGCCGCTCTCCGAAGCAGCCACGGCTCTGCTGAGCCGTGCGGCACAGGCTGCCTTTAGTGCAAACCCACAAACATCCACAAAATTGGAGGAAAGAGGTAGGTGGGAGGAGGGAAACCCTAGGAGCTCGCCCTGGGAAATAGCTCGGCACCAGCACGCCTTGCTGGAGGAAGAGTGCCCCGGTCACCGACAAAGGCTTGGAGTGCAGCGGCAGCACTGCCAGAGGGTCCTACCCACACACCCGGCTCGTGGAAACCCGCCGTTCCCCGAGCAGAGAGCAAACCCCCAGGAGCAGGACTCCAAACCCGTCGTTCTGCATGAAGTCACTCCTCTGGAGCACCTTGCCTGGAACAGCTCTCCCCTCCGGCGGAAAGGGAGCCTGTTCCTCGGCTGCGTGCTCCGGCCACGGGCTGTTCCTGCACCAGGGCTTGGGGCTTCGCTACCTGAGAAGGTTTTTACCGGAGAGGAGTAGAGGAAAGTGCTTCAAAAGAGGACAAGAAACATTGCAGCTCTTGGAACGGCTCCAGCCTTGGCTGGGAAGTTGAGACATGCCTTGGAGGGGATGGGAGTCCCCTTGGAAGATAATCAGAGATTTCGAGTCTCTCCTACTTCCTTCTATTTACAAAGGCAGCGAAGCCAGAAAGCCGGTTCTCCACCCCCAACCCCCCACACGGCAGCCTCTCTGCTCACGGCAGCACTGGGGGACACCTCCGCGTGAGGCTCCTGGTGGCCCTTTGGGGACCACAGCCACGGGGGGAAGGGGCTGTCGGGCTGGAGGAGAGTTTCCAAACCCCCACCGTGGCCAGGAGCAGGGCGGTGAGATGCAGCGCTTCGGCGAGCGCAGGTCTCACCCCCGGAGGGCTCGTCCCCATCATGGGGCACAGATCCCACGGGCACCCGAGACGCTGGGGCAGCACTAGTCCTTGTAGCGCGAGGGAAGGTCACTCCGATCACCTCCTGCTGGAGCAGGGATGTCCGTGGGGTGCTCGGCGCCACGCTGGATAACTGTGGTGTTCGCTCCCCTCTTGGCCTCTTGCCGTGCTCCAGCAGCCTCTCCATGTCTGCAGCTTCTCTGAGCCCTCGCGCTGCTTTACGGGCACAGCGGCGCTGGCTGGACTGGCCGGAACTGGGCTGGAAGGGCTCATCCAGACCAGTAAGTCCAGTGTCCGTGAGCCACTGGCCGCACCAGGGGCCCTGCAGCCTGTCTGTTGTGCATGCTGGCATCACAACTGTGATCCTGCAACGGGCGAACTGCATCGGAGGGGATTCTCCCGCGGGAGAACTTAACAGCCACGTTTAATAGCTGCCCTCCCTTCCGTGCGTGCTCGGGGGGGGGGATCCCTTCTGCTCCATACACGTCCCTTCAGTATCTTAATGGAGGAACAAACCCCAAACACTTCCCAGCCTCCAGCTCTCGCACCACCGCACTTGACCAGCGGAGTAAGTTTAATGCAGAACTTCCCGGCACCCAGCAGCAGGAGAGTTAAACACCAGCAGGACGCGGGTGGCCACGCACCCTCTGCGCTTCATGGGACCTGGAGTCAGAGCAACATCCTCCTCCTCCTCGGCAAGATGCCAAGGGATCCCAGGAAGGGCTCGTGGATGGAGAAATCCAAGCAAAACCCCCCAAAGCAGCGGAGGGACCTGGGGGGTTTGCACGGAAGCTGCTCCCCACTGACATTCCCTCCTGGTTTGACTTCACAGATGGACCCGGAACCTCACGCTGCATCTTGCAAGCAGCGAAATCCCTCCATTCACAAAGTCCCAGGGCCTCTGAGCTATGTCCGTGTCGGGTAGAAAAACAGAATCAGATTCCTCAGGAGGAAGTCAGACACAAGTTCAGGGAATAACCGGAGCCCGATGACATATTATATACACGGTGATCTTTATACAAAGCAGTAAAGGTCACACACTGACTAAACATCTTGGGCCACACAGCTAAGGGCAGCCAAGAGACACACACAGTACCCCTGGCACCTCACAGGGCACAGGGCCATCACTTTACCTCCATGTGCCTCTGTTTTTCTTTAGCCCGACTAGCAGCTGAAGGAAACCGTTGTTCGAGGGCACCGAGAGAGGTCATGAACCATGAGAGGGCAAGAAAGCGGCTCCAGCGGCTCTTGGGGCTGGTGCTGGAGCCACACCAGAGGTCACTGCACCCCAAGCTGGTTCACAGCACTCGGCCGAGAAGGAAAGTTCAACCCCTGTTGCAAACACTTGGCAGAACCACTGACCCGGGGGGACACTCGCCACTCCTGCGCATCCGCTGGGTTGTCCTGGACCTCCCCCAGCTCCCATCAACAGGGGCACAACATGCGCGAAAGGAGCGAGAGAGGCTTCAGGTGACACGGATTCCCCGGGCGCTGGATGGGAGGCTCCCAGCTCTCTTCACCGCTCCTGTCAAGAACTACTTTCCAGCCAAGTGGCTCTGCCAGCACTGATGCGCAGACAGGAATCCTTCGGCAAGGCAGGAGCCCCAGCGCATGGTCTGAAAGAGGTTTTTGACACTCATTTTCCCACCAAAGGAAGCGCAAAAGCCTCCCTTCGCCCAAAAGTGCGGATACGCACTCAAGCTGCTCTCCCGAAATGTCGGCTCCACCGTCGCCCGTCCAGCTCCGAGGCAGACGTGCAGGGCTGAGACTCGCCGAGGTGTGAGCAAGGAGTCAGACATGCAAATCTGAAGGCAAGTGCCTGCGTGTTGCAAAAAGGAGGCGGCTGTTCAGCGCGGGGACTTGGCTCCTCTTGTGAACATGCTCATGAAAAACCTAAGTCTCCAAATATTTATTTTGATCCATGAGCCTGGCAAGATCTCCTGTGAACATCCACTCGGCTGGGACTCCATGGGCCTCGGAGGAAGAAGTGGGAGTGGTACGAAGTCAGAGACAGACTCGAGCAACGCTTGGGCTTGGGTTTGCGTGGACTGCAGGGTACGGCTGTAATCGCTGACATCCAAACTGGAGCAGAAATACAGGGAAAGGCCTGAATTTTCCTCTGGAACACAAGGATGCTGATCCGTTTCAGTCTGAAAGGGATGCTGCTCCCTCAGCCCCCCATCCTGCGGCCGCCTCTCACCTGGGAGGTGTATGGACACGTCTGGGGTCAGGCTGGTTCCTCCAAACACTCCTGCCGTGCTGCGAAGCCAAGGGGAAACTCTCAGTAGCACAGCACTGCGGATCTGTTGGGCAAGAGAGCCTTTCGCTCTTTCTGAATAAACACAGAAGCTGTGACATTTAAGGACAAAAAGCTTTTCTGCTAGCGGTTCCTGGCGTTTGAGCTAAGGCTTCTTGGACACCCCCCAGGCTGACTGAAGAATGGGGGATCAGTAACACAAGCTGAACAGATCCTGCTCGGCACGGATCACAGCAGGGTGAGAGGTACCAGCATCCAACCCGCAAGCTGTGATGGAGGAAGATGCATCCAGCTCAAAAACTTCAGGTGATGAGGAATCCACCCCCTCCCTGAAGACGCGGCGCACATCACCAGCAAAGTCCAAATCTTACATCCTGGGAAGGTGAGCAAAGGGCTCAGCTTGACCTGGCCTTGCTGGACCTCTGCAGGGCAGCAAAAATGAGTCCATCCCTTCTTTGAGCGCTAACTGGAGAGAGACTGCTCGGCTCAGCAGCCAGCACGTCACCCACGTAGGACATGGATTTTCAAATAGTCTCGATGGCTCAAGCGCCGGAATCTCTGTGTGACACCGATGGCGCATGACAGTGTCCATCGGGATGGGCTGTGGCACCTGCAGTGCCCTGCAGTAGCTGGGGTAAGCACAGCACCTTCACCTCCGGGCTGCCAGCTCCCCCAAACACCTGAACCCATCACTCGTACGTCTAGAGGTCGGCTGAAACACAGGGGGCACGTAAGAAAAGGCCAAGTGGCAGGTTGGGCTCTGCTTCCAGGGAAAATCCCGGGAAGCCCGTGGACATAAAGAGCTGAAAAGCGCGGAGACAGTGGGAACATGAACTCAGCCAACTGCCCTTCTGCACCGAGACATGAAATTCAAATGAGGCCCCAGTGGGAATCCAAGGCAAATTCACCGCCAGGATAAAGGCTGCCGTTCGCAAGGGCCAGCAGCGACCACATTGCAGACCAGTGAAGTCATTATCGATTTCCATTCACGGCTACACAGAGGCTTCAGAACAAGCCCGTGACATGGAAAATGCTGTGACTGGGATCCCAGCACCCTCCAGTCTGGTGCATTTTGTGATTATTGACCTTACAGCGGGAAGCTCCGGCTAAGGAAACAGGCTCCTTTTTACGCCATGCCTCCATGAGAAACCAAGGGTATTTCTGCTGTATTAGCCTGGGTGCCGCTTCCCTTCTCCGCGCAGACCAGAGTGAAGCGCAGAGCAACCTTCAAACCCCAAGTCTCTGCAATGGCTCCACGTGATGGATTATCTGCAGCCAAGCACTGGATACATCATCTGAAAGAGAAACGTTAAGAAGAGCCTCAAACCTTCTCTCTTTGTTCTTTCTTTCCCCCCTTTTTTAAGCCTACAGGATATAGAACAACAGAAACAGGCAAATGGTTTCGTTATTTGGGAAACCCTCCTGGCAGACATACTCAGCAGAGTGGACTCAAGCAATCTCCCGTCCCTCACTCCATGTTGGACATCTCTGTAGCTGTCTCGTATCCGGAAGAAAATCTTTGATCTCCTGTCAACCTTGGAGTTTGTACATTTACACTTGGCCAAATCCAAGGAGAAGCCACAAAAGGCACTAGTTTTTGGTGGGAATTGGAAAGGAGGAAAAGCTTGAAGAGGTGAGGTGACCACCAGTCAGTCCACGCTTGCATGACCACACCATCACCTACCCAAACCAACCACTGACTCCTCCACCTGGGCAGCCCAGCTGCTCCTGCTGGGGATAAGCTGCAGGGACGGGGTCTGGCTCTCACTGCCTAATTAGCTGTGGGAGAGCCACGTCCTCTTTAATGACTCAGCCCGGAGCTGCTCGAAACGATGATGTCTTCCTATCTGACCCCAGAGAGGCAGGGATCCAGAGACACAGTTCTTTTATTCATTCTAGGAAACCCAAGGACACGCTCAACCCAGGATCTGGTTCAAAGGAGAAAGGTGAAAGCTTAGAAATGAGGACTTCAGTAGCCAAAATCCCCCGGTCACTCCCCCACCAGGAGCAACTGTCTATTTGAGGTGAGATAGCCTGAACGCTACGAGAGGACTCGATGGCAGCCATTCGACGTGTCCCTGTCCCGGCATGATGGACATGGCTGCTGCTGCTCCAGTGCAGAGCAATACTCCTGACCTGAGACAGATCAATAATTTTTGAAAGCCTGGGATTTTCTGTGGGCTCTCGTGGAGTCGGGAACACAAATCTCACAAAGTTCCAAATCACTTCATGTCCCTGATCCATGCGAGTGGCTGAAAATCCCCACAAGAGGCAGAGTGCCTGCAGCAGCCAGGGCTGGCAGCCGTGCCGTGCCGTGCCGTGCCGTGCCGTGCCGGGGGAGTGGGCTGGGACAGTGCTGCCGCGGGAGCCTCGCAGTGTGTACTGTCCCTGGCAGGAAGCTGTTTGTCTGCGAGGCAAGGAAACAAGGAGGTTTTGGAGATGGCAATCCCATGCAGCTTCTCGCTGCTTTTCCCAGCTACCGATCCAAGAGCGCCTGTGTTTACTTCCAGCCTTCCTCTCTGCTCCGCTGCCAAGCAGCCTTCACGGCCGGACGCAAACCACTCCACCAGGAAACGCGCTGGATCGAATCAGATAAAAAGGCCATTGCACAGGGACACTTCGCTGGCGTTAACCCTGCTCTACCTGGGTCCCAGCACGGCGCCCGCGGGCCAGAGTTCCGGGCAAGCCGACCCCGCGCGTCGCCAGCTCTCTGCCACCGGAGCCCGAGCTGTGACAGCCGGGGCTGCTCTGCAACGCCATGGTGCCGCAGCAGCTTGGATCCCGTCCACGCGGCACCGAGGAGCTCGCAGGCTGCGAGGATGGACGACGGACGCGCCAAGCACGTGTGGCCACGGCTCCAGGTTCAAACCCCACGCACCGGCTGAGGAGGCTTCTTCACAGCGACGCCATGGTGGGAAACGTACGAGATGATGCCGTGCCCGTGGGAGCCGGTTTCACCAGGAGCTTTGACTGACCCACTTGTCAATCTTGATGCTTTCAAGGAGCAAATGCGACGGGACCGCCCCGCGGGTCGTGGTGGCTCACCAGACAGCGACTGGGGGCTCACGGGCCCTGGCTCAGCCTCTCCTCTGCCAAAACGTGGCCACGAGCTGCCGCCTTGGGCTGTGCAGGAGCAGCGGCCGCCAGGCACGGCTGCAGGCGCCCACTCAAGACCTCAAGACCTGCCAGGACGTTGCCCCAAAGGCAGAACCCTCAGCAGCAGCGCGAGGCTCAGACACTACAGCAGGGCTCAGGAGACCAGCCCTGGCTCCGGCACAGCTTCTGCAACCTTCTGTCAACCTGGATGCATCACGTCCCCCATTTCCCGGCTGCGAAGCCATCGCTGGGTGCCCTCGCATGGCCGAGGGTGCCACCACCCACGGGCTCCCAGTCTGCACTGAGCAGGGGAGGCGAGGA
The DNA here is from genome assembly GCA_013398295.1 of Chionis minor. NCBI lineage: Eukaryota > Metazoa > Chordata > Aves > Charadriiformes > Chionidae > Chionis > Chionis minor. The sequence goes on from VZSF01000171.1 coordinate 62,452, forward strand.
AGGAAAGCAAAGAGCAATTAAAGACAAAAATGCATCGAACCTTCAGCAAACCAGCTTCTTCTGCGGAAGATGTTTGGACATTTCCAGTCTCCTGGCCCTGCTGCCGGCCAGCTGGCACATGGGTAAGGGACTGGGCTTTCTGAGCACCCACCACTTTCTTCTCCCTCCACCTTTTCTTCACATTTCCAAAAAGGAAAGCCCAAAGTGTGCAGCCGGTGAGTGGGGTGGGGTTGGCAGGGCTCGCAGAGGGCTGCCACAGCACCAGTCCCACCGCACACAGTCACTGCGAGCGCCGGTGCCGCTGCCGGCGGCCGACATTTCAACCTTCTCCTTCAGCAAGACGGGGACAGTGCACCGTGGCCGTCACCCTCCCGCTCCGGCTGAGGCAGGCGGCTGCCACAGGAGCCAGGTGAGACATAACCCCACAGCTCGAGTGGGGCGAACACCCAAGAGACAGGCTAGTAGAGCTTGGGAGGAAGTCTGCGAGCAATCCCTTCTCACCACCTAACCCACCGTCTTTCCTTAATTATCCCAAATACTCCAGGTGGCAGCCTCCCTTAAACCACGACTGCCCCGTCTCCTTTTCCTCGCCTCGGTGAGGGCCGGCGTGAACCACCCAGGAACACGCTGGCTGGTGCCAGCACCGCGGTGATCAGAGTGTAGAGGGAGGGGACAGGACCTCTGCTCTGCCTCAGCTCCATTCTCAAACCAAACTCCATCCCTACTGAGAAACTCCGACGCTTCCATTACAGGAGAAAGGAGAATAAAATCAACAAACGTCTCAACCCCCAGCAAAGCCCTTCTCCCGGGCACAGCAGCAGTGAGGGACAAGCAGCTACCAACAAACCATTCCGGCCACGTCCGTGCATGTTAAGATTTGCACACTCTCAATCTTCTCTGTGTTTTAAGCACGATAAAGGCTACTTTAAACTGACCATCAATAATACATGCTGCTGTTGCTACCCTGACTTGCTGGGGCAGCAGTTGACCTGATTTACTTCTTACCAAGGACCAACCACTGCCATTAAGGGAACGCATCCAAAAGGCAATTCCTGCCTGGGCCTGAGGATGGGAGTAGGAGAAGGGGCCATTGCCAGCTTTCAGTTGCCTGGACCAAGGGCTGAGCAGAAGCCCTAGCCACCCCTTTTGTCTCCTTGGCTTAAAGCAGGCTGTGCTCAGACTCTGTAAAAATCACCCAAATTCACCCCACACCAGCGAGCAGCAGGATTACCGACACGGCAACATTTCTGCACACCAAAACCTGGTGGTGCAGAGGTAGGAGGCTGCCTTTTTTGGAAGAAGAATACCTGGTTTTAAAAAAAAATAATCAATTTAATAGCTTTGACATGCTTTAGCCCTACCGCTAGCCCTGTTCCTGCTAATCCCTTCCCAGCGCTGCTTGCACACTCGCCCGGTCTGCAGGGAAGTGATCCCGTGTTCGACATACTTGTTATTGTGTCTAGCTCGCTCTCACGCTTGCTGGCCCGGGGCCAGGCAGCAGAAGGACGTAACCTTGAGCTGGGCCAAACCATGCCTTTCCCAGCGATTGAAATGGGAGAGGGCCCGAAGCAGGAAAAACAAGGAGGCAGCTTTATCCCTTTCTTTGGGTGGCAATTCCCCCGCCCTGCCGGGCCTGCCCAGCACACACACATTCCTGACACGGTGCCAGGATGGACATCGGGCAGCCCGCGAGGAGCGAATGCCCCGGCGGGGTGGAGGCAGAGTCCCGGAGGCTCCGCCGAGGCCAGAAGGAAACCTGCGGCTCCCTGCGAAGGTCGATACGGGTCTGTGACTCACCCAGCCAGCGCGGCACAAACAGGCTTGGCAAGAGAAACATCCTCCAAAGTCTGCACGGAGACGCATCGGGAGCAGCTCAACACCGGTCTGCTTTGGGGTCAATGTCTTGCATTTCTTCCAGTACCCTGCACGAGCTAAACCATCCCGTGCCATCACTGCAGCTCCAGCCGTAGTGGTCAGAACATCCAACCTGGAGACACACTTTTCCTCTGAAAGCTCCTGGCAGAGCCTGCTTGCTCCCATTGAACCCAGTCCCTCGCGCCTCCCGGCTCTCAGCCGGCACTTTCCTACATGTCACATTGACCCTAAACAAACCTAGAGGAGAAATCCTTCCAGCTCTCCTCCAGGCTTTTTGTGAGAACGTTCCCAAACCCTCCTTGGCCAGACGGAGCACGGAGCGGGCAAGGCATGCTGCCCCAGAGAGCGCGAGTCGTGGGCGCTGCCCTTCGTCAGCAAAGCCGGCAAAGCAAGAGATGCTTCGAACCCCCGTGCAGCGACCGGCACGCGGCTCGCGAAGGGCCTTCTGGAGTGTATTTGGGCTGCAGAGACTTTTCTTACCGTCTTCTTGAAATAAGCACGGTTAGTAAGGATGCCTGATCTTTAGGTCTGAGCTTCAGAAAGGGCATCTGAATGAGGGTGTATTAAAAAGCAGCATCTTCCAGGTTTGACAGCGATGTTTTCCCTGCCAAGCGGCACAGCTGCTGGATCCTGAGCTGAAACTATGCTGTTATCATCTCCCATCACCATCGCTTACCTGGAAACGAATGCAATGTCACAAATAATTGTCAGGGGATGCTCTGGGGATGGATATTGGGCCTCAAACGGGGCAGAAGTTTTTTTGAGAAAGGAAAAAGCAGTGCCAAGGCAACGGGTGATTTACAAAAACTGCAGCAAGGTCTGCTGGGGTTTAAGGTCTGTCATTACTGACGGCGCCGCGGCAGCAAGGCCACCTTCTGCCAGGTCGGCTCCTTGACCGTATCCTCACGACAGGAGATACAACCCGCTCCTGAGCAGACACTGTGTCCACCTACCACACTCTGGAGACAAATCTGCAAGAAAATGCCGAAGTTTTCACCCGTTTCCAACAGGAATGGTTTCCCAGAGATGTTCCAAACCTGCCTTGGAGGCGGCGGTGCCAGGCTCTGCCAGCCGAGGCGGTGGCAGCGGCAGCCGCTGGCTCAGTGCGGCAGAGCGGAGGTGAGGCGGGCAGGGTCCCCGGGCGGGATCCGTCTCCTGGTCCGGGGTTGTCCCTGGGAAATCCGGTGCTGCTCCGTGGGGCGGCCGCTTGGCTTGGCCGGGCTCTGCTCACCCGCAGGCACGGAAGCGCTTGCCAACAGGGACCCGGGAGCAGCCATCAGGGAAGGAAGCACCAGGCCCGGGACGCTTGCAGATGGGACAGGAAGGGATTACACATATCCCACCGATCCGAAGGTGCGTCCCCCTCAAACAAAGCTGTTTCTGCCTCTCCGCGCAGCCGGGGCTGGGAACGGACTCCCAGCTGCTCTGGGAACGCCACGGATCACTTTCCTTTCCCACTGTCAGCACCTGCTTAGAGGTTACTTCCTACGACCTTCAGGGTAACCCCGTATCACGGTTTTACTGCCCTGAGAACGAGATGGGGATGATAAACCAGCGTGAAGCTGAGGAGCCCCTTCCCTCCCCACTGCGATCCCTCCAGCCCCAGTGGACACGCGGCCGTTCCGAGCGCCTGGGGTCCGTGCCGCAAGCCGAGTCCCCTGAGGGCAGCCTGCGTGCACTCTCTCCCACCAAGCTAGAGACCAAGTCAGGAATAATATGAACATATATTTTTAGCAGCAGCAAATTATTTCTCTTACAGAAGGAATATTTCCATGCTGGGCTTTTTCCCTTCCCTTATCACAGATTGTATATTTAGAGCGTGAGAACTCTACCTCGCGCAAACAAGCGCTGCCAGGCCCCCGCGCTCGTCGCGGGCTCCGCTTCTGGCCTCTCTGCCATGCCCCTTCCTCCGACGACACCCCGCACCTCTGCTCGACAAGCGGGAACTGAGTTTGGGATGCTCCGTGGAAAAGAAGGCAGAATGCACTCCAGAGAGTTATCCAGCAGCGTGTTTGTTAACTCAGAGCGGCCGAGCTGTAGGAAACCTGGGGCAGACCCCGAGCCCTGCCGCGGTGACAAGCGGCTCCAGGCTTCACCGCGTCTCCTCTGGCTGCAGGTGCAAGCAGGGATCCCGAGGGATGGCTGGAATGGTCGGCGACATCCCCGAGGCGATCTGGCTGCTAAAACACATCCCACTTGCCAGTGGAGAGTCTCACCCGCGCTGCACAAAGCTCATGAATGAAAGGCCACGGGTGTTAAAGCCCCTTCCCACCACGTCTGCGAGTGCCAGGTTCATGGAGTGGGGTGTGGAAGTACCACAGCCTCTTGTTTCCACCCTGCTTCCCCAACGGCCCCGCATGCTGGAGCCTGTGCAGCCCTGCCTGTTTCCCTGCCTGCAGCCCTGCCTGCAGCCTAGCATGTCTCCCTGCCTGCAGCCCTGCCTGTCTCTTGCCTGCAGCCCTGCCTGCAGCCCTGCCTGCCTGTCTCCCTGCCTGCAGCCCTGTCTCCCTGCCTGCCTGCATCCCTGCCTGCATCCTGCCTGCCTCCCTGCCTGCCTCCCTGCCTGCCTCCCTGCCTGCATCCCTGCCTGCCTCCCTGCCTGTCTCCTGCCTGCCTCCCTGCCTGCCTCCCTACCTGCAGCCCTACCTGTGTCCCTGCCTGTGTCCCTGCCTGCATCCCTGCCTGCCTGCCTCCCTTCCTGCAGCCCTGCATCCCTGCCTGTCTCCCTGCCTGTCTCCTGCCTGCATCCCTGCCTGCATCCCTGCCTGTCTCCCTGCCTGCAGCCCTGCATCCCTGCCTGCCTCCCTGCCTGCAGCTCTGCATCCCTGCCTGCATCCCTGCCTGCATCCCTGCCTGCCTCCCTGCCTGCCTCCCTGCCTGCCTGCCTCCCTGCATCCCTGCCTGTCCCCCTGCCCGTCTCCTGCCGCCTGGCCACAGCCAGGAGCTGCTCTCTGGCAGGGAAGCCGCAGACAGCTGGGCAGCCCTGGATGGCAGCTCCAGAGGCTTCTCATTCCTAGAGAGGAGCCTGATTTCACAGCCCGACCGTGGCAAACAGCTCTGCAATTTTGGCAGTTTGTCACGGATGAGCTGCTCGGAACTGCTGGATCCGTGTGTCCTGCTCCGCGAGGGAGCGAGATGGCACAATTCCTTCTGGCCAACGAGGCCCGAACGCTCCCCGCGGCCCCTCTAACGCAGATTTAACGCATTTCAAACAAAAATGCATCAAATGCCGTATTCCCACACCGAACATGGGGATTTCACGGTCTGGGTGACTTTCATGACATCGGGATTGATACGGACTCTTAATCATAGGTAACAGTTGCCGGGTGAAGCCCTGGGGCGAGGGTTTGGGGTCTCATTTGCTCCTCTCGCCTTCGCTCTGTTTATTTTCCCCACAGCTCTGCACGGGACACCCGCCCTCCCACCGAGAACGAAACGTCAAAGTCACCGGGCTTTTTGCAAATCACGGCACGCTGCCTTTCGACCTGCACCACCATAACTGTGCCAGCAGCATGGGAACGGAAACGAATCTGACTGCTTAAATACTCGTAATTTGTGGTCAGAGGCAGCGTCGTCGCGTAGGCAAAGCTTGCAGCGAGCGGCTCACACGTTCGGGAGCTCCCACAGCGGCACGGGCGCAGCTGTTTCAGAGGAGGAGAAGTGATGGACACCACGTAAAGGTGGCTTTTACTCGCAGTCAGACATCCAGGCTCTCTCCTCACCAACCTCCATTTCTGCCGGAGCAGCGTCGCGAGGCCCATCCCGCGCGGGGCGCAAGGCACAGGCTGTCTGTGAATCCTGTCTTGCACACAAAGTTCAGAAGATTTACACATCCCCACCTGTCAACTGGTTTTCCTACTCCGTCCAGTGCATACCTGGATGTTCAGGAGAAGAATGGTTTACCTTGGCACGTTAGCATTCCTATTCTTAATCCACTTGATCCGAATTTCCACCAATCCAGGGATTTTCCCACCGATGAGTGTTCCCATCGCAACCAGAAAGAGCTGCAAAGGTGTCACCTCCAAACTCAGATCCTGACTCCGCACGTCCTTGAGGCCGGGGCTGTCTCCAGGGGACGTTCCCACCTCCCTGCAGACCCAGCGGTGGCAAGATGGGCAGGGCTCCAGCCTGTCCTGCGCATCACCACCGTTCTCAACTCTGGGCTTCTGCAAGCTCTTTTATTTCTGTTAATGGTCTACGGGTGCAGCTGAGAGAGCACCAGAGGAGCTTCCACACTTGGCAGATGACTGGAGCTATGGTAAGGCTCACAGTCTCTCCCACTACCGACTTGGAAGAGGGGAAGAGCAACTAGAGACAGCACAAGCAGTCCATGACCTGCAGTAAGGAGCCCCAAACTGTGTTCTGTCACCTCCAAGGGCTAAAACGGGCTCAGTCCTAAACATCGCCTCCTCTCCAGTTTTCCTGCCAGTAATTTGATCGTCGCTTTCGGAGGCACTGGCCAGAGGAGGTGGGCTGGAGCCCTTTCCCTCACCTGGCTCCATCGCAGGTCCTGATCGCCACCACCCCGCTGGGTCACCCACAGCAGAGCGCCCCTCGCCACGCGCCTTGACGAGCCGAGTCTCACCTGGCCTGTCCCCCAGTGCCTCCCCGGGGCCGAACCACCAGGGCGAGGAGAGCAACAGGTCACAGTGCAAACCTCCCACCCCCACGGAGAGGAGGAGGAAGGAAGCTCCCACCTCCGAGCTGGGACAAGGCTTCCGCGGTCACCTCCTCCACCCTCCCCTCCCGGCTGCAGGCAGAAAGGCTGGCGCAGCCTGGGCAGAGGAGGTGCTCCCTGTGAAGCTCGTCACCCATCGCGGGGCCTGAAAAGGCAGAGCCCGGACACAGGAGGTGGCATCCTGCTTCAGCCACCTCCAGCTTCTGCCCCAAAAAGAGCTCAAGCTGCTGCCCTGGCTCATGCAGGGCAGTTCTGGAGAGAGAACAGCTGGGTCTGGGGGCTCAGGGGGGGCCCCGCACATGGCAAACAGCCGTGATGGCGATGGGAGGGTTGGTCAGGGAGGTCCAGGAGTCATCTCACGGAGGGAGAGCTCTCCCTCAGCCCCAGAAGCCACGCAGCGCAGGGAGCTGCTCCCCGGCGCAGCCCTCTGGGAGAGAATGGGCAGGCGGGAGGAAAACAGAGGAGCAAAGGACCGTTCTCTGCCAAGACTCGTTTCTCCCATGCACGGCGCCAAGATTGGTTGCAATGATATCAGACCCACGTACTGTTCGGAGCTGGCTGGCCTCTGCAGGACACAAACTCTCTGGCACGGAGCTGCGCGGCGCGAGGCCGAGCCCAGGAGCCGAGCAGCACCATGTGAACCGCTCCGTGGGGAAATGAAATCCCATTGAAATCGGAGCGCATTCCCCACAGCGCTCAGAGCCCAGCCGTCCTACGGCCACGCTGGCGGCGGGGAGAACAACCACCGGTGTCTCTCACCTGCTCACCGCAAACGCGGAAAACGCTGCTCGGGAAGCTCTTCCTGCAAAGGAGAAGCCCCAGCTCTCGGGGGAGCCCCGGAGAGGCAGGATGGGCAGAGACGGGCACTGTCTGCCACTGGAAGCCTGAGATTAACAGGGAAAAGCAGGAGGCTGGAAAGCTAGAGAGCGTTTGCATGTTTCTCATGAGCTGGATTTGTGAGAAAAGTGGTCTGCTAAGGACCACCAGGCTAAAACTCAAACTCCGGGTTCATCCTGGCAGAGGGATCTGTACAATTTGGGCTCCACACAGACAGCGAGTGGCCTCGGCCGGCCCGGCTGGCAGGACGGCGTGGCCGGAGCGGTGGCTGGCGCAGCAGCCCGGGGCCAGGCGGGGCGTTTCAGGAACCAAGGAACCCCGACTATTCCTGGCTGAATACCTCAGTCCAGGAAAATACTTCAAATGGTGGAGGAGGGGGTGGTGGGGAGCAGGTGGGAGGTGAGAAGTAAAAGCCAAAAAACAGAAAGGAAAGCAGATGCATGTTCGGGGCAGTATTTGAATTGAAAACCCAGACAGTGGGAGTGCGAAAACGAGGTTTCCAGACAGTCGCCTTCTCTTCTGTGTGACCAGATGACTGGCTACTGGAACAAACCATCTGGGAGATGCACATCCACGCACATCTCTCATCGGGTATTTCCAAAATTGGTCTCTGCCCAGTCCCTGCGTGGAGGGAGGGTCCTTTTCACAGGCACTGCTCTTCCTTGTTATCTTCTTATCCTGATGTTATCACCCTAAGTACATTTTAGGCCCTCAGAAAGGCAATCTCTGGGCACGCGCTCCGAGATCCAGCAGGAACAGGACTCTTTCCCTTAGGAGCCATGCCTCTGGCTTGCTGCGGTCCCTACCAAGAGGCAGGAAAGCAGGAGACCTGAAACGCCCAGCAGAATCACTGAACAGCCAAACCTGAGGGCTGGGGTGAAGACGTCACCCGGGGAGAAATAAAAGGAATGTTTTGCACCGTGCCCGTTGCTCCATCTGCCCAACTCCCTTGCGCAGGCAAGAGCTGGCGTTGAAATTCCTGGTGTGAAGGAGAGAAGAAGCCGACCCATCCTGCCACGGCTGGTGGTGGACAAGCGGGAGGAGAGCAGGAGGAGAGGGCTGAGAAGGTGGCAGGGTCTCCCGTGAAGCGGAGGGAGCTGAGTCTGGTGGAGGTCTTCCCACAACACCCATCACTGCAGGGCTTGGGTTGCCTCGTGGCGGAGAACGGGGAGGTAGGAAGAAGGGGTCAAGTCCTCTGTGAAGAGAGTTCCAAAAGGATCGTGACAGAGAAATGAAGGCTTTAAGAGAATAAGAAATAGCCCCTGTAAAAACAGTCCCCAGCAAGTCTTTGGTGGTACCTTCTGCCACCCAGCCTGCAGGAAGCCTCTGGGCAGTGCGGTCTCCAGGAGGGGCTTTTCCCTGAAAAGCTTAATTCAACCTAAAATAAACAGCTGTGTTTAGAAGCACCTCTGTATTTCCATGGATCTGGGGTTCATTTTTAGATTGCATAATCGCTCCACATACAGATGATCTTTCTATGGCAGGGGGTTGGAACTCCATGATCTGCAAGGTCCCTTCCAACCTAAACCATTCTATGACTCTGTGATTCCTTGCTCGGTATCAGTTGTTTTACGTGTCCTACCATGGCAGCAGTTTGACAGATGAATTTAAGTGTCCTACCCGGTAGTTTCACTCTGGGTTCTCCCTGCCACACGGCTAGATCCTTGCTGACATGCAGGTTAGGAAAAGCCCAGGCAGTCTTCAGCACATGAGACTTCCCGGGGAAGGCCACCGAGGGACTATTCCCTTTCTGAAAGGATGAGAAACTCATTACCACCACAGATGGCCCAGCTCTTCCAGGCCTCTTGCCCAAAACGCCAGTCTGGCAAAGGCCACCGGCTCTGTAAGATTCCAGCCACTCGGAGTTTATGAGGCTCCATAAAACATTTACGCTGGGTGCATTAGTAACACAGCGGCCGATATTTACGGCTGGTTCATGCCCGCTGCGAAGCAGGGGTGACCCCAAGCGTAGCTGGAGCCCGTGTGCTGGTATTTGGATGGCTTCCATCGGCGTTATTAACAGCTGGGCTCCGAGGAGCGGCCAAGGGCAGCTCAGATGTCGTCGCCCCCCGCTCCAGCACCCACCCACGGGCTGCGGCGATGCCCTGAGGGCCCCAGGCAGCCCAACTGGGATGACCACCAGGTCTGCGGTGCGGTAGCTTGTGGGAGGCGAGACCTCCGAGCTGGCACGGCTGGCTGTGACTTCCTGAGCTCTCTCCTCCTGAGCTCACCGTGCTTCTGGCCTCCGTCACCTCGCGTTGCAACGGGCCTCCTTTATGCAGAAGCAAAGTTAAAGGGTTGGCTGGGTAAGGGGAGACATTTCAGAAGGCAAGGACCAGCCTGTACATCTGGGAGCAGAGAGGAGGTGGCAGCAGGATGGCAAATCCCGGAGCGTGGCGGGGCAGGGTGTCAGCGCAGCCCCCCTTCGCTCGGGAAGAAAGAACAACAACAGGAAGAGAAGAGAAGTCGCTCAGACAAAAGATAAACAGACCAGCTAGATAGCGAAGCCAGAAGTTGCTAATTAATCTCAAATTGCTTCGGAAGGGACTCCAAGTGGAGCATTCCCTTCTCAAACGTGAGCAGGCAGAGCTATCCCAAAACATCTGCTGCTGCGGCCCCGCTCCGCCTGCCTGCACTGCGGCCATGCCTCCGCCATCTCGGCGAGCCCTGAGCTGTCCTGGGTGTGAAAACAGGAGAAAACAACCCAAAAAGGAGCTGCACCTTGCGCTTCGCTCAGCCTAAACCGTGTTTGGGCTCAACAGCAACAGGCTGGAGCCCCTCGTGCCTCCCGCCGGCAGCAGAGAGCCTCTCCCTGCACTGCCACCGGCACCACGCCGAGCGCCGGCAGAAGACGCGCGCTCCCGGAGGACTGCACGCACGGAACCCCAGCTCGGAGCAGCCGCGCACCCTCCCGCGCTGCAGCGTCGCTGAACCCAGCAGGAGTTCGGTTAATAAATAAAGCCCTTGCTCCTGCCGAGCGTATTTCATATGCCACAGGATAAGGAGATTTACAGAAGGGGGCTGAAGCGCAGCTCCCTTAGGCAAAGGAAATAAATGAGAGAGAAAAATTAAAGTGATTGCTCAAATCCAAGGGCCAGTCAGGAACAATCTGGGCTCCTTAGAGCAGGAAATGACACTCAGCTGAGCATCTGCGCGCACGTCAGGACGGATTAGGAGCCTGTCAGGAGCTCGACATCAGCTTTACAAGACGATTATGTGGGAGAGCTGCGGTGGGGGCTCTGGACACCAGAAGTACCATTACAAGGACTGCAAGCCCAGAGCATCTGCCACTACCTTGCAAGAGAATATTTCTCCTCCTCTCTCCACCAAACGTCCTCAAAAAATGATGCCAAGCCGGGATGGTGAATTTGGCCGCAAATCAGGGCAGGTTTTCAAGCGCAGCATCTGGTGAAGCACTGGGACGCGACGCCCCTGCTCTGCCCAGGAGGTGCCAGGCTGCGTCTGAGGCTGCCAGGTCCGGTTGCGTGTGAGGGACAAGGGGTAATTCCAGTCCTGCACTGGGCAAGGAGAGTTTTGGCAGCAGCTTTAATGGAACCCAACCTGGCTCTAACCCTTTGCTAGTCTGGTGGCGAACGTGCAAACACATTAAGATCCAGCATCGTCCTAGTATTTTCGGATTAGGAAGGGCTTTGAAAAAGCCTTCTCCTGCAGATGGGTACCCCAGCCCTCACTTTTCACAGTGCAGAGACATCAGGCTGGAGGAAGATAATACTTTTCCACCCAGAAGTGCTGCTGTGGGGTTCCCTGTGCTGCAATCAAGAGGCTCCCGAATCTCTAGTGTTCAACCAGGTAACCTGCCATTGCAGGAGAGCGGCAGCGACACAGAGCCCAGCTCGGGCTACAGAGCAGCCCCGGGATCCCCAGCACAGCCAAAGCAGGCGGCCTCTTCCGCGGCTGCTCCGGAGCGCCGCAGGCGGGATGCTGGCAACACCGTCTTCCCAACATACCTGCCGTGCCTGCTGCAGGGAGCCCAGCCAGCCCGGCCAGTACGGAGCCAGCCCCGTGCACCACACTCACGCTGCGTGTGAGCCACATGGAACCTACGCCTCGGGATGGTGGCGGCGACCACGCGGAGGAGAACTGCGCTGCCACCCGCCCCGCTGGCACCCCGGCAGCTCGGCCAGCCACGTCGGCAGCCTCTTTTTTGGAGCACCTGGTGATAAGAAGCAGCACAGGGGGTGAAGGGTGATGCAGCCCCTGCCATGGGGACATGGGCAGCAAACCCCCAAAGACAGAGAGAACGGCGATTCATCAAAAGGTTTTGCTTTTCATGTGTTCAGACTTCGAACGCAAATCTTATCTCCTCCCACCTCCCCCCCCTAAAAGCAAACGCTTTTCCCTACAAAAATGTTTGGTCATAACACTCGGCAGCATATTGGCACATTACATTGCTTTTACCACTCTGCGGAGGATTTTGTTTTCAATTTTGTATCATTTGTTTTCAAATTTGGATCATCTCACTGAGAGAGTTGGGATTGTTCAGCCTGGAGAAGAGAAGGTTGAGGGGAGACCTTCTCACTCTCTACAACTCCCTGAAAGGAGGTTACAGCCAGGTGGGGTCAACCTCTTCTCCCAAGGAACAAGCAACAGGACAAGAGGAAATGGCCTCAAGTTGTGCCAGGGGAGGTTTAGGTTGGATATGAGGAAAAACTTCTTTCCCAAAAGGGTTCTCAAGCATTGGCACAGGCTGCCCAGGGAGGTGGTGGAATCGCCGTCCCTGGAGGTATTTAAAAGCTGGGCAGACGTGGTGCTGAGGGACATGGGTTAGGGGTGGTTTTGGCATAGGTTTATGGTTGGACTCGATGATCTTGAAGGTCTCTTCCAACCCAAGTGATTCTATGATTCTGTGATTTGTGGTGGGGGCTGAATACTGTGCTGCAAAAATAGTGCAGCTTTCCTAAGCCCTGATTTTCTTTGCAGTAGAAAGGAGTCGTAGAAAGTTCAGCCCAGCTGCCTTCTGTTGCTGTGGTCTCACTTCACGGTGTGTCACAGATGCTGCCCTTCTTGTGGATTCCCTGGAAACTCCCAAATTCTTGTCTATAAACACATTTTGAGAGCAAGTAAGTCCATGTTACCGTAACACCCTAATGCTTTCAGCTTCTGGGCTTAAATCCTGCTGGCCGAGCTCTCCCCGGCTCGCACCCAAGCAGCACAGCAGAAGTCTGAGAGCAGGAAAACGCTCCCTGTGAAATGACACTTGGGCGCTGAGCCTCAGCAAATCCCTCAGAGTTGTGGCGGACTCACCAGTCGTTTGTTTTATCGCAGACTAAAAACCCTCTTAAACACTTTTTCTGAAATGAGGAAGAACATCCGGACTGATTTCCGTGCAGTCAGGCCCCTGCACCTTCTCATCGAGGTAACAGTCCTCTTATTTGAACATCTCAAAGCGTTGGTCACAGAGGCTCTCCCAAAAGCTGGTGGAGAGAGATAAAGACCTGCAGGAGGTCACTCACATGCCCATGTAGCTCAGGACTAGTGGAAGCAGCCCTTGAGATATCCATGTCTCTTCCAGGAGCTTAGTCGGAAGTTTGAGGACAAGAATGTCACCACAAGGATCCTAGAGCTGCCACCCAAGGTCAAAGGGAGCCTTTGTGTTGACTTCCAAAGGACCTGAGATGGGCCCCAAGAGAGAAACTTTTCATGTAAGCACTTACAGCCCTTTTCTCTATTCAGATCAAACTAATATCAATCCTGTATCAACCCCAGGGACCCCCAGAGGTCCCTTCCAACCTCAGTTGTTGAAGGACGCCAAATAATTTTCCCCTTTTTCTTATTGAGGGTGCAATGGTTAGTACGGGCCCTTCGTCTCATTTGCCGTTGCCCCATCCTGAAATATCCGGCATGACTTTGGGAATAAGGAACAAAACAAAAATCCAAAGTGAAAATTCAGACAAGCATAGTAAAGTGATAAATAATGGAAAAATTACCAAACTCTGGGGAGGTAATATACAGGAAATTGGATATCCCACCAGTGAAACAAGGCTTGAACTCTTACGGTGACCACAATTTGCACATAAAAGGACCACGACCAAAGACCTTAACTATTCTGATTTCTATAATTAACACATAAGCTAGAAGAAGCCCATCAAATTTTAAATACCCTAAAAATATTTTAAAGCTTTCTATGGCAGTGTGAACACTCCTCAGGGAAATACCCATCTTCTATGCCAACCTGCTCTCTCCGACCCTGCAACTGAGCCCAGTGCACACCTGGGATCTCCAATTTTCCTCTCCCATTGAAGAGATGACACCCAGAAACTCCTCTACAACTGAATCGCAGGCACATGAATTTAAGGATTTCTCGAGGAAGGTTTCTAAAAGCCTCCCCGCCCCTTTCTCCCAGGGCATATCGCAGCACTGGTGAAACTTCATCCAGCAGTTGATAATCTTGCGATTATAAAAAAAAGCACTAAGAAAATAAAACAGCATCCCAATGCCTGTCATAAAAACAATAATTGATTGTGTAATCTACGGATGAAGCTCGGGTAAACGATTTGGGTACTTGACAAGTGAGGAAGAGAAAAGAACAGTCCCACTGGCTGAGAACATTCTCACGCCTGAGCAGGGATGGGAATAAGAGTCCATACGTCTCACAACGGCGATTGCCGCTTCCCTTGCTAAACTTTACTGCACTTTCTTTTATTTAGAAAAACAACCGTGAAACTATAGCGAGCAAACAAAGCAAACAGACAATCCTTGCTTTAGAAAAATCACAATGTCATGGTAAAGGGAGATAATGGCGGAGAAGTGATTGTACTAACGTTGATGAGAGCCCATACGTGTTACGCAGCAAGAAAAACAAATGACTCCCTCTCAGATGGAAGAAAATGTTTCTTCTGAGTTGGAGAAAGAAAAACACAAAGCGGCTCAACTGCATCCCTGAAATTGTGCAATTCACTTTGCATATTTGGCAGCAAAAGTAGAAGAAGCAGTTTATAATCCAGGGTTTTCACGCAAATGACAGGTTCTTGGTTCTCGAAGGAGTATTTCATTTTGGTATGCTTTTTTAATTAACATTCTAATGGTACGTTAGAAGTAAAGGAATACCATCGACTGAAAACTCACCGAGCTGGCTGAGCATTTTTAATGACCAGTGTCACAGCGATCCCCAAACTGACTGTAATTGAAGCAGATCAGAGAACCGGCACTTCCCTGGGTAGTTTGGGGTGTATACGTGCAATTTTCAGTATTTTTAAGTATTTCCAGCCAATTTCTCCACCTGCCTTCGCTGGGCAGTTCCCCCTTCACATGGCAACAGGGGACAGGACTTGAAGAGTCTGTGCTGTGGATGGGCAAGGGCTGCAGGCAGTAGCTGGGCTTTGATTTTCTTAAACCATTTCATTATAAAGATGTGAATTGCTGTACATTTTATTCTTTTTAAATGTTGATCTCAACTGCATTAAGGTGGAAACAACCTGTAAAGCTCATTTTTCTGCCCCAAAGAGTCGGTTCTGTGTTTCGAGATCCTGAACAGCCCGTGTGAAACACGTCTAGAGAGACCGAAAAGGGCACTACCTGCCGGCAGAAACAGTTCAAAATGGGTGAGAATCTCCCAAAGACAGTAATTTTTTGGAAAGGAGCCATTACTTGGCAGTTCCCCAGGCAGCGATCGGGGCAGCAAAGGGAACCAACTCTGCCACCTGCGGAAAGGAAGGGAAAAAAAAAAACCCGCGAGGGAAGTGAAACTGTGACAATTTAAAGTCCTAGGGACGGAGTCCTGTGACTGGGCACGGTCCTGTGTCACATGAAAGGTGTGGGAAAATGCTGAAGCGTTGGTTACACTCGCATTTCTAGCTTCCAAAATAGCCTGAGAACCAAAAGCATTACTTCATAGCTGTGGCAGCTCCCATGCGCGGCGCTGCCAGGAGGGTCTGCCGAATCCCAGCCCGACCGGCGCGGGCAGGATCCCTCCCGCACACCTGGCCAGGGCACCGAAACGGCAATTCCTGCCTCTGCCCGACAGAAACAGCCCTGATCACACACAGATTTCAAACCCAGGCCGAAGCACCTCGCTGGAATTATAAGTGAATTTAAGCTTAGAGTTAAAACCTTGAAGACATCCCGGTGAGTAACGCGTTTTCCAATTATCCCATCCAGCGTATCCAATCGCTGCGCCGACTTTGTAAACTAAATGAAACCGCACACAAATTACACTGACACGAAGAACAACATTGAACAGGGCTGCCCTTTGCAGCGCTCTCCAGGTTTATTCTGTTTACAACTCTGTTTACCACCCTAATCTCCCCAGATTACCCCGTCTCCAACAGGAGACGTAACCAGGCAGAAATTTGGCTACTGGTTCTGAGGACAGAGGGGTTTTATTTATGAGTTCTGATGGGGATAATAAGAACAAAAAGTGATTTTTTTTTTTTTCCCCCGGAGTTGGCTGGGCTGCTGGCGCAGACTGTGCCCTGTCAGAGAGCATCCAAAATGCCTCGAAAGGCATTGCACGGCTGGCTCAGCACACGCGGCGTCTGGCTGCGGCTCGCAGCTTCTCTGCCCTGGGAAGACCCAGGTTTCCAACTCACAGAAATCTTCTTCCTGCCCAGCTGGAGCTCCCCGATGTCCCACCGGGATGGAGTCCATAAGAGCATCGTGCGCAGCCTGGGGAGAAGCAGGACCCCGTGGCGCTGAGCAGCACCCTCGCACGGCTCTCGCTCCCGGCAGCCCCCAGCTTCCTGTCCCCTCCGTGCGGAGCCAACGGCTCTGTGACAGGCACGGGAGACACAACAGCTTGTAGCAAAGCACCGGTGTCAGGCCCAGCACGTGCTGCAACGAACGGTCAGCCATCTCCAAAGAAAGGATGGGAAACCTCCAGGGAATATAAGAGCGCAGCTACCTGCGCAAACCAGCCAGGCTGGCGGCCCCTGCGCCCATCGCCACCACTCCAAGGAGGTACGAGGCCTCGTGCTGGGGTGGGCTGGAAGGGAAGCCATCTCCAAAGACATGATGGGAAACCTCCAGGGAATATAACAGCACAGCTACCGGCACGCAGCCACTGCCTGTTGCACCCCCCATTGGTGTCCCAGTCACGCAGCCAAGCCCTGTAGAGGTGTCACTCGCAGGTGGCCACAACACACTTCTGGGCAACAGCAGCTCCTCTCCCCCATGGTCCTGCTCGTGGTGGCTGGTCCTCAACGTTTTCATGCTCCAGAGGCTTGTCAGCCTTACGGAGATCTTACCCTGCCCTGCAGTTACGGTAGCGGGAGCTGCACAGAGCTCCAGGAGCAAAATGAGAAGGACATTCCCCAAAACACGATGCCTATACAGCCCTGCTCCCATCTGCCCACACATCGCCGCGGTGGACGTTCTCCACACGCCAATCGCCGTGACATGCTGCAAACTGGGCGCCGGGGTGGGGACGACACCACTTACACTCTGTCACAGTGCCACCGTTTGCCACCGACGCCTGCGCTCGCAGGGGACTGAAAGCGGAGGGGGGCTTAAAAGCCAGCAAAACCATCCACAAATGCACGCAAAAAATAACAAGGAAACATAAAACATAGATGTTTGCACCAATTGTAGATACCTGGCACACAGTTTAGCCTCTCAGTCTTCCAGTAGGGTCATATCCAATGTCCCCAGGCTGCTTCTTCATAAGCAAAGTGACAAGGAAAAAGGGAATAGTGAAGAAACTATTGGCTCTGCCCATGAGTGTCTTCTGCTCCCTGAAGGCCCAGGTCCCCCCCCCAGCCCTTGTCCCCTTTCCCTGTCACCTCGGGGGGTTCTCCCCTCCTGGCCCCGCACACACGGCTCCCACGTTCATGCTGACACAGCTGTTTGTCGACTGAGGCAGCAAAGCAACTCAGTGCGCTCATTTGTGCTGCACAACCCTACAAAGAGACAAATTATTTGCGCTCCACGTCCTTTTTCAAAAATCTTTTTTTCGGCGCGCTTTAAGTGGCTAAATGCAGTTTGCCCTTTTCCCATCGCTGCCCGGTGGCAGTGAGCACCTGCTCATTAAACGCCACTTCCCAAGGTAGGTTTCTCAACGCGGTTTTGAAAAAGAAGATTCTTTAAAAGCTCCAAAAAAGGCAACAGCATTTCCTCTTCAGCGGAGCACGGTAAGAACTGAAAAGGCAGCTCCTGCTAGGGAAGAGGAACAGAGGCAACACTGATGCTAAACTCTCTACAACTCCCTGAAAGGAGGTTATAGCCAGGGGGGGTCAATCTCTTCTCCCAAGGAACAAGCGACAGGACAAGAGGAAATGGCCTCCAGTTGTGCCAGGGGAGGTTTAGGTTGGATATGAGGAAAAACTTCTTTCCCAAAAGGGTTCTCAAGCATTGGCACAGGCTGCCCAGGGAGGTGGTGGAATCGCCGTCCCTGGAGGTATTTAAAAGCTGGGCAGACGTGGTGCTGAGGGACATGGGTTAGGGGTGGTTTTGGCATAGGTTTATGGTTGGACTCGATGATCTTGAAGGTCTCTTCCAACCCAAGTGAGTCTGTGATTCTATGATTCTAAACGCCACCACCCAGGAACTCAAACAAGGGAAATGCAGGGCAAGGGCCGGGCTCTCCACGGCCTCGGAATGTCCATCCTTGTTGGTGGCACCAGTGTGACTTCACAGGCGCTTTTAAACAGCGTCTGAAAGTGCCAGTGCTTCCTGTGAGCACAAGGCTGGCCACCAGCAAGAGCTCAGGGGCCGGTAGCCCTTTTGTTTCCCTCTGTCTGTACGGGCAGAGCACAAGGAAAGACGCACGGACCCACACGGTCTGAAACGCAACAACCCAAGAAGAGGTCGGAGCCCCAGGGGGACGGAGCGGAGGGAGGCTGGCAGGCACAGACAGCGCTCCACAGGGCTTCCACCATTTCATCAGTGTGGGCTTTATCCTGCTGCTGCTGCTTACGGTGGCAAGGGCCTGGGTGACGTGGAGGGGAACAAGGGGCCTTCCTAGACCGGCCACCTCCATCCCATGAGGCTCCTGGAGCTGGATTCTGTATTTTTCCTGTCTCTCTGTAGTTGGCATGCAAGAGACAGCTCCGCAGTCTGCAAATTCCCTTCTTCTGTCATCTCCACCTCTGGATCGTGTTTTCCCTCAATATGTGAGCTCTGAACCAAGCACTGCACGTTTAACACACGGGCACTCAAAATGAGGAAGGGTGATGACCAGCGGGTAGCTCTTTTTCCAGTGATCTCATCGCTACGGTTAAAAAGGGGAAGCAGATAGGCTTTGTGGTCTAATACATAGAAATACCTATATTCCTTAGAAACAGAGTGTCTAAATTCATCCACAACGGCACACGGAATTTACGTGTACAGATGCCACAGCTCGTTGCTCAAATCAGGTCTCTGCATTCAGAAATTCTTTGCTAATCTGCATGTCTGTTCATGTGTGCATTCAAATTCCTCGTGCGTGTTTGCACTTGTGACGGTAACGACATGCAGGAATCAGGCACACCTTGTTTGTACACCTTTCCCCAGACAGTTGCATATTTGGCATGACTGTGCAGTCCAGGGAGCATTTATGAATGAATAAACCACTTGACAGAACCGAATGCTTGGGGAAAGGACAGGCAGGAAGTAGCTCTGCTTTCCATCACTTAACATTAAAAATAGGGAGGATCGACATCTTCCAGCCTTGCCCCTGCACATGCTGTTTAGCCTTTTCCCCTAAGGATGCTGAAAGACTCCCGTCATTCCAGAGCTGCCGGAGCGCAGCACCTGCAGTGCAGGAGTTAACTGGGAAACCCTCTGCATGCGTTGACCTAAGCTGGCCTAATTTATTCGAGGATCATAACTCGTAAAGCTAACTATCGCCATAATTACTTCCATGTATCTATCTCATTCCAACGGGCTGCTCTTCCGTCTTGACCAGCAATTCTGAGAGTCACCCACTGAAATTCCAGAGAATTTAATTTCAAAACCAATTACACATAATTACGGGAATTTCTACAACTATTCCCTTTACCGGAGGCACAGGAATGATCTGTAATTCATCTCCACCGATGGTGGAGTCCCTGAAAAGGCTTTGAAGGATTTTCTAAGAGGGAAGAAAGTTCCATCAAGACAAATTGCCCTCCTTTTCCCCCTGTCTTTTATCTAGCGAAAATGCCTAACGCGAACACAGGGTCTTCAGTTCTGAGTGCGGGCTGATTTGGAGCTTATTTCCAGCTTCACGTCAGCCGTGAGGCTGGGGATGTTTCAGTTGCCGCTATCGAAACTTTCCGTGGTGATGCAGCAGAGATAGCGCAAGAGCTGTGGGTGAAACAGGATGAAAAGAGTTTGTGTTTCCACTGGCTCGACGGAAACCAGCGGATTTGTTCCTTTCCCCACTGCAGCCAGCAGCAAGACTGACGTGACCTCAAGCAGAGAACAGGATTTTTCACAGAATGCTTCTCTCTGAAGAACCCGGCCCCACGGAGCGCGCTTCCCTCAGCGCCACGAGCTCCTCTGTGTCCCCCAAACCCTGCTGCCTCTGGCCGTTCCCACAGCCCCGCTTCTGAGACCTAGTGGAATCCAAGTGGAATCCAGCCCAAATATTTCACATTTTCAAAAGCACCCAGGAAAGCTTTGCCATCCCTTGAGAGCCGACTTCCGTCTGCTGTCCTAAGGCTTTGCAAAATCTCATTCCAGAGGAAAGCAGCCTCTTTCCAAAAGAGAGGTTCGATCTGGGCCAAGGATGGAGACGGGGCGCGTGGTTGCCAAGATGGTGGTTACCAGCTTCTCGCCTGCAGAAAGGCGGCTCGCGTTGGAAAGGGAGAGAGAGAAGCATCGCTGGCAGAGAGCGAAAGCGGAGCCCGAGGCGGCGGGTTTCTGGGCAGCTACTCCTGCCGCAGCATCAGCATAGCATCCGCGAGACCTCTGCCTAACTGCGTATCATCGGCCTCACGCGGCTACGGCAGCGCTTCCAGCTTTCTCTGGGCGTGCAGGCACTGCTGCTACTCGGGGGCAGATGTCTGCAGGTAAGTTCAGTCGAATGATCGAATACACCTCATGCAGTATTTTACAGCATTCCCCATGCGAATCCTTTTGCTCTGCAATTTGGCAATTACTGGTAGACAACTCCCGGGAAACAGATGTTAAACTTTGGGGCTAAAAACAAGGTAATCTGTATGAGCTTTTCGGTCCAGCAGGCCAGATTTTTTTTTCACACTGGTTTTACACCAGTACGGCAGCGACCTGTGCTGTGGGGCCATCCATACCTTCAGCTAGAAAAGCGTAACTCCAGTATTTGGATATACAGGCAATTTGATTTTCCTGTGCAAACCACAGTACTACCGTCACATGTCTTAGCTTTCATGCAGATTTTTTCTCAATGTTTTGCAGTCCTCTTTCCTATATTGATAAAAGAAAATTACTTTCAAAAGCGAAGGCTTATCGTTTCTGGTGATCTAAACAGATGTGACTTGACAAAGGGCTCCATTGTAGGGCCATGTTAGTGCTTTATTTTTTAACGATGAAGGCTTTGGTTGTTTGTTATGGTGAGAAATAGTTTCCCCTCCAGATAGCCCCTTGAGAAATTCATGAGAGAAAATCCAGACTGTGAAAAGTATGGCTTGTGAGGAATTTGAAACAACACGACAAGGGAAGCAAATTGTCGTGAAAATCCTATGACGGAAAGCCTGGGCTCACGGCCACCACCAGCCCCGAGTTCATCCTCCCCGACCCCAGGTGAGCTGTCTCGCCATCACCCGTGTGGGTGGCTGTCCCCAGGAACCAGGAACACCGGCTGCCTGGAGACCCACGATGAGAGGCTCTCGCTGCACCTGCTGCTCCACCTGCAGAGAGGACGGTGGCCTCAAGGCCAAGACAAAATAACGCGCGAATGAGGGAAACCACGGGGCAAGGTGAGAGGGGAAGAACTGGCAGCGCAACCCACCGCCATTGCGCAATTCCAGCTCATGGGACACAGATACAGACACAAGCTGCCCCTGAGCCCTCAAGAGAAGTTTACATTTCAGCTGGGTCTCGCAGCTGGATGGTGACGGCGTCGCATGCAAAGCTGATTTCGGCAGGGTACAGCTCCAGAGAGGGGTGACCAGTGTAGCGCCTCTGAAAAGCTCCAGGTTTTGATCCATTTTTAGGTTTGTGCCCCTTCCTCCCAGGCTTCTTTCCATGCACACGTTCAAGCGTTCTGCTAGATTGTCATTAAAGCATAGTTCAGTAAGTTTTAGTTCTTAGATGACTTCATTTTTTAAGACAGCAGAATAGCTTGGGTTCCTGTCAGAACAGTTTTAAGGCCTCCAGCATCAAAAATAATCTGTTGGAAATATAAAGTACCAGCTTTTCAGCAAGGAGATGTGAGATGCCAAGAGATTTCACGCACACAAACAATTGAGAGACTGGGCTTCACGTTCCATTTGCATTTTTTCCGTGGTTACCTAACACCGGGCCCAGCAATCTGATCCAAATCACCTTGAGAGTTTTTGCTAACGCTCCCCCTGAAGTAGAATCACAGAATCACTTGGGTTGGAAGAGACCTTCAAGATCATCCAGTCCAACCATAAACCTCTGCCAAACCCACCCCTAACCCATGTCCCTCAGCACCACGTCTGCCCGGCTTTTAAATACCTCCAGGGACGGCGATTCCACCACCTCCCTGGGCAGCCTGTGCCAATGCTTGAGAACCCTTTTGGGAAAGAAGTTTTTCCTCATATCCAACCTAAACCTCCCCTGGCACAACTGGAGGCCATTTCCTCTTGTCCTGTCCCTTGTTCCCTGGGAGAAGAGATTGACCCCACCTGGCTATAACCTCCTTTCAGGGAGTTGTAGAGAGTGAGAAGGTCTCCCCTCAACCTTCTCTTCTCCAGGCTGAACAATCCCAACTCCCTCAGCCGCTCCTCATGAGACTTGTTCTCCAGACCCCTCACCAGCTCCGTTGCCCTTCTCTGGACACGCTCCAGCACCTCAATGTCCCTCCTACACTGTGACACCCAAAACTGAACCCAGCACTTGAGCTGCGGCCTCACCAGTGCTGAGCACAGGGGCACCATCACTGCCCTGCTCCTGCTGGCCACACTGTTCCTGACACAGGCCAAGATGCCATTGGCCTTCTTGGCCACCTGGGCACACGCTGGCTCATGTTCAGCCAACTGGCCACCAGGACCCCCAGAGCCTTTTCTGCCAGGCAGTTTCCAGCCGCTCCTCCCCAAGCCTGTAGCGCTGCCTGGGGTTGGTGTGACCCAAGTGCAGGACCCGGCACTTGGCCTTGTTAAACCTCATCCCATTGGCCTCAGCCCACGGATCCAGCCTGTCCAGTAGGGTCTCAGCATCCCTCAGCGGAGCACACGTTTCCTTTGCCTGGCGCTTTTCAAGCGCTGACCTGCAGGGCTGGGTGTAGCCGCCACTGGGCACCAGTAGAGACGATCCCGACACACAGCGAGGGAGATGAACGCGAGCACAATCAATCCACAAAACTGCCAGCGTGCAGGAGATTGGCCAATTATCCAGCACTGACTTTTACCAGTAACGGTACAAAGGGATCTTTATGGATGAGAAGATCGCAGGAAAGGAAGGAGAGAGGCGAAGATCAGGGGAAACGAATGGCCTGGTGAACTACAATCAGTATTTATGACCGTCCTCTGAAAGGTTGTCCTTAGTCCAGCTTATAACTAGTGACCAAATGTCAGGATTATTTAGGAGAACTTGTTAAAATAAGAAAAAAAAAAAAGTAGTTAGTGGATAAACCTGACAATGCTTCTAAATCACAGCAAGAAATACTGGCAGCAGCTTAGTGTACGGACTCGCATCCTCCCCAGCTGTGGTGCTCCTGCACCCCCCGGCAGCCACCAGAAGGGACGAGGGCAGACGTGGTGCGCTCACCTTCTGGCATAAGCTTGTCCCCCTCACCGACGGTCCCCTAGGACCACTGGCACACTCTTCATGGGATGTTCGGGGTCCGCCAGACCTCAGGGCACAGATTTAAACTGGAGCAAGATGAGGGGAAATAGAAAGGGATGGGGAGAAGGAGGTCAGGTCTCTGCAGCCAGCAGTGATACCCGGGCCCTATGCAGACAGGCCCTAATTACGCCGCTGCTTGGCTGAAAAAAATTATCAGAAAGCATCCATTGAAAAATTCCTTTTTCTGTCCAATATTGTAAACAAAAGTTCAGCACAGGAGACTCCGCGGGATAAGAGGGTTTTGATGACTTCCAGCCGCCTATACGCTCCGCAGACTCACTTTCCAAACAGCCTATTATCACCGTGCAGGCAGCTCATTTATTTGCTGAGAATTGTCATTTAAAAAAACCTAATCAGTCAAGATTTATTCTCCTCTGATAAGGCACAGGAGGGCACTGCTAAGGTTCTGGCTTCTGCCAGTTGTCAAGCTTCTTGTCTAGCGGTTAATGTCAAACCAACACCATGACCCGCTCTAGCACGTCACTTCTTCAGCCCGTGTCTCCCGGAGGTCTATCTCCGGAAATGTCGGCTTTGCCACCGACGTTCCCACAGGCCACACGATGGATCATTTTGCTGCCTGGGTTTCCCAGGGAGTAAAAGTGGGATCTTCCAGCCCCCAGGCCAAAGTGTGCAAAGGTGGGTGTCCACGACCGTCAAGAATTGTCTGAGACTGTAACCGAGTGCAGCATCACGCCTGCCTGGAGCGTCTGGAGCTGCCATCGGAGACAGGATTTTGGCAATTACGGTTTGTACATCCAACCTAAAGCCCTGTTTCCCTACGCTGGCCCAGATGACGCTCTCATCCGGGCGGAAGCGGTACCAGGACCCCGTTGCGGCAGCTCAGCCCGCTCTCCGTTGGGAAGGAGCGAGGGCAGCAGAGCTCCTCCGCACAGTGCCTGGGATTCACGAAGAGCCGAGACCATTATTGGCAGATGTACCTTCCCAAGGGCTCCGAAATCTCTGTCAGCAAACAGAAAGCAACTGGAAGGAAAAAAAAAAAAAAGACTAAAAGAAAGTCTGTATTTCAAATATGCTTTGTTTTCTTTTAAAAAATCCAGGATCCCATCCAGTTTGAAACAGGAGGCGAGCTCTGAAACAAACTCTTTGTTTTTTGCATTAGTTCAAGAAGAAAACACTTTTAAAACATATTCCTCCGAGGTTTAAATGCTGCCTCCAGCCCCCACTTTTGGCACGCGGGGAGCAGGTCGCAGGCACTACCCTCAGAACAACCCGCAAAACAACCCCCGGCCCGGCAGCCCCTCTCCTTAACCCTTCCCAGCCGGCACGGGGGGCGTCCACCCACCCCGCCACCTCCTGCAGGGCTCCTGTCCCCTGTCTGACATTTTGGCCCTGGTGTGGCAGCTGAAGGACCTGCCACCCTCCCCTGAGCGGCACCTCCCTCCGCCTGACGCAGGGCCAGGAGCCCCGCTGTCCCCCTTGGGAACTGTGGCCCTCTGAGCTCCGTGGGGACCCACGGAGAAACAACAGTCTCGCAGGGAGGTCAGGGAGAACTAGGAGCTTTGTGGGAAGACGACACCACGCTACCACCGCCACCACCAGCGAGGACGTGCCAATGGAGGCCCGCGGCGGCTTTGAGACCGGGGTGCTTCGTGGCATGGGGACAGGGTCTGCCCGCACCCCTCGAGTGGCAGTGCCAAGGCCAGGGCAGCACCCAGCAATGGCAATGTGGGACAACGGCTTGTGTCTTCTGCTCCTTCCACTGTCACCCCCACGGCAGACCCTGCCACCACCCAGCCCACCTGGGGAGCCACCTGCGGAGCAAAGCTCGGGAGGCTCCGTCAACGGTGACGGCTCCCTCAGCGCCGCCGGTGTCCCCGGCAGCTCCTCCCTCCTGTCTGCAGCTCTCTGAAAACAGGCAGGAGCCCCTCAAAAGGCAGAGAGCCACCAAAGAGCAGCCGAGAACTTTGCTCAGCCCTGGCGGGGTCTGAAGCCCCTCGAGTGAAGCGCTGCCCTTCGCCAGCCTTGAATCACAGAACCACAGAATCACTTGGGTTGGAAGAGACCTTCAAGATCATCGAGTCCAACCATAAACCTATGCCAAAACCACCCCTAACCCATGTCCCTCAGCACCACGTCTGCCCAGCTTTTAAATACCTCCAGGGACGGCGATTCCACCACCTCCCTGGGCAGCCTGTGCCAATGCTTGGCCTCCAGTGCTCTCCAAAAACCCCCCAAAGTGCCCAAGCGGTTAATTCCTGCCTGGAGATCACCTGGGGCCGGGTGCCCGCTGCCCAGAGCAAAAAGATGCTGGTTTATAATGGTCCGCTCGCCGAATCTGCTGTCACGCAAACAGCGTGGCAGGGTGCGTCTGGCACCCGTGGAGCGGTAATTACCGTAATTGCCGAAGGCATAAACTCACTCCCCATTTTCTCCTGGCTGCACCGACCACGCAGGTTGAAGCGTGGAAGGGTTAGGGCCAAGTGTTATGGTGCGAAGCCATTTTCCATTTAGAGCTCTTGTTTTTCATGGCTTATAAGTTACCCCTCCCCGCCTCCACTCCTTTGGGTTGAGATTTGTCATGCTTGTTCTTAACCCAGTGGAGAATTTCTTTAGGAAAGTTCAATAGTATAAGTAGCAGCAATTATTCATCTGGCTTTCGTCATGGAAGATAACAGATATTCGCAGAAAGTTGCCGGCTCTGCGAGGGAGGCAGCAGAAGTGAGGACTTCTGCCCGCAGCCCGGCAGAAGCACGCCCCAGGGTTTTCCAGGAGGAAATTCAGCAGCAATTCCCATACCCAGACACCGACAAACACCCACCCAAACAGAAGCGTTTCGTGCGGTCCCACAGGGCTGGTTTCCAGACAGCTGAGCATGAAACTCTGACAATCATCAGCTAATCATGACATGTTCCAGATGCATCCTGGGTGCAAGTGTAAAGCTCTAAACTTGCTTATAAAACCAACATGACCTGAACCTTTGGGCTTGGCACGGAGAGTCGGGAGCGAGACACTGATCCCCGTAGTTGCACAAGGAAATGCCATTTACAGATGGTGACAGCTCTGTTCGCCGCGTTGAGGACTGACGCCCCTGTGCACAAGCTCTGCTTCAGCGGAAGAAGAAATAAAAGAACTGGGTTTTTAGTTGAAAGAAGAAAATGCAAGGAACTTACACACGAGCAACCGAGTCAGTGAGATGCTACAATCGACATTTCAAAATGAGCAAATGCCGCGTGTGCCAAGAGGAGAGTCCCACCACGTCCCGACTGCATCCCGTGTGTCCCGTGTCCCGCTTTACAGACTGCCATAAAGTGAGGCAGAAAGGACCTTCGTTAGCTTCTGGGGCAAATACAGCTTTGAACATCCTAATTTTGCTTAGTTTAAATCTTAACCATAATATTTATATGAATGGTATTTAATTTATTTTTATTGAAAGGCGTAGTACGCAGAAGTAAAATAAAATGCAGTTGTGTTAGGCTGTTTTAAAAATAAAAACCGCAGACCAGATAAGAAAGACAGAAGACAACTTGCATGTGGAGAGATGGCCGTGGGTCACTAGACACTAAAATGAGAAACAGCAATTTGCTCCCGCACCAAGGAACAATAAAAAGTGTTTACACACTCAGACGAGTTGTGGTGAAGGCAGAGGAAGATTAATTCCATGGGAAGGAATGATTCCTTGCTCTTCTACTCCAGCACCAAAAAGAAGCATAAAACCCCACAACCCTGTCTTGTTTCTGTAGGAAAAACCAGACTTTTTCATGCTTTGAAATGGGATGCTGCTTTTTCACACCCATTAATTTACTTACCAAACACTGAATCTCCCCGTAGATTTTAAGGTTAATAACATAATTTTGCTTGGATAAGTTCCTCGTTCTGCTCTCACACACCGAAATGACACGAAATCCTGGGCCAACGCCCCCAGGGGTCAGGGCACGCACTATGCTGGTACCCCAGTTGTCCCACTGATCACTCACACCGATGCTCAGGTTGTCGTAGCCCAGCAGCTGGCCAGTCCCAAACCCTTCCCACCTTGAGAGAAAACAGCTGGTATCACATGAAGCCAAAAAAACAAAAAAAAAAGAAATGCCAATAGCTGCTGAGAGCGATAGCTTAAACCTTGCAAAGACTCTGCCATCTCCACTGGTCACTCACAAGAGGAAACGCAACCAGGAGAACCTTGGCACTACGAGGTCAGGTAAAGCAAAGAGTAGGAAACGGGCCAATCTGGGGTCCTTCTTAAATTAAAAAATAAAAAATAAAAAATGGTCCTTCTTAAAGAAAATACAAACTCACTATAAAAAGGCAAGTTCTACTTTGGGTCCTCTTCTGCAAACCTCCTCTTGCCTTGATGCTTCCAACCACTGGGAGCTCCCGGGCTCCAGCGGCCAGCGCGGCAGCCCCAACCTGCACTTACTGGGTACCAGCAGAACGGAAGCACTGGGGGAAACAAAGCGTGTCTGGGACGCAGCCGGCTGTTCCGACGGCGCCGAGTGTGCGTGTGGCGTGTCACCCAGAGCGAGCAGCGCAGCGCACACCATCACAGCCAGGCCAGCTTCATCGGGGGAGGCAGAGCCACACTCATCCTCACCAGGAACGAGTGAGAAGACAAACCCGGGGGAGGTTTCTGTCCTGGAGGAAGTCTCCAGAATACCAACACTCATTGAGAAATGCTTCTAAAACGCTGTCATACTCCTAGAATGACTACAGCACCCCAACGGAAATGACCTTCCTCCTGAGGATGAGGAATCACCCTGGCAATGGACACAAGCTCACTTCTTTGACCACGCTGGCGAGCTGCAGCCCCCGCAGACAGCAGCGCCCGGTGGTTGAACCACTGCTCCAAACAAGCTTCAGTCTCCTGGCCCTGCCTGTTCCACAGCAACATCCCAAGAAAAGAAAAACTGAGGAGTAAATGGGATTTGAAAATTGTGTTGGTAAATGAAAATGTTATTTTTCAACAACTGAAAATGCACGTCCACACGCAAAGGAGACACTCAGCCCCCCTGGTCATTGACGCAGGGATACAGTCATCTCCAGGTGCTTGGCTGATGGTGACACCATGGTCCCTCAGACCCACAGCATACTGAAAACGGACTCCTGTGGTTTGGACCCCATTTCTATGTCCCAGCTCCCACCTGCTGCTCTCAGACAGTGCTGCTGCTTCAACCACAAGGGTATGTGAAATAACAGCTCAGAGAGTAACACCCTGTAAAGCACACGCTTTGCTCCCGAGGTGCTCAGAAATACCGAGTGGGTTGGCAGCTCCCGATAAGGAGAGGTTGAGTTTCAGGCCATGCCACAGCCGTGGGTGAAGGTGGACCTTCATCATCTACCCTTGAAACAGGCCACCACCACAAAAGGCTGATGGAGATCAGAACAAGCTCATGGAGCTGCCCCCATCCTCATCTGTCCCCCTGTCAGCCTGACATCCCTGCCTCCCCCCATCCTGCCTGTACGGTGGTGGTGATGCCATGGCACACCTTACCATCCCTCCATCCCAAATTCCCCAGCCTTCTTCCCGTGGAGGTCTCCCTCCTCGCTTGCCTCTGGTGCCTTGGGAGCAGAAGCTGCTCCATGCGCGCATCAGCTGGTGAACGGCATTCCCGAGCCAGCTGCAAGGAGACGCTCCGGCTCCTGTGACATTGCTAGTGAACTCTGACCCTGGTCCTGAGGGCAGGGGGGACCTGTGGCTCGGAACAGGGACAGTATAAAAGCGTTACTCAACCTTGACTGAGCTACAGCTGTTACTCACAATACCACTGGGAACCACCAAGCATGGGAAAATGCTCTCCATGGTGCCCGTGTGGTCCCAGGTCCCTGGTCCCCCCACGGGGCACCCCAGCTCCTCCAGCAGCTGAGGGGTCCTTGTGGTAGGTCATTCTGAGACTACGCTTCAGAATCACAGAATGTTAGGGGTTGGAAGGGACCTCTGAAGATCACCTAGTCCAACCTCCTGCCAGAGCAGGTCCACCTACAGCAGGTGGCACAGGATGGCGTCCAGGTGGGTTTGGAATGTCCTCAGAATTGAAGACTCCACCACCTCTCTGGGCAGCCTCTGCCAGTGCTCAAAGGATCCTCATGTTGAGATGGAACTTCCTATACTGAAGTTTGTGCCTGTTCCCTCTTGTCCTGTCACTGGGCACCACTGAAAAAAGCCTGGCCCCCTCCTCCCAGCACCCTTCCTTTAAGGATTTGCAAACCTTGATGAGATCCCCCCTCAGCCTTCTCTTCTCCAGACTAGAGAGACCCAACTCCCTCAGCCTTTCCTCATAAGAAAGCTGCTCCAGCCCCCGAATCATCTTTGTGGCCCTTTGCTGTCCCCTCTCCAGCAGTTCCCTGTCCTTCCTGAACTGGGGAGCCCAGAACTGGACACACACTGGACACACACTGGACACCTTCTCTTTCCCAACCCCCCACCAAAATTACCATCTTCTGGGCAAGAGCAAGCTGACTATCTGTTGGCTGTGGCTTTTGTGCCATGGGCTAGTGCAGGGTTGTGAGCTGCCCCTGCCTGCGGCACTCTGGAGATCCTGCAAGGCTTTCACCACCTTCTTCCATCTCCAGTAGCATCTTTGCCTCTAGTCTCGGCAAATGCCATTTTGTCCCTCTCACATTCATTGTTACTGCAATGACCATTCCCCACCCACACCACGGCCACTCGCCCCTCTGTGCCCCGTCCCTGCCTTTCCTCTTGTTCTCCAACCCAACATCCGCTGCTTCTCTGGCCTCTCCCACTCGCATCCAGCACTTCCCACGCAGCGTTGAGGGGCCAGTTTCACTTCTGGTCCATTCATATCAGCATGACAGTCAACTGCCTCTCGCTGTCAGAGAAGTATTTCTACATTCTCACCATCTCTGGAGGGTCAGGACCTTTGCAGTTTGCTGACCAGACCTGCCTGCTCATGGTCTCCCTTCTGTCTCCATCTTCATACCTACAGAATAAATCTGTGGGGCAGGTGTCTGCCTCTTGCCCTGTGTGCTCACCGGATTACTATCCCAGTGCTATCAGCAGCGTTCCTCAAGAACGCAATATCGACCCCAGTGTGTCTCACATCCAGAAGACACTGCAGGCTGGTGGAAGTCGCTGGTTTGCCGGCTGCTCGCGGGCTTCCTAAGAACAACGTGGAAAGGAAGCAAAAGTGCCTCAAAGATACACCCAAGCAGCATCGTCTGGATAGACAGTCTATCCAGACTGCAGCATAGACTGGGGTCTCATGCAGAAGGAAGACCAGCAACAGTGATGGCCACATCGCTGATATTAATTGGCCAACTCTTCCAATATTAAAACAATTTCAGGTAGAGGTGACAAACAAGAAACCGAGTCACGCTTCTGCTCGAGGCGCGCTGCTCACACTGCCTGAAGCTGCTCTTCACTGAAGAACTTCTCTGCAACCTCCACGCTCCAGGTCCTCCCAAGGAGAGGTAATGTGGGAGGGAGAGAAGAGCAGGAATAGCCCGGCAGACACGGGGCTGTTACCAGTCTTTGAGATCTGGACCTCCACGTCCAGTTTCAGCCACCAGACTGCTGTGACTCGGGGACAGCTTGAGGTTTCATGGGAAAAGGAAACATTTCTGACTTTCTTCTGACTTTACCAGGTTGCAGGTGAATGAAAGATTTTTTAGTACTTAAAGAAAAAGCCAAAGTTGCTTTCCTGCCTCATCTTACTAAATTCACATCATTTTTTACTTTACCTCTTTTTCACTGTTTAGCATTAACCACACGGAACCTTTCAGACAGCCTTTCAGCCGTAATTCTCGTGACCGGAGCAGAACTAAGTGCACTGTGTGTTAGAGGAAACAAAAGGCCCGGTTAAAGATTTGCAGCCACTCCAGATAAAAGAAGAGGCATATTTTAATGAGAGTGGCCCTTCTACAGATCACGTCCAAACCACATCAAATACATACAAATACTGACTGCAGGAAATTAAAGTCGGAGACTTAAAAATATGAATAAATCAAGGAATTCTCATGCTTAACTTTGTCCTCTGACCCCCAAGGTCTCCTTCCCTGATCCACTTTGCTGACACGAACAGAGAGTTGGTCCGTCTGCCAAAACAGGCCACTTTCTCCCCTCCGCATGCCCACACCACCCACAAGCAATGAGTCCTCTCTGCGCATCGCTGCCCATTTGGGTGGGCATCACCGTAATTATTTCTCCAGTCACAACGGGCTGAACCAGTGCTACTCAAAAGGGCCCGGCTCACAACTCAGCTTGCTTCCTCTTGCCGGGGTTTTGGGGGAATGACGCCTCTCCCATCCCTGTGGGACATCCTGGGCTTCTCACAGTGCCCCCCGCCACGCAGCTGCAGGGCACCGTCCTTGGCACCCCCCTGGAAGACGCGCTGCTGAGCCATGCTGGAAGGAGAGCAGTGCTTCCTCCTCGGGGGATGCGTGCGAAATATCCAGGGATAAAAGTCAGGGCAGAATGAGGAGACTTCAGGAAACGTGAACATCCTAAACAGTTCTGGATTGTGTTCATCTAACGCCGTTCGCATCAGAAACAAGGTACTTCAGTGGCACCGCGACAATAACCAAGGGAGGGACATGGCGTTTCCACACTGAAGAGGCAAAGGGTGACGATGGGGACGATGTCAAGTGAACGCAGGGCAGAATTAAGCGGCTTCGGGTAATAACTGCCTGTTTCATAAGCTCGATATCAACACCCACCCTCCTTATCTCTCCACAAAAAAGAGGTGCTAGCCTAGCTGATGATCATAGACTGCCTTCAACACAACAGAGCAGCTCCTCTTCCAAGGGTGAGATAAACTGCGGAGTGAATTGGAGATTAACTATCCAGATGTAAATGAATCCATTGCTATGCAACTGATAGGGCTCAGGCCTGGTTTAGTGCAGGACGGAGTCAGGTTTGGAGAGCTCTCTCAATGGCCAAAGAATTTATAACCTGTATTCATGGCACTCTCTGTAAAGGGCCGCCTAACAATGCCGGAGCTCGCCAGCATTGTTCCTTTTGAAGGGCTTCGCCACTCCACCCCCACTCCTCTGCCCCCAATTTACTCCCCTCCTCCCTGGATCCCCCAACAGACCCCGCTTGCACCCTTCCCTCCTCCTGATCACACAGGAAGAAAGCTGGGGGGGAGGTGACCTCCACAGCAGAATTTGCTATTCATGTTCCGTTCCCCCTCACAAATCCTTAACTTCTTGTCTCTTTTTAATCTTTTTTCTCTTGAGAAAGAAAAGATCAAAGGGCTCGGGGCTGATGCTTTCTGAACTAGGCACTTCTTGCCATGGGAAAACAGCGACGGGGAAGGGCTACACAAAGATGCTTGTGACTGGGGGTGGGGGAGAGGCGAGGAGACGGGACTTTCTTCCATGGAAGCGCTTTGGGAAAGCCTTTACCAAGCAGCCCTGAAAGTAAGATGCAGCCATCCAGCATCCATCCTGTCCTGCCGGGCCCGGCCAGGATACGGCAGCAACAGCAACGAGAGCACATTTCGTTTCGGGGTCACACATGGACGGTGTTAATGTCTCCCAGCTCCAAGGAGGGAAACGCAGCGTCCAGGTGTGCACCAGACTGCTCGGCCCACAGCCACCGCCAGCAGGTCCCCGCTGCGGCCACCGGAGCATGGGAGCAGCGCAGACCTTGTCTGCAGGCCACTCATGTCTCCAGGGTTCCTCAGGAATGCATGTCCAAGAGAAGAAACAGATGCGCTCACAGGACTCCTCCGAGCACAGGCTGACCCCCCAGCACAGCGAGCGCGTGGGGGGCTGTCCCCCGTGCCGTGGCCTCCCCACGCACGCGCAGCCCAGCTTCACCTTCCCATCTGCGTCCGCACCCCGACCCGAGCTGCCAAGTCTGTCCAGGGCTAAACGCAGAGGCCGCCTTTCAAAGTTTTATTTAAAACATTCCCAAGTTCCAAAAAGACAAAGGATTACGCTCCTCATCGGTATGGAGGAGAGTGAAAAGTTTCTGTATTCACAGAAAGGGGGAGGGATGCAAAATACTCCCATCTCCCCAACTGGCTGTGATGGGAGTTCATCTCGAGGCAGGACTCTGAGGTCCCCAGGTGTCTTCCCAGGGCAATGTGGATTTTTCTCTCTCGGTAATCCCAGTCCGGCACTG
The DNA here is from genome assembly GCA_013398295.1 of Chionis minor. Taxonomy (NCBI): domain Eukaryota; kingdom Metazoa; phylum Chordata; class Aves; order Charadriiformes; family Chionidae; genus Chionis; species Chionis minor. Next base: position 95,748 of record VZSF01000171.1, read on the forward strand.
CCTGGCTGTCCTCCGCCGAGGCAGATGAGTCACAAAGCAGAAGCTGCACACAAATTAGACACTTGTAAGAAAGCATTGATATCAAATATTTCAGGGGGAAAAAAAAAGTGTTCTTGGCCTAAAGGTTTGTGTCAGTTTCCAGCTGGATACGGAACTTCAAAGCAGAGGCTCAAATCTCTAATGAGGGAACATGCCTGCTGAGAAACCTTTAATCATTGTCACTTGGACAAGCAACACTCAAATAATCTCCCTTTCAGAGGTCTCCTGCTCTTGGGAAGTAGCTGGTTTGCACTTTCATGTTTTGGAAAAATGTCACCTAGGCTTGAAGGACTGATGTGAAGTAAGTTTTTTACTTTAAACCTGAAATCGAGGCTTGCTGGCACAGAAGGGGAATCTGCAAAGACTATTCAATTGTCCAGATTCAGTCCCACCATCTCCTTTTCTAATAGAAATCGCTCATTTCTCTTCAAGTTCATCTACCCTGAGGGCTGTGACCACTCCAGGACTCTCCAGAGGGCGGCTGGGTCACCAGTGCCTAGTTCTTCTCTGACACTTCTGCTCTGGTCCCATATTTGGTCGCTTCTGCAGGAGCTCTTATGGACTTCACAGTCGCTCTTGTGTAGCACTGTCCTCTCCCAGAAGGTCTTGGCACCTTCGTGCTCTGCAACATATAAAACACCCTCCTGATCTCACTGATAAATGACCTCTCCAGAGCCTTCAAGCTCACCAGCATCGAGTAGCTCATGCACAACCGTCTCGCTGTTCTGCCAGCTCTGGGTCAGGCAGGACAGGGCAGGATCTACGGTTTGCTCCACGCATTTAATGTTAAATTATTGCAGGAAGAGTCTTACTTGCATTGCATTGACAAAAGCTCGTTTCTCGGCCGGTTTACACCCAAACCCACTCAAGCTGAGCTCACGTCAAGTGTACGTCTCCTGCACACGAATGACCACATGCCCCAGCCCTACCTTCTCATACAGGAACTTCTGATTCAAGTCAGCAACGTGAGATTAAAATCTGCTAAACGCGCTGCCTTATAAATCCCGTGAGAGCTTCACTGACCCACGCCACAAACAAACTGCAGCACCCGCAGTGCTGTAACAAATGACAGGTCTTGCAGGAACACTGAAAATTCACACGACTTTTCTGCCTTCGACGCTGGTTTCCTGACACAGACTTTAAGAATGTGTTTCCTCTGTAGGCTCAACAAATGCCTGAACCAGGCTGGTGAGCCAAGGAGAACAGCTGCTGCTCCTCAGACTTGAACTACTTTCACCACCACCCCCAAAACCGAGCGCAGGAGCGTTCTCACTGTTAGAGAGGATAAGCGTTTGTGCTGAAAGAAAAATGTAAATTGCTCTAAGAGAGAGATGCCAAATTAGCACAAGTGACCCACGACCAGAAACGCAGAAATTCTCTAGTGGAGGTTTAAAGGCAGTCGAATGTCTCAGCAAATTAAACTCCGAGGCTGCCATGATGACAAGCCTCCTCTCACACTCCTGCCATGATTGCTATAAACCAGTTGTCGTTACAAAGCGTTTCTGATTAATTTTGTTCTACCGCTGGGGAAAAAATTGCCAAATGTCACCATCATAAAAGTGCCAGATGTGTGTGTTTGGTTACATCCCACAGACCCTTCAGATGACAGATGTCTCCCCCATCCTCCTGGCTTTGCCAGTGCACTGCAAACCAGGTCCTTGGCACTTCTGTTGAGCCCTGAGTTTCTTTTGAGCCAAAATAACAATTCTGCCAAACTCAGAGGCGGTTCTGGGGAGGTAAGCGCGAGCCACGGGCTGCGGTGTGGCAATACAACAATCTGGCAGCAAAGCTGCTGCTCTGGGATCAAAGGCAGCGCAGACACAGAGCGTGAACGCAACACAAAATTAGGGAGTCAGTTCATATTCCCACCAAAAAACCAAAAAAAATTCAAACTAACTTGTCCTGGCTGGCTTTTGGCTGGAAGGGTTCTGCCCACCCGTGCAGAACACATCACTCCCCTCTGCCCCCTCCCAGTCAGCACTGGGATAAGCGATCCTGCCCTACGCTCCGGTGGACGGCACACAACCGTACTCCCAGCTCTGACCCGGCCCAACCGTACGACCCCCTGGCAGCACGGCGGTAACGAACCGCTCCTCTTGAGTGCTCCCCCAAAGAAGGTTTGCATTCAGGCCTTCCAGGAAGAAAATGTAATTTGTCCACAGGTCTGTATGCCACCGTAAGGACCTGCACAAGTGCCAAGCCCTCCTGCTCTCCCTCTCTCTGGTCACTAAGGACTTAATGGTTTTTCCCACGCACGGGATTCCTTTTCATAAGAAAGAAACCCAGCAGCTCAAAAGTGCATTTGATGAAATACTACAAAGTATTGGATTAGCGATCTGTCGCAGGAGGTAAGTCCTAAAGGCACATTAAGAAACGCCATGTCTCCAAGACACAGAAAAGGCTGTAGTAACATGTGCTGTGTAAAAACAGGGGATGGACAGAGAGAGAAAACGACTTGGTGGCACTGACTGCAAGGCAGGCTTTTTGGGAATGTTGTCATACGTCTCCATAAGCCGAAAAACCACAGTGTTACCATTATTAAAATACTCCCTATAAGGAGAAAAGCAGGGCCAACGCTCCAAGGAGACACGCACGCAGCCTTGTTCCCTTTCTAAAAATGAATCCTGATGAATACGCGACCTTTTTGTGACTCCTTCCCTGCTAACAAATCTGCTTCACAGAAAGAACATGAATATACATTTGAAGCATCTACCAGCAGAAACTGAATTGGGAAGACGTAAACTTTCCGAATCTGCGCCAGAAACCTACATTTACCAGTTGTTTCCCTCCAGACAGGGGACAGAAATACATCGATCTATGAATTCAACCTTTCAAACTCCTGAAGTTTCCAATGAGCGTCATGAGCGAGCTCTAATGAAGATGTAGATAAAGATTTGTTGATGGAGGCTGAATTCTTCCCAGCAGCCCAGAGGAGAGGGATACACGAATCCCACTAAGCTCGGTGGGTGTTGGATTCCTCATGCCCACAGCCAACAAACCATCCCATCTGGAGCTCCTCAGCAAGCCGTCTTAAACCCAACAACATAAGCACAACAAAGCTGCAAGCTGTCTTCAGATAATCTCTGCACAGAAATGAAATTCGGATTAGGAAGAGGTTTGTACGTTCCTCGTTCTCCAGGGAGAGCCCTAGAGGACCTGCAGCAGGTTCCTGCGATGCCTGGCTGCCCCCGCAGGGTGTGGGACACGGTCTCTTCCCAAACAGCAACTTGGGACCAGCCTGCTCCTGCCGAGAGCCCGGCGGCGTCACCGCCGATGTGCCACCCGTCACCGAGCCGCCTGACACGTGGCAGCTCGGCAGGACTTGCCTAACCGCGCTCCAAAGGGATTTCAAGTGCAGGCGGGGGATTCCTCGTCCTGCAGCCTCCGTGGGAGCGGAGAGCGGGAGCAACGGAGACTGGGAAAGACCTGGAGCTGCCCGACACGCGGCAGCCCCGGTTCCTGACCACACTGGCACCGCCGGGCTGGCACAGCCGATACCGCCCAGCCCACCGCAGCCCGCGGTGCTTCTGTCAGGCCCACGGCCAGGAGGTCACGGCGCCAAGAGGAAACGTCCCGTTTGGGTTCCACCAGGGCCACAAGCCGCAGCGCTGTGACGTGTGGTGAACACGTTCTCCTCCTGCTTTTCCTCCTCGTTCGCGGCTTGTCTTTACTTCCTCGCTACCTGTCGGGCGATGCTCTTCCAGCAGCATCTATCACCACAGCTTCGGAGCGCGCCACGGGAAGACGGAAAGCACCCAAAGGCCTCATTTTTCTCCCAGCTTTTGTCATTTCGCTTTTGCATTTCAATTATTTTCCTAACGACAGGCTGCAAAGCCACGAAGATGGTTGTAGCAGGCGGTGAGGGAGGAAGAGAGCTGTTGTTACGAGCTCACGCTTTTCTCTAATGGCAGCTTGGAAAAGTACTGAATCACATTTCTTGTCCAAATGCGCTCCGCTCCACAGTCTTCCATTAAGCAGGGAGTAAATAGTTTCCCATAAAAGCCCAAGGGCCTATGAAAGAGCCCGACAGAATCTTATTCCCTCTTTAACTTCCAAAACACATTAACTTCTCTCTCTAACTGCCCCAACTGGTAGGGATTTTTGGAAACAAACCTCTTCAGCAGAGGAGCAGGACCTGCGAGGCCGGAGGCAGCCGGGAGCTGGGAGAAGCTGCCTGGCCGTGTCCCGGCGGCGCCAGGACCCCGGGGCAGGTGGGCACAGCGGAAAAGCGGAGGCTTTCGGCAGCGACAGGGGGTTTCCTGGAAAAGCGGCTCGGCGAGCCCAGTCCTGGATGGCGCCTCGCTGCAGGACTCCCTCTCCTTGGCTGTAATTCCTCCATCTCAACAGCAAGTTCAGAAAATAACGTAATGAAAACAGCCTTTTTCTTTTTTTTGCCTTTTTTTTTTTTTCCATTGCTCATTTTATTTTACTGAGCTACTGCATACAGAGCCGAATCTTTATTTTGGCTCATGTCCTCTTGCAATATCATTACCCGCGCGCAAAGGAAAAGCCCTCTGGAGATTTCCAATCCAAACAGGCCCTTGTTTTATCTACAACTATTTGAGTACATGACCTCAGATAACCCCGTGGCCAACTGCGTGCCAAATTCAAACTGCAGCCATGGGAACTTTAAATACAGAGAAGATTTTCCAGCTTCCCTCGAAGGGAAGACGTCGAGTTTCTTGCTCTCTTTGGGTCCGACGGAGCCGGGGAAGCCAGGCTGTGCCCACGGGAGCACGGCCCCGGAGCCGCGGTGGCACCGGCGAGTTCACCTCCGCCGCGGGAAGCCGTTGGGTTTAGGCAGCGGCACAACTGACCTCCACCATGTACAAACAGTCACTGTCCCCTTTGCTTCTCAGGGTACTGCTCCGGCTTCAGATTACTGAAAAGACAAACAGCTGCACTTGGGCCAAGAGACTCGTATGTAGGACTGTGTTTGGATTACTCGGGACAGGAGAGGTTTTTCATCTTCATTAGCCTGCTGTTCACAGCCATATCCGCAGTTTCTCCCTGGGTCAGAGCCTCCCGCTCGCTCCTGCTGTTTATGAATCTAAATAAATCAATTAAGCTGGTATTTTTGAATGAAACTGGGGAGGCTTTGGCAGCTGGCGTTTCACAGACATTCAGCGCGTGGGGGCACCTAACTCTGCAAGTCCTTGGGAAACACCAGCCCAGCGAATTTAGGAACCAGAATCAGTGATAAGTGTTTTTCACGGCAGTGACCACTTGCTTTTTCTCCCCAGATCGGTACGTCTTCATGTTACCAGAAGTGCATTAATAGGAAAGAGGAGAATGAATGCTAGAGTCTAACACGAGCACAGAGAAAAAAAAACTCAACCTCCAGAAACAGCACAGGAATTCGGTCTTGACAGTCTCCATATCGGTTTCCGACGCTGTCACACTGAACATGTGCCCACGTTATTTCACGCCGGGAACCAGCCTTGGCGAGAAGGACACAGCCCGCGGCCCCTCGAGAGCGGCTCTGTCTCTCCTCAGTGGGATCTCCCTGTCTGAGCAGCGGGACGCCCGGCCCGCGGAGCTGGGCTGAGGATACCGGCTCCGTTTGCATCCTGGGGCACGCCAGGATTCCTGGGACTCAGCGCAGAAACACGGGGTTGAAAATAAGCGTTTAAGCGGAGGCAGCTTCGACACAGGAATGGAAGGCAGGACTTAGACGCCAGCATTGCTTTTGCACCTCGAGCAGCCCCGTCGCCTCGCTCGGAGTCCCCAGGCACCACAGAGCAAGACTGGGTCCAGTATCCAGCTGCTGGGCGGGCTGGTCACGCAAACCCGGGGCAGTTTTCAGCTGGATGCAACCCCGCATTCATATGCGCTATGGGGAGACCTTTGCATTTCAAGGCTGCTGTTATTTTGATCTTTACAACCCCTGGAAAAAATGAGTTCAATTAAGTCTCATCATTAGGAATTTACATAAGGTCACTTCAAGGCTTTGTGCATTTCCTCTGGTTCAGATCTCAGTGCTCTTGGTGTTTCCCCTCTTCATTTATAACCTCGTTGCTGTAGGGCATTCCAAGTAAATCATCCACCACCAGTTTCCTCTCTTCAGCAACAGGCATCAAGTTTTTCATTCAGGCTAAATGAAGCTTCAACTACTCTGTACAACAGCAGCCCAGTTAAAGGCACAGCATCACTTTGAGAGATAGCAATTTTCCCCTCAATTAAAAAAAAAATATTTTAATGCAGAAGAGAGGGTATTAATTTTGATTCCTTTAGCTGGAGGAAAGATTTAGTTGCATTTAGCAGCACAAGCAACGAACCAATTCTTACATATTGTCTGGGCAATTCATTTGCTGATCCCTGAAAAAAGCCCTTTTCACTATGAATAAATTGAGAAACGCACCCAGAAGCTGTGAACTCTACTGAGCCGTGAGGCAGAACCGCGGCGAGGTGCACGTCAGCGCACCAAAATGGTGCCGCTTCTGTTTCCACGGGAGCAAGCGCCCGCCTGCCTGCGCACTTCACTTTTTATAAGTGATCAAATTTGAACCAAACCAGCTATTGAACTCTCAGAAGGGTCCAAAACGAACGAGTATTAATGGGGTAGGGCTGAGACGGGCTGTGCCTTCATCTCCTGAGCGGAGACTGGACAGTCACAGCGGACGGGCCACCCATCCCGGTGCGCCCCGCTCTGGCACACCGCCTGGCACCAGCCAAATTCAACTTCATTCAACTTCAAATTCTTCATTCGGCTGGGACGGACAGACAAGGGCCGTGGAAGCACCGGCCTGAGCTCTTTCAGCTGCGGGGCTTTGGCCGGCGTAAGCCCGCGCTGACACAGAGGAGGCAGAGTCCTCCTGCCCCCTCCCGTGCAGACACACATCTGGGCAGCTGCCGCGCGAACCAGACTGGGGAGCTGAGTTGGGTTAAAATTAACCATCTGGTTTTGACAGGTCCGTTTCAACCGGGATCAGCTCCCTGATCCAGCGACCCTGCAGTTAAACAAGCACTTGCGTTGGGACGAGGGGGGCTCAGAGAGGCACCGGGGCAGGGGAGAGGAGAACCACGGCTTCATCTGCCAGCAGCGGCCGCCTACACCAACTTCAAACTCTCATGAAATCAGGGCAGAAGTGTCCCAGGCTCATTTCCACACCTCCAATGATCCTCAAGTGCTTTTCTGCCTCTCCTCTGAGAACGGCGCGTAGGAGCCCAGCTCATTTAGACATCATTCACGTCCCGTTTGTATCCCAGAAATATCAGTGGAGCTTCACTGCGCACTGAGGAAGAATGAATCTTGTTGCACCTCAAGACACAGACCCTGGCTTAATTTTTGAAAGTTTTTCATATTTTTCTATGACTTTAAAAAAGGATATTTGCCATGATAAAATGCAATAATACCTCAAACTAGCGGGGATACTTTCCACCTAACCTTTTCCCTTCATTTAATTCCCTGTCCCTGACACAGCTATCTCTCTTCTGCTAAGCAACCGGCTATACACGCATGGATGAGTCTTTGCAACTGGAAAAATAACTAGGCTGATGCAGCTTAGGTAGGAGAATCTGACTGTGTGCATTCCTCCTGCGGCTGGCCCCGGGAAAAGGACACCCTGCCACTTTTAAACCTGGGAGGTCTTTGAGAATTTGGCAGATATTCCCTGGGAGGCCGGTCATTAGGCATTTAAAACTGTCTATAGTAGGGGACTGAAGCGAGGGTGGGACAAAGCCCCCGCAGAGCTATCCGTCAGGAAAGGCTCCCGATACTGGCAGGGGCTGCTTAACAGTAACAATGATGACAATATAGCAGGGATTTTTCAGGGGTGGGACTTCAAAGAAACCCTAAGGAGGTATTTTTCATGAAGAAGTAAGAAAGCAGCTCAGTATTGTTTTTTTGGCACTAAAGCTGAATCTGAATGATACTGCAGCAAGTCACAGATCAGCAACGGCATAAATCGACACCAATTTAAACAGGCATGTGCTGCTGTTCCGTCCTGCTCCCATTACATGGGGTTGGTGTTACCTGGCCGAGACGGCAGCTCCCGGACCATCCCTCAGCCCTGGGATCCCCCAGTGCTCACGACCACCAGTAAGGAGTCAGCGAGTCCCTTAGGACAGCCAGCACGTGCCATTGCTGCCATTTTAGGGATGGATGGACAATCTGGTGCCACAGTGGCAGGTCAGTTCAGGGTTTCAGCCTGAACCCCTCGGGCAGCCCGACACGGAAAGCGGGACCAGCAGGCAGGAAGAGTCAGGAGGCTGTTGGTCCACAGGGACTCTTTGGCACTGAAATTCCATACCTGTGGTTCTATCAGGGAGAAAAGGAAGACAATCATGGAAAAAAGTATAAGATGGATACCATGAAACACTCCTGCTACAGCAAGTCCTTCTCCTAACCGTGAGAATTCACTAATTATGCTGTTGTTCACCACATGGATCATGATGAGGAGCCTGGGAAGAGAAGCGTGCCGATAAAAACCTAAACAAGACTATTCAGTTGGAAGCCACGGCCTGTCCTCACCAGCCTTCTCCCAGCTGAGATGCCCGAAGGGCTCTACAATCCCAGCATGACCCCAGCCCCGCACCCTCCTCTCAGGCGCCCCATTTTGCCAGGCCAGGCTCACTCAGCCCTGGCCGGCACGAGCCCAGTCCCACCGTAACCACCTGGGGTTTGTGTCCCTTTGAACCCAGGGCCAACTTTTCCCCCCAACAGCCAAACCCTGAAGCTATCATAGCAAGGCAGCACGGAGAAAGTGCCCTCAGGGTTTGCGGAGCAGATTGACTTTCACACCTCACTGGCCACACAGAAGAAACCCAATCTAAACAGCGTAACTTTGCATAACCGATTATTTTCACTGGGGTAATCTGAGCCCTCCAGTAAATGCCACTAAATGCGGCTGATCCAGGGAAGGCCCCGCGCAGGGGAAGAAGGGCAGAAGGCAGCCAGAGCGAAGGCTCGTCGGGGTGAGGATGGGTTTCCTGGTCATGGTTTGGCTGGTCCCTGCCGCGCGATGGGTTTACTCCCGGGAGCGAAGGCTCAATCCTTCGGCTCAGGCCAGTGTCTGCACAGAAGGAAGCGCAAACAACTTTTTAGTGCCCAACTCATCTATATAGTCAGAAATTGGAGTGTGCAAAAATAAGCCAACGGAAGCACGCTAGGCAGAGCGGCGAGGCAGGCCGGTGCGCAAGAAGCTGTCCGGCTTTACTTGATGTCTTTTTAACTTTCTTTTCCACAATGTCCCACACGTTTTGAGAGGCTTCAGCTTTCAGGCTGACTCCCCAGTGACCTATTATCCTTGCACATCGACCACTCCATCCTGTCACCGAACAGCCATTCACATGACCTTGTTTGTAGGGAACCGTGTTCCTCCTCTGACTCCTCTGTCACCAACTTCCTTCTCTCCAACCACCAGCTCATTTCCTCCTGCAGGACCCAGCTCAGTGATCTCCCTTTCTTTAAAGTCCATGAAATTAGACTGTCAAATGAAATCCCTAACAGCTGCAGAGATCGGTGCTCTGCCCACACCTCCCCAGGACGCCCATACTGGCCGCCGTGCCTCAGGCTCCAGCCAGGGACACCGGACCGGGCTACCAGAGGTGGAGCGGTCTGTGCCACCGGCACCCCTGAGATGTAACTTGCCCCTGCGGTCCCTTGTGACTACAACGTGCTGGTCCAGCTGCAAATGGGAACTCCCATTTCAGCTGGATGGGACTCAACATCTGGGTCGCCATGTGCCCGCACCCCAAGGATGAGCTGCAAAGGACCAGGGGACAAGGGGTGCTGGGCCACCCTCCTGACCGCAAGACACCCCAGTGTAACCACGGCCAGTTTAAGGGGCAGTTAGGAACACAAATCTGGTTGTGCTCACCTTAAATGTACGATATTCTGCTTCACCAAAATGCCTCAGCAGGAATAGCTCCCCAGAAACCACCAAGAGAAAAGCCCTGGTGGGAATGGGAATGGCAAAGTCACTCAGGATAAGAGAAAAACAGACTTTCCCCTGTATTTCCCCCAGCACTGCCCTGAATAAAAGGACGATCAACTCACACTAAGAAAGGTAAACCACCTAAATCCACTTGTCCAGAGAAAACATAATGACTCACAAGAAGCGTGCCCTGAATGTTACGTTTTCCACCTTTGCCAAAACTCCTGCACTGCCATTCGCCCTCTAAGCTATCACTCCTGGTGCCAGGAAACCAGCAGGTACTGGGCTGCCCTCTGGAAGAAAAAAATCTCGTGCCATTGGCAGACTTTGTTCCAGACTAGCACACTCCCAAATAAGCTCACTATAAAAACCTTCCTGCTATCAAGGGATTTCTATTGCCTTCTTGGGGGATAAGAGAGAAAAATTTATCCTGAGCCTCTTATAAATGATTGATTCAATGATGGCATCCATGCCTAACTCCACAAAATCCTACCTTGCGCTTACAGCCCACTATTTCATCAAGAAAACTGCAAAAACACCCTTTTCTTCAAGACTGACACAATGTATGAATTGAGAAACTCATTTAAAAGCTTTGTTTCTCTTTCCACCAGGATAGTGCTTTGTCTCTGTTTCAGAAACACTGTATGATCCTTGGATTTACACAACCACAAAATGGTCTCTTCTTATATCAAGTCAGTCATTTAGACCCTGTAGGTGTTACGGGGACAAGGGCTTCATGAGAAGTGCAAACCCTACATGCGTTCCTTCCCACCTTCATCATCAGCTGAAAAAGCCCCCGCAGCAGTGGATGAAGGAGGAAATCAGGTTCCGTATCCCACAGGGGTCCACAGACTTAGAGTTTTTGGTGTAGGGTGTCATCTCCTACAATTCATACTAGGCATAAGCGATACAGTTCTTTTTATGCCAATAGGAAGTTTAATGCCTAAAGGTCTCCAGATAAACGCTGTCGAGCAATTACAGATCTGGCAAATCGTACAACGAAGCCAAGTATGTGTAGCTCAGTGAATAATGCTGACTCAAGCGAAAGCTTCACAAATGCCTGGAGATCACGCATTCTTCTGCAGGAACAAAGGTCTGCTGCCGGTAGTAAGAGCTGCCCAGGCAAACACTGCAAATCTTGGATGACTGCAAAACTGTTCATTCCCCTTGAAGCACGCAGCAGGATTTAATTGCACTTGCAACAACAGGACAAGGGTTTCGTGCAGGATTCTCCACCGGATTTGGGAAAACATTCCATGACACTACCTGTGCTACGCAATGGCCTGCATCAAACTGTTCAGAAGAAAGGCTCCTTTGCGACACTATTCAATCATCCTGATCTACGAAGGGAAAATAAAGGCCTGGAGCCCTTCTGGATGGGTTCACATCAATTCACTTCACCTGATCTACTAATGAAGCTGGTCACCCCACTGTGAAAACAGGAACTTTCACATTATTTAACTTCTAATGCACGGAGTCTCTCAAATAACGAGACCCACTGACTGGACTGCTGGTTTATACGTAGGATTACCATCCTGAGAACCAACCAGTATAAATATACAGCCCTTCAAACACCGGGAGCTGGACATCCCATCCTTACCACGACATACAAACAAAGAGCATTATAAGGGCACCAATGTCAAAAAGGAGGAGAAACTCCACAGTGTATAAAACATGGGAATTTTGACTTCTTGACACAGTCAATACCCTGAACTCTGACCTCAGGAGGCACAGGGGACTGGAAACCAACAGAACTTAAATTGGCTACAAATCTCTTGTTTTCTCATGACATTTGAGAGAAAACATGGGGACCGTTTCCTTGGGACACATGGGAGTTAGAGCTGTGTCACTGCCTTCTCCAGAGAGTTCTTCCCTTTCCTTACAGTCACTCCATCACTGTCACCCACTGACCTTTCATTACTTTCTCCCAGTGCACCAGCATCGCTGCTGACCAGTGCACTTCACGCTCTGCCCAAACCCACAGGAGGAAGAAAAAGCCTCGTCCGGGACTGTATAAAAGGACATTTACTCTGCACTACATTGTGTCTTCTTTTCTATGCTAGTCTAAATACAAGTGCTGTTTTCACTGCCAATCGTTGTTTGCTTCTGCTGTTTCCACTGGCTAAAACCAGCATTTTTCCAGCTCGTGTTGCCCTCCAGGAAAAACCACCTTTCTTACATTCAGCGCAGGAGAACAAAACTGGTTCCCAGGAATCAAGATGACTTCCTCAAAAGAAAAACATTTGCTGTCAGCTGAGGTTTGACCTCTAATGGCTAATTTGGCATCATCATTTTGAGTGCTGTAATACAGAACACCGTGAAAAATTAACAGCTTTCTCCCCCTCCCCGTCCCGAAGTTTAATATCTGCCTGCAGTTTTGCAAGTGAAAATAAGAGAAGGGAAATAAATACACAAACCGAAACCTCGGGTACAGTCTCTCACATACGTCTACAAAAAGAACTTAAAGACAAAGATCTGTAAAGGAAATTTCACTGGAAATCAAGCTTTTGCAGACACTGAGAAAGAAAGTCTGCAACATGAGACAGTCTTCCTTGAAGAAACACAGCTGATCTGCTGCATTCCCATATCTGACTTCCACTGGTCTGTGTAAAACATAAACTTCACGCTAACCCTATGAAAACAGTCAACATGCTGGAGAGACAGCAGTCTGCTCCGAGCTGGTGAAAGGGGAAAAAAAAAGTCTCAGGCTGTCATTCTTCCCTCGCTGTGACCTTCATGCTCCACTGAATTTCTGAAGATACTGAAATCTTGGCAGGGAAGTGTACAGTCTGTGGGAACCAGGCAGCACTGTCCGGGCTCGCTGGTGAGAATTAGGCCCAGTCGAGCCCTTTTTTTGGGGGGCGCCGAGCCTTGCAGGGCCAGCAGCGCAGCACTGAGCGACTTACGAGCTGGGAATTTTGCAGGACCGGTGCTGTACGCGCTCGTCTGTCGCGCTGGTGACCCCCCGGCGTGTCGCTTGCACGGTGGAGGCGCTACGGACGGCACGGACCCACAAGCTGGGGCTCACTCAGCTCCCACCGCGATGTCCATGCGCCCCCCTGTCCCACCAGGGACACTTGCTGTGAGGTCTCACTCTGGTTTATAAAGCCTTAGAGAGCGGCAAGTAAAAATCTCAAGCGGAGACTCGGAAGGAGCCCAATTTGCCACCACAAAACATCACAAACCCTGATGCTATTTAATGACCACCGTGTAGAGCCACTCCAAACACATCCCCCTGCGCCGGGGTTAGGTGCGTTCCCGACTGAGCGCTCAGGGAGTGCGGGGACAAGGACCTTCCGAGGTCACAACAACGTCCGCAGAGGCAGAATAATACCAGCTGTGCTCCCTGGCCAGAGCCTCCGCAGCACAACTTGCAGATTACATCTAAATTGCCAAGCCCAGGATAAACAAAAAGATTAAGAGGGCCTTACCCTTTTGTGTTGAACAATCGGGCTCTGAAGCAAGAAATCACAGCCTACGTAGTGGGTAGGCACAGGGCTGAGTTTTCGGTTTGGGTTAAGGCTGGTGAGGAGGGAGCAGCTACCTCACATCTGGGGAAACCACAGACGTTGTTAATCACAGGTTTTCCTGACCTGTAGGCGCTGACAAATTGCATCCTATGGATGAACCTTTTATTAAACCACAGAGGGTTTCCAAACGATATTCTCTTTCTCAGCGTTCCCAAGTCGACAAAATCCAGCGCGCGTGATCCCTTCTTACTTCTTCATTTAGACGGTGACACGGCCCTTTCCAAAGAGATTTCAGGGCTGAAAGGAAGGAAACAGGGGCTTTACAGCACCTCAGAAGCTGAAATGTGGGCTCTGAGAACCGACATTTTCAAAATTCTTTGATGATCGCCTCAGCCCCACTTCAATTGCAGATGCTTTTTTGACCTAAGCAACTCCTGAGACAAATCCCTCGCTGTCTGCTGGGGCAGGAAAATGACAAAATACGCAGCCTGTAAATTCTACTGGTTTTTCACTGCGCAAGAAGGACAAGTGGTATATTTGTAAGAATAAAATGACTGTTGCTCAGGCCAGGAGAGGTGACCACAAAACAAAATTGCCCTGGTCCCACTTTCATGAGACACTAGAGCAGCGAGATAGCTGCTCGGCTCACAAGTTAGTGAGAAAGATGATGTCTGGCAGTTCTCATCATCATCTGGACCGACAGAGCAAGCCACATAAAAGGAACAAAAAAGCCTGCTGATCAGATTGGTGTGACAGAGGCTCATGAGAGACATGCACATTTTCAACCTAGACGACAGCTTGAGGGATCTATATTACTAATTATCGACTAATATTGCCAGAGTTCCCAGGCTGGCTTCAAAGGTTCTCGCAAAGTGCCCCAAGCACAGGGTTTTTCATCTAATCATAAGGTCTTTTTCTTTGTCCCTGCTAAATGGATTGCTCCGTACTGGGCTCCCTCTGCGTAAATCAGCTTGCACATGATGAGCTTTGCAGCAATGAAATTTGTTACCTTAACCACAAAAAACCAGAAACGTTCGCTGCAACTGTTAGAACACTTTTGCACCTAATTTAAAAAAAAATACATGGTGGTTTCCTCTCTTCCTCCCTCCCTCCTCCCCGCCTACTCCTAATCCCATGCTAACACCTTTCTAAAAGGCTGGGGTGAGCAGCTTTGAAACCGAAAGAGCAGGGAAGGGGGGAAAAAAAAAAAGATATCGGATCTCCAGACAATGAAATTAAGCAGCTATCTCTCACATCCTGCAGCGCTCAGGTTGAGGTCACAAGTTAAACAGGACATCAGAATAGGTGATGTAATTTGCTTATTTAGGATCAGAGCATTCAGCGAGGTGAAAGAGACAACCTATTTGAATTTGCAGATAATCCTATAATAAACGCAGGGCTGTTCACTTGCAGAAAGTGCAGCTGGAGCCTGAGACTTCTTTTTTCCGTGCACATTTATTTTTGCAGGGGATATAACCGCAATCATTTCTCCTTGCAGAAAAGCCTTGAAACCTCACCTGGGAGCAGCCTCCCATGGCGATAGGTATTGTTCAAACACGGTCCCTGCCCCGGAGAGCTTAATGGCTCAAGGGTTGAGTCAAACAGAGGACGGGAAAGGCAAGAGAAGCCAAGGAAGGTGGCACGACCACAGCCCACTCCCTCCCTTGTACAAGAGCAAAGCTTCAGGTTCAAAATGGAACCGAGCAGCAGTTTGGCTTCCAAGTCCCAGCTCAACTTTTCTGAAGACAGACAGGCCCTCCGTGCCCCAAATCTCTCCGCAGAGCCTCGCACCAGCAAGGATTTTACAGCAGAGTTATAAACCTTTAACGATGAGGTTCTTCTGTCACCGGAGTAATTTATCGGCGATGCCGTGCAACACTGAACACGCTGTCTTCCCTTTAAACCGCCGTGACGAACACTTGCGACATAAAGATTTAAAGGAAACACCTTGCACTGTTCATCTCCTCAGCTTATCACGATTCAAACTGGAATTTCACCCTGGCAGAGCAGCATCACCCACAACCAAGGGCTGCCAGCCCCTTTCCTCAATTTATCTTCTTCAACCCAAGTGCTTTTTCACTGCCAAGAAGTCGGCCGGGCCAGACCCCGCACCTTAGCCGAAGGAAGCAAAACCTCCCGGGTACCTGGGGCTCACCACGACAGTGAGCAGTAAATGAAGAGGCGCTGCGCACACCGCCAGGTCAGCAGAAGCAGTCTGCACCCACTTCAGACCATCTCCAACTCACAGCACAGAAAAGCAAGACGGAAAAAGCCAAGTCAGTCATCCAGGTATAACATCTGCCAAATCATGTCCATTTTCAGGTGCTTCTTTACCAGATGGGAATGGGATTCACATCCTCCTGCTGTCCTACCGGGCCACAGGCAGGTGTCCAAGCAGGCAGGCATGCCCCATACCCGGCCACTGGGTCTGAGCGAGGGTGGCTGCGGCACCAGGAGGGGTGGGAGATAACCTCCTCCTTGACGGGATGGACCCGTGAGAGAACCCAAATTTCAACCCGCCTATAAAACAACCGTGCTGTCGGATGTTCATATCCATCACTGTAGCCATCCAGTAGGTCACCTTCTTTAGCAGGTTTTGTTTTTTTCTTTCTTTAACAGAAGTTCTGTGCTAGAAGTTCCTCCAAGCTGCCATGAGCAGAGAGAGGATCACCCATCTTCCACTCAAGCCAGTTTGGTAGCTGACCCTACGGCTGCTCACAACAGCCCCTGACAACTCCACAAAGATCTTCCTGACTCCTGTAAGGGACCAATGTTCTGAATTCACCATGTAAGAGCGCCCTTCAGCATGCGTTTCACATCACCCCTTTCTGAAGGAGCTACTTTTGGCCATCTGAAAAGAAGAAAAGCCGTATACAAGATATTCAAATGGCTGCAGAGTTGACAGACAAAAGACATTTGCATTTCAAATAGAGGGACTGGGTTTATTTCAATGATTTTAAGGAGAGGAAACGTATGACCTCTTGGAGTCTTTTCGCATGTCCCCAGAAGACACAATTAGTCTTATTTCCACTCAGACCCCCTAAAACCTTCCTCACCGAAGGTAACACCAGGCCTGGCTAAAGCTGCTGTGTACAGGGCGCTTCTCCAGCCATCACAGAGTCCTTAAGATGCATCACCTGAGGGACACATGACACGAGAAGACCATACCTGGCCCTCACTGACGCAGCCAGCAGCAGTCTCCATTTCTAGAGTCTTTACCCAGAGCAACCAAGTCAAAGTTGCCCAGTGCAACTGGAAGTAGAAACGCCAAGAAGCCCACGGGTGAAATTCTCTGTGCACTTGCTGCCCTGAGTCAGACAGAGGTAACCGGTATTTGCCATTGTTTTAAACAGAAAAAAAGCAGGGTTTTGGCAGGGTTACAAAGCAAGTCCATTCTTTGTATCTGCAAAAGAGAGACCGTCCATCCCTGCTGAGGGAGCTGACAGAGGAAACATATTTTACAGCAATATTGGGTAGAGCATTGAATCGGGACCTATTTTTACCATGCGCTCCGTGCTACACGCATTAATTGTTACAGCAACAATATTTGCTGACATATTGACTCAAATCATTTACAGAATAGAAACCCAAGAGACAAAACAAGCCCTTGCTCCACGAGACGGCGAGAGTCAGGCAGGATGCCACATTGCTTCCTGTGACACACAGCGAACGCTTATCTACGGCAGCTGATCGCGGCTGAGATCCCATCGGTGCCGTCCTCCGCTGCCGGGACCGCCGTTCCAACACCGAAGCTCCGCGAAGGCGAGGAAGGAGAGTGTCCTGGGCTACGAAGAAGTATTACCCAGCCTCCTCCTCCTGCCCAGCATGTAGACTGGGTGTTTGTGGAGGTCCAGCTCGCCCGCCATCAGCGCTCCCCTACCCTAGGGACAGCCAAACCTCACCCAAACCCTCCTCACCCACCAGCAATACACATTTCTGCAAGGAGGTGGCAGACCTGGAAGCAACCTGCAAGCCCTGAGGTCTGTAACCCAGTTAAAGACCAGAGCAGGCAGCGTGGAAGGCTGGGATCAGCAGTTTAAGGATCTAGCCTCCATCCTAATTAAGCCCAATTAGGTTTGCAGGGAATGAGAATGTTTTGAAAAGAACTTGCCAATGAAGCGCTAAAGTCTCCCATGGCCCAAGCGGCCCCAGAGCACCCTTGTCAAAGCAGAAATTTGCCATTTTTTCCTGCGGGCAGTGGATACTCCCCCCGCTCCATTCCACCAGCTGCCGGCAGCTCTCCTGTCCCACGCGGAGCGGCACCGCGCACACCTGGAAAAGGTCGGATCCTCCTCGCGAGCAACAGCAGCGTGTTAGCGAAATTTGTACAGCCTGTAGAGGACAGCTGAAGAGGATCAGCTCCAAAATGCCAAAGCCTTAAGTGTAGGTAAATATACGATTCAGAACACAGAGCAGTTTGACAAATCAGAGCATCTTCCCATGCCTAGTGGTATAAAAGACGCAGCTGTTCTACCCCCACAATTTACAGGGAAGGCATTTCTCCTGGAAGGAAGAGAACACTCGGTATATATTCTTAGCCAGATTGATTACCCCTATTTATACTGTAAACTAAGACAGCACACAGTACAAAGCCGTGGAGTTAAACAGTTCCAGACTCCAGATCATGGGCAAGGGGTCGGTTTTATATTGTGCGCTGCACAGGCTTCTGCGTTTATTACCGATATCACAGTCTTTTCTGCAGCGCGTTTTTTCAGTCGTGCGTATTCTTGTGCTATTTCAACAACCATCAGGAAGAACACTGCTATTTTACGGGATTGCAGGGAATCGGAGAAGCCACGGGGTTTTTTTTTTTTAAACTTTTGTTTAAATAGCAAAGAAGGCGGCATGTCAACTCTGTAACAACTGCAATCTGGTCTCGGAACAATAAAAACCGCAAGACTGAACACAAGATCTTATATCTGAGTATATACTTTTATCCTGAAGTAAGATCAGCCCGTATTATGTCGATCCAATCTGCACGGTGTTACGTCATTTTCCTCTATAGGCAACCTGCACAGCTGGACAACTCTCATTTTCTCCATAAGTTACAGATACAGTTTCAAGAACTGACATCAGATATAAGCAGAGCTCCAGAAAATGCTCTCTGCTGTCTTTGCTCAGAAGTCAGTGCTATTCCTACAACACCCAGGCAGTCCCACCAGGCCAGCAGACCCCACGAGCTTGACCAAAAGGCAGCGAGCCAGACGTCGCTGAAGCGTTCAGCTGCCTTGTTTATCCCTAAGAGAACGCTCCTTTTCTAGCCAGATTTGCAGTTTCTTCTTTTTTCCCTCTTTAAACACTGATAAGACGAGAGATGTTGAAGCCGCGAGTTGGTTTATATTACAGTTTTTGAAGGGATAGGTTTCAGCGTGTTACTGTAACAAATATAAGAGTGGAATTGGAAGAGATAGAGATTTGAGCTAACACAATTAAAATTTATTCTTAAAAACAATCCGCAGATATCCAGTGCCAAACATAATCTGGAGTCATCAACTAGCATGGACATGAATTAACCTAATAGCTTCTGAAAAAACCACAGTCTTAAAAAAAAAATCCTCCTATTAAAGTAATTAAGTGTTATCAGAACCACAGAGCCATAATTAAACATGGTTTATAATTAAAACAGCATGTGTCCTAGACAGAGAACACAGCAACAAGGAGAGCACAACTGTGAGAGTCAATGCCAAAACACATGCCAAGTACCAAAAATCAGAAAAACAGCAGTTTCTAGCAGGCTGCAGATGCGGTGCCTCTGCTCTTCTGCCTTAGTCATCAGCACTTCTGAGGGACGCTAGCGCGCTCAGAACTCCTCCAAGACGTTGCCAAAGTTCAAGTGGAAATCTTGGGAAGCGAGTACGAGACACTAAGCGCAAGACCCAAAACGCTGAAGCGGTGCCTGCTGTGCAGGAAACGGCAAAGACAGCGTGAGCTCGAACTCGAACAAGCCTTTGTCCTACCTGGCAGCGGCTGAAGATATCCGCCAGGGACACTTGAACGTTGAAGTGCTTCAGAACCTGCAGGGCCTGTTCTTTTGCCTTTTCGGAGCAGTTCACAGAGAAACACCTTCCTTCGGCTATCTGGGACTTCAGCTTCAAAAGACAAGTTGTAAACCAAAAAGGCAATAAATGAGACACTCCACGCATCGTGATCCGCGGGTTTTTTTCCTAACACACCCGCGTTGGTTCTAATTACAAATAATATTTGGAGTTAGTATGTGTTTACGGTCTAAATTTTGATCTAACAAGCAGAATTGGTAATTTAACACTTAGCCACTGCTGCAATAGCTCTGAGACTACTGAAGCACCGGAGCATTTTATGCATATCTATGAGAAACACGACGGCCCAAGTCCCCTTCAACGTCCAATTTGGCAGCGTGGGGTTGACAGAGATAGCAAGAGGAAACTGAATTTAATCACAGCTTTAACATGAAGCCTGGCCAGGTCACACACAGCATGCAAAACTGCAATGATGGAGACGATGCCCAATGGCAGTTTTACCTCTTCAACCCTTCCAGTTTATACACTGTTTCAGCTGCAGTTCACTGCCGGGCAAGGAATTTGAAGAGGTTGATGGGGACAGTCCCTCAGTGTTTGTTCTACAGTTAGAAGTTTGTATCTGGGAACCAGCACTGGGAAGTTCTAGACACACCTAGACACGTGATGAATCCTCACGGCGAGGTGAGATCGGGAAGTAAAGGAGCCTAACAGAGCCATCCCGTCCTCACACGGGGCACGCAAAGGCAAAGGAACAAAGGGAACCAGACGTTTCCCAGCACGGTATCGTACACTGGGAAGCAGCTATTTTCCTTTTGCAATTCCTACACAGTACTTTGAAGTTAAAGCTCTGCCAAATAAGATTATGCTGGATGCTGAATTACCCATTACATCAACTGTGGGCTGAAGGACCTGCAGTCTGGGTAAAGAACCTGTAGCGTGGCACGGCTGTGCTTGCCCCACGGGGCCTCACCACGGGGGGAGTTTCCTTCAGCGTTCAGGTATTACGTAGGAAATTAGCAACCTCCATCCCGCAAATACTCCATCTAGCTGCTTGGGTAGTTGGGAGTTTTTATATCGATAGCTTGTAACAGAAAATCCCGCACTCATACGTGTAATCCAGAATAGTTTCCCTCTTCCAAAAGAATTTTTGGGCAGTAACAAAGTGCAAAGGATCTGCAGGAGGCATCGTAACGCGGCAACCGCTGGCTCCACAGGTTCAGCATATTCCCACCACCACTCCATTTTGAAGTGTGTCTCATGAAGGGCCCTGAACATCTGGCGCTGAGGGTAAATTTGGGGGTTTTTGTGTATTTATAGGAACACAAAACCTTTACAGTTTCCACTGGGACCCACGCTCGATGGCTTCCACGCTCTGCCTTCCAAGCCTGAAGAAACGTCTTGAAGTGTTGAAACTATGTCAGTGCGGAGCCAGTCAGTAAACAAGAATCTTTGTGATAAAAAGCATGGGAATCGAGCTGCCTTTCACCTGCCAGTGAGGCCAAATAGAAACACTTTGTTCTGGATTGCTTGGCTTGATTTCCACCCCCCCGCCCCCAACGGAGAGCAATCGCTCTCCCCACTGATGCAGCCCTGAGGATTAAAAAAAAAATTTCACCCGAGCTTTGGTCATTCAGAACAGCAAACCTCTCCAGACCCTTAATGTAGTTTTTAGTGCCGAAAACATGAAAACGCCAAGCCAGCTGTTGCACTGACATCTGACTTTTCCTCTTCGCTACACTGCACATCCCAGACCACGCAATGATACAACGCCAGAAAAATGCCAGAAGCTCTGAACACTTACAGTCTGATATGGGAGTCCAGAGGTTAAAATGACTCTTCCTTCCTGTCGGGCAATCTGAAAAAAACAGTAAAAATCATAATGAACACGGGCTGAAGTTGCACTGGATTCCAGCCTTCTTTTCAGGCAAAGCAGAGAGAACATGAACCGGCGATACCGAGTCTTTCCAGTGTCGACATACACCAGGCCAAGAGCATCTGGGGCCGGTTCAACACCGTGCTCTTGACAGCAGCAGCAGCTCAAGGTATCGCTCGTGTCCCCTCCCTGCCAATCCCCGTCTTGCCTCACATGTGCTGGAACAGGCTACTTGTGCATCTGCACTGCAGATGGCCCAGGGAACCGATCCACCTTGAAATAATCCTATCAAAAAACTCTCTTATCTTTTTTTTTTTTCCTCCTTAACCCAGACTATTTCTGTTTCCCCGGTCTGGTTCACATCGAAGTAAGTAATTCTGCTCGCACAGCAACGCACAGGGGAGAAAGGAAAAAATAAGCTAAGCAGGTAATTCCGGCAAAAAACCCCTACCATTAAATGTGTCTGCAAACTTCATAGACGTTAACGATGCTCACTCCACTCCTTAAAGATAAGATGGTGTTACTCTCCCAGCAGCACGAGAGCAGACATACAGAAATTACACACCCTTCCCAGGCTGCAAAGAGCGTCTCTGTTAGGAGTTTCTCACCTCCTGACTTGCAATGGTGCACTTTTATCAGAGGTCTTGTCCTTCAAGGGAAAGGTCTGCGTTGAATTACCAGGGGACTCATTACCCGCCCTTCTGACCTTCGCAACAGCCTAAGAGACACTTTCAAATGGTTTGGTGCCAAAAGGAGATACTAAATCTGGAACCGCAGTTCTTCAGGAGGATGAAAGTGCGACTGATCTTCGTATGATGAAATGACATCCCCCCCTCCCACTCCTTCACCCCCTCCCGTAGGAGGGAAATGGTTCCATGGCCGTAGCAAGAGAAGGATTCCCATGTGAACCAGCACTTCAGCTCTGCTGGTGCTGACAAGAGATTGGCACTTCAAGGTAGGCATGAGGTTATTTCTCTTCTCTGGCTCGGATTCTGTTGGAAGCCCTTGTATTTTTCACTGTTTCCAGATGTGTGTCACGGAGGTCTCTCTTCTGGATCAGAGCTGCAGAAGCTCGCTCTGGATCACTCTTTAACCCTGGCAGGAGGACACATTTGGGATCAGAGTCCTGATGCACTTCCCAGACAGTCTGACACCACCCAGCACAGCCAGGGAACATTGAAAAAAGCAAACCAAGACTTTTCAAGCTTTGTCTTGGATAGTTATTCTCTTAAGACCCACTGGACTCAAGGCTCTGGAGGCACAAACTCCCCACGCAGTCAACTAAGCAACCTTTTTTCTCCTGTCTTGACCTTTCAGGTAGCCGCTTCCCTCCCTTTTTTGTGAAGTCACTCTTTGGCTGCCAGTTCTACACTGAGAAAATGATTGGCAACAACTTCTAAAGCATCTTCCTACAGGCAAAATTACAGGATTTCTTTCAAAATCAACCCCCTCTCTCCATAAAGGAAAAAAACCTCCAACAACAGGGACCTTGAATTGGCAGCAGAGACACCCTGCGCTGCATGCAATCCTACTGCACGCCGTTTGGATTACTGAACAGCCCTGCCAAAAAACCCACCCTCATGGCACATTAGCGAGAGAAGACCAGTAAGGCAACCCCAAAAGTTCACCACAGCGATTTGCCGACAAGGGAAAAGAGACGTGAAATTCCTTCAGACCCATGTGTGCTTCAGGGTAAGTCTGAGGATTTCACAGCTGGAACACTCCATTCTGACTTCCTGCATCCAGGGTTAATTAGTTCAAGCTTGATAAATCCCCTTATCTAAACGGCTCTGCAGAGACAGGCAAAGAACATCAAATAAAAAGGAGAAAAGCAATAACTCTTCCAGCATGTTTTTCCGCCTCTGGAACAACGACTGGGAGAAGCACGCAGAGCCAGAAAAGCCATGTGATAGCACACATCTGACTGAAACCACGGAGGATACGTGCCGGAGAAAAGGGCATAATTCCTTCTTTTTGTCTGCAAGAAGTAACGGAAGGCAGCGCAGGGGCATGTGGGAGATGTGGGCTCAGAGACACAAAAAAACCCCAAAGAAAGGAACGACCGGAGCAGCGTGTTGGGGTGGGTGTCAGGGACCTGTGCTCCAAGTGCTGCTGAGAGGGCATCGGCCTCAGTTTCACAATCTATTAAAAAGATAATATCAACTTCCTCTGGAAAAGGCTTACACCTTCTGGATAGAAATCCATATCTCCCTAATCACTTGGTATTATTATTATTTAGCCCTGAATGTGCCCGTCTGTTCAGCCAACCTTCATCTTGCAAAGCTGAATGAACTCAAACCAGTCACTACCAGAAAGACCTAGAAGGGCAACGCCTGACGAAGAGAGGGCAGACACAGACCCCGTGTTTTGAACCCAGCACCAGCAGCAGAATGATTCACGACAACCTAAAGGATCCTGAATTAAGGCCAAATAAGGTTTCGAGAAACAGCAGCCCAAGGCTTTAGATTTGTAATTTAGAATTTGCCAAGGCCATTCATGACACATCTTGGGCAACGCTATGTGCCCTTGAAGAGGCAAACGGCGGCGCTGCCTTTGCAAGGAGCAGTCCAAGCAAAGCTGGGATCCCCCTTCCAGTTGGCAGAGGTGAAGCAGTGACCCTGAGTCCAGGCCAGCAAGGTCCCAGTTCAGACAAAAAGGGAACGGACAGAAAGCATCTGCTCCAGGATGGGTTCTGGAAAAGCACCCAGGCAAAGATCTACTAGTGAAGTGGATCACAAACCTCAATCACTTGGGTTGGAAGAGACCTTCAAGATCATCGAGTCCAACCCTGAAGCCTGTTATCTCAGACTCTTTTCACATAGACAGTAAACCAAGAGCTTAATAGCTATGAACACGCTCAGTCCAGTCCTGCAGTGCACTTGCTCTACTGCTGGTATTTCAAGCCTAGACTTCTCTTCAGCATTCCTGAAAACCATAAATTGCACGGAATTATTGTATGATTTCATAACGTGGCCTTAAGTACCAGACCGAAACCATCGACCCAATTTTGTCTGTTGACGTAGACGCATTTGTATCAAGGTCTCCAATGAAAGGCCTTCTCCTCCTGCTGACCAAACATCCAAGGCGAAGTCTTGATCTTAGAGGCAGAACGGTTCTTCATCTCTCCTCTGCAAATTTACTCCGCAGACTGGCGGGGAGCTAAAAAGACTAGCAAACCTGAAGAATGTGATTTACATCAAAAATATGGAAAAAGACATTCAAAGCTGAGATGAGATCAGAGATTAGATACCCCCGTTACATGAAGCTCTGCTCACTTCAGTGTTAGAAGTCCCCTTTGTGTCCCATGGCTCCAAACCAGTCCAGGGCAATTTAGATCCAGGTGCACATTGCTCTAAATGGCTCCTGAGACCCATCCAAGCCTGGTCCTCCTCTCCAACTCACTGGTTCACCTGGAGTTTTGGGGGAGGTTTGGCGGAGTAGGTTTAACTTCACAAGGGAAACTTCTACACCATGCGAACTGCAGGAAGCCAGTTCTACCAGCCTTCTGGTTATTATCACGCTTCAAAAGATACCAAGTTTGCCTTAGTGTGCAAATTATTCTTAGAGATGAGGATGATTTTGAAGACGAAGAGCACAGTCCATTAAAAAAATAAACCAAACCAACCCACAACTCAACTGAAGGGGCACTGAGATTCCACCAAGTCTCTTCTTAGAAATTAGCGACCTAAGAAACTATCAACACTTTCTTACAAGCTTCTGCTCCACTCCTGAAGTGCAACATTGCAAGAACTACTGTAGTCACTTCAGGCTGGTGGGTGATCCTTTGAGGTTAGCATGAGAAGCGTCCCACTGCTCCATCCAATTCTGCAAAATTTCAGAGAAAAGAGGAACACCCACTGAAACTTTCCCACCTCCTTCCAATGGTGGAAATTTCCCACCTCCTCCTTTGGGCATCTAGAAGGCCCAAAAGATAGGTTTAAGATTCTCTGCAATGAGAATTTTGCAGAAGACAAGCTGGAAGACCTGGCTAGAAACACAACGGGCACAGGATGTGGTTTTGAGTAAAGAGAAATATATTAATTGGAAAGAACATGTTGCTTATAGGAATAAGTGCAAATGCAAAGGGTGGCTTGTGCCATTAACGGCAGCTGCACACACGGAAGGACGGGGCGTAAGACAGCTCGAATCTCCGCATCCTTCACCCTGGGATGGAGTCAGAAGCCCCCGGTGAGGAACGGAGGGACACATACAACCCTTCTCAAGAGAGACATCCCTGCTTTGCCACACAGCAGGGAGCCGGGCTTGGGCCAGCGTGGCCGTTACCCAAAGCCCTCCAGAAGGGCTCCTACCCGAGGTGCAGGACCGGAGCCGTGCTGCCGGGTGAGGACATGCTTGAGGGAAAGCACGTGGTGGTGCTTTCCCCAGCGGGCTCCCAATGCACAGGCTGCCGAAGTCAGGTAAAGGAGCTCGTCCAGCACATCTGGTACCAATTTCAGTCCCCAGCTGCATCCCTGCTTTGCCAAACACTTGCGTGCACCGCGCTACGGCAGTCAGGATACAAATGTAACCCGGTAAAAACATTACTGCCACCCTACTGAACGAGAAGACTTGGAAAACGACACGGCACCCACACTTGGACACAAATCTGCTCTTCCCAGAGAGGCTAGTGCTCATGAACAGAGGCTAAAATGTTTTGGGAAGGAGGGACTGAAAACTCTTCCCTTCAACATGAGGACAGATTGAACCAGGGAAGTTTCCAGTATGGATTTCTATTATTTTTCTGTTTTTAAAGATTTTCTGTGTCTGTGCTTATGACAGATAACTTTTAATCCGTCACTCCTCCAGTCAAGTCCTAATTAAATGGCACCATTACCTACACAGAACGCAAACCAGTGTCATCTCACAGCAGCCAAATACGGGCAAACGAGGGAATACACTGGCTCGTGGTGCCAGAGGTCCTGGTCTCACGGGCCGGCAGATCTGAGATTGCAGATCTGAGATGATAAACTTGCCATGACAACTGTCGTCCAAGATAAAACATCTAGCCAATAACAGCAGAACCACACAAAGCAGTACACAGGACACAGACTTCAAGTTTAGCCTGGGAATGGGGTTTTTCAAACCAATTACTGCCACGTGCATTAGTCTGAGAGAAATAATAATAAAAAATCCACAGCTGCCCAAGCACAACCTACAAAGCTCTTAGGCTTTTCAGTTTGGTCTTAAATAACAGAGGGTGAAGGACAAGACCCACCTGCCTACCAATACCCAAAGTCCCTTTAACCGGCAACAGGAATGAGAATAATAAGGAGCAAATGCCAGGTGATTCAGGAGTTCTTGGCACATGGAGATGTGTAATATGACTGATAAATCATTTTACTGAGGTGACTTCAATGAAGAACAAACACTAACTCTTCTGTGTTCTCGGAGACACCAGTTTGAGACTATGTTGGGACAACATCCAAACTACCTATCTTGTATTCAATGACCAGGATCCAAACCTTTCTCCTCACCTCTGCAATAACATGTCCAAGTTTTTGGGCGTAGGGTGGTCAACATTGAACTTTTGTTAAATCAGGGCTAGCCAGATATAAAGCAGGGTGGGAGGAGTTTATTTTTATCTTTGATTATCCAAGCACAGATCAAAGGCTTGGCAATACAGTAACACTCCAAGGGCTTTTGATAGTGAAAGGATGTTTGTCCGGTCACCATAGAGAAAGCAATGTAAAACATCCTGTCCGTGGCACGATAAGGTATCAGGATGAGAAGCGGAGACGGGGCTCTGGGGGGAGGCAGTGAGAACTAGTTTGTTTAAATGACTTGTGCAAGTTTGGCAGAGACAAGATATTAATTATTTCTGCAGAAGTTAGAGCCTGCCCAGGATTCAGGCCAAGCAGACATCTGAAGAGGAAACATCCTGTGCACCAGGCCGGGTGATCAGTGCACATTTGATGGTAACACACTGTGTGGGCTGGATATCTCAATTTCTGGCATGGTAGAAGTATGTCTGAAATGAAGAAGCATGTGTCCCTCCTCCAAGAGGCAGAGGGTCAAAGTTGTTATGGGAGTCCAGATCAATGTTCATTGTCCCTAAGGCATGTTAGAGACCCAGCTTTCCCAAACATTTCACTGCAAGTTGTGTCTGAGCACCACTGAGTCATCTCACAAGACGGTAGCCACCTAGGACGTTATACGGCGAGTTACGGTGGAAATCTTCCCTTTCATATTGAACAACCACCTTTTGGTTATGGTTCTGCTCCACTGACCCAGGCACAACGCAGGCAAATACCTTCCCTGCAAGCCCAAGCTGGCGTCCCTCAGAAATCAAAGTGAATTTGGGGTTCCTTTCTCTGATTTTTGTCTTGTTGCCAATGTACCGCCACCTCCCCATCAAGGACACCTGAGACGGCAGGTCACATCTTCACGCTCCTGCGTGTGTTCTTCGAACGACCTGAAGCATCCCAGCTGCCAGTGACACACACATACCGTCACAAGCGAGGCAGGAGATGCCAGTGCTCTCCGCTCCGCTCCCATCTCCTGGCAGCGGAGAACCAGGCTCACGCGCCACTGGAGGGACCAAGTAAAACCAGCTGCCCCGTGGCACAGCTTCTCGGGATGAGCCAGAGAACCAGGGTGCAGCACGGGCGCGGGAGGAAGCACACGCTGGGCAGCCCTTGCCAAACCGCCGCCTGTTCGGCGCGAGTGCCCAATCGGTGTGGTTCTTCCCAAAGCGCCAGGTCTTCTCCAGGGAGCACAGACGGGAGCTATAAACACACACACCCGGGACTAACCTCAGCAGCTTTCCTATGGTCATCCTCATTCTCCAGAATCCGGACGTCGACACCGAGGCAGCGAAGGTAGCGCCCGAGGCCCTGCAGCATGTTATCACAGACCACACTGAACTCCTTTGGGGAGATGGGAGGAGGGGGACACGGGGTCACCTTCTCAGATCCTTCGCATTGCTACGGAAAGGCAAGAGATCCGTTAGCAGCAGAACTGATTTCCAGTGCATTTGTGTTTTGTCTCCCCACATTCACCCGCCATGATAAACCCAACAGTCCCCTACCACCTGTATTGGTTTCCCCCACGCTCTGCAGCACCTCTAGTTCCTCCTTCAGGTCTTTCTACATCGTCCACCTACCTCTTGGGCAGGAGGCAGCACGTGACGGGGCTAATTCTGAACTAGCCGATCACTCACTGGCCAGCTGGCCACCCAAACGGGGATCTGCAGCCTTTCCCCAGAGAATCACAGAATCACTGGGGTTGGAAGAGACCTTCCAGATCATCGAGTCCAACCATAAACCTATGCCAAAACCACCCCTAACCCATGTCCCTCACCACCATGTCTGCCCGGCTTTTAAATACCTCCAGGGAAGTGCCAACCTGGCCTGTCTCTTCCACAGATGTTGATTTCCATAAAGTCACAGAAACACATCTTCAAGATGGCTATTGCCCTATCGAATTAGACTGCAATTGATACATGTGTGCCAAAGTTATGATTTGGGAAGGGGATCTGACAGACAAAGGGAGAAACAGGTAGACAAAGCAACCACGTCAGCTTTGTTATCTTTGGAAGTTTAAAAATAGGCAGTGCCTGAATTCTGTTTATTTTATTTCAAATTGCTGCTGCTGGGGGAGTTCCTGCAGTTGGAGACTTTGTCGTTGGGAGGCTCCCAGAAGTACAATAGCTAAATTCACGGAGAAGGGAAGTTATTAAGGAACCTCCGACGTTTAGCTTTGCCTCCAGGAACTTGAATCAGCTGAAGGACGCAGCCACCACCGATGCAGCCTGGCCTGGAAACCAGAGCGTTCCTGCAGCATTACAGGCGAGCTGTGCAGGAGCTGCCTCAGGAGATGCTGGGACACACACCCCGCGTGGACACACCTGGGCCGACCCTGTGAACTAGCTCAGATGGGACAACCCAGTCCGCGCGCCGCTGCGCCGCCCCGAAGCTGGTACGTGGCTCTGCAGCACTGGGCAGACTGGACCGTTGCCGGCTCCTGCACGGACCTCGGTGGAGGCGGCAGGGACATCAGAGTGCTATGATAAGCCATCGAGCTCAGCCTGATGCTGAGGTAGTTGGAAGACACCACCCCTGCACTGCGGCTTCTGTTCGAGCAGATGTGAAGGAGCAGCAGCTGGCTCTTAGCTAGTGTTTATTCAATGGCCAGCAATGTCATATGTAGCTTTTTTCTCACGTTTCATGCCAGCAGAGAGCAAAACGCTTATAAAGGAGAACAGTGTCATTAGCCCCACTTCAGAGAGCGGACCAGGAAATGCTGGGAAGGAGAGCTTGAAGTCAGGCAGGATGCAGAGTCAGGAGAAATCTGCTTTTTTGAGTCCCAGTCCAGGTTTTACCAATTACCTCTTGGTTAATGAATCTGACTGTACAGAACACAAAGATGACCCGTGAGTTCACAAGGTAATTCAAGCCTGAAGTACTTACTTTTCCCATCTCTGCAGCAGCCAGGCAGATCTGTTGTAACATACAACATTCCCATGAACACAGAGCGCTTCGGAAACTACCCAGCAGCTTTGTGTTTCACTGCTTAACTAAAACTACTGGGATACTGTGCATTTACACACAGCTGGTATGGAGAATCCTGAAAAGGTGTCTATAATCAATAGCATCTCGGTCCAGGCATGGGAGGTAGTATTGATTTCAGGAGCCAAATACATGTTTGGGACTACTCAGAAGGACACACAGACCTAATGAGTCTTCTCAGTTAGTAAACAAAACTGGTTTTCTGCTCATGTTTTCACAGGTGATGCAACATCTAGGCCACAGAATTCAAAGCCCCACCAGTGAGGAAATGTGGAAGGAGCATTTCTACCAGCAAGGTTGGCTGGATTCGGCCAACGTTTTGTGAAGACAAATGAAACTAAAATTGCTGGGAAACCTGAACCGAGGCACGCAAGGGAGAAAGCACGTCTTAGCAGTGAAGGGGCGTAGCAAGGAAGATGTTTCTGCAATAGTCCTGAGAACAGACTGCAAACAGGCATGCCACGCATAGCTAATAGTGTGACTGAGAGACAAGGCAACGTATGATTTGCAGGGGTCTTGAGCAACATGCAGCTCTTTGAAGATGTTTACAAACCTGTCCAGAAGGTGACGGCACTTCTTGTTTATTCAGCTGCTTCTTTGCCCTGGGTTTTATGCTTGGTTTTCCCACCAGACTCTCAGTCAGGTCTGAACTCAGACCAAAGCTCGCTGGATCCTTACAGAGTTTCTCGTAGATCTCCAGCAAACAGTACGCATCCGACGCTGAAAGAAACAGAGCGTGAGCCTCAGCTGGTTTCATTCCTAAGGAAAACAGAGGCCTTCCTGACGCCAGGAAGAGCCCTCACCTTTGTAATGCCACTGAACACAAGCAACTTGTTAAGCTCCAGCTTACTAATGTCACACCCTGCGCTCTGTTACCGATGCAGCGAGCATCCTAACACACCGTCACGACGAGCACGACGGGCCCTCTGCTCTCTCTGACTCCAGCGCAATGCAAATCACAGTGTGCCTCGTCAAACCACCGTGTAAGATAGCTTCAGCCAGCTCATTCTACACTCCACTGTGACTGAGCAGCGGCTTGCCCACGGTTTATTGCTCTACCTCAGCTATGGGAAGGTAACTTCCCCATTAGATGTAATATCTTAAAAAGTAATAAGCGAGTCGTTTGCAATCGCCTGCCCACACGCACCGCCATGCGGCTTCTGTTCCTTGCAACGGGAACTAAGTCTCCGAGCCAGTTTTACAAGTCCTGGTGATTAACTTTTGTGGGAACTGTGTCAGCTTCAAGGATAGCCGAATTTAACAAAGGGCTGGTTCGCTTCAGTAGACTGTCCTTTGATGCCCCAGGAAAAGATTTAGACCCAGATTTCTGACTCTGGGGTAATCAGCAATAAACTCCACTCGCCCCTCCACAGTACCAATTCTGCGCTGCACTCTCTGCCACCACGTCTACCCATTTTTAACCGTCCTCTAACAAGCACTTCGCTATGACAAATGAACACAGCACTTGCTTCCCAGAAAGGCTGTGAAATGAGGCAGAAGGAAGTGAACTTTCTTCCTTTCAGTTACTGAGAGGAGTTTCCACTGAGGTGATGTTTCATCAGACAAAATCTGCAAAGCACAGGAATTCTTTCATAAATGAATCACCGGACAGTTTAAACTTCAACCATTAAAGCCACGTTCACAAAAGGACAATCATAACGTGCTGGCTTCTCCAAACAGGAACTAATCTGCCATTTTCTTTGTTTGTTACTTAACAATTTTCCTGGCAACAGACAACAGACTGTCCTGTAATGGACAATCTGTAGCACCTTGCCCCAGAGTCGGTGCCCAGACCTGCGTAGAGGATCTGTTCCTCCCGGAGAGGCCGTTTCTCCCAGTTAGACAGCTGCTCTGTTTTATCTAGAGGTTTCCCCAGCACATGTTGCACCAAGAGGCTGAGTCCTTTCTCCGGCTGCCTGAACCTTCTATCCTCATAGCTCTGCTCCGGGGACAGTACATCGACCTTCCGGCCATCCTTCTTCCAGTCAATGGAGCTCTTCTGCAGCTGATGGAAAGAAAAAGATATAAAGCACATTAGTTATAAAACAACTTCTACACCATGTCCTATTCCAGCGGGTGGGGCCACATAGCAACCCTATCGTTTTTATCTCTAGCCTGGCATATTGAATCCCGTTGTCTCAGACAAGGGCTGGGATGGCATGAGATATATATGGCGTCTGGTTATTTGTTTAACAAACACACTTGCTGGAAAGGAATCGGTTTCGTATCCAGGGAAGGGAAAAAAGTGCATTATTGTACAGCATCGCATCAAAGCAACGGGGCCGCGACTGACTTTGCAGAGGTTTGGAGGCTGCTCAGACGGGAGGCTGTGGGACACTGACTCAATGAAAGAATAGCACAGGCAGTTCAGCACCTTTCTCCTGGTTCCAGGGAGAAAAGGAATTCCTGTAACACGCTGAGCAACAGCCCTTCTGCAATTGCCATTTCTCAGGTTGAGCTGTTGGCAGGTACTTCAGACCCTGCAGCACCACCCAGGTTACGCTGTCAGTCCCAAAGGTCTGGGTTCACCCCAACCCACAGCCTGAAACACACTCTGCAAATTTTACCCGTTAAAATGACCATCCTTACCATTTCTACAGATTGCTAAAAACGACTGTGTGCTCACCCAGAGACAGATGGACTTGACCTGAACAGAAATTCCTGTGCTGAATCCACCCCCAGCCCTCCTTAAACATTACGAGTGTGCTACAAATCATTAACTCCATAATCACTGCATGATCTTGGAATATTAAAGTTTCTACAAGGATTTACTCTTACCAAGTTCAAGTATTGTGCTCAGAAATATCATCCTAGCTAAACAGAGCTATGCCTGCATTTCATTTGATTTTTTCATAGCTTTTATAAAGGTTATGAAAAAAGTTATTGGTATATCAAGCTCTGACTTTTTAGATGATGAAAACTAAATGCTTCTGTCTTTCTTTAGAGAATCATGTTACCCTCGAAGCCAGAAGTGGAAAACATCTATATGCTCCTTCAGCCATCTCCCTGCCAGTACAGCATACAAAAAGACAACGCGGTGAAATCAGGACAGTTATCTACGAGCACACGCAGCAGACAAAATCTTCCCTATCTTTTCATGTCCATCCTTACTTGTTTGTCTACTTTGAGCAGGTCCACCACACCTTGCGCTTGCTTATCCGTGTCTTTCAAAGCAGACCATGTGGCTGCAAGGCTGTTAAGGTCTCCAGACATCCCATAACCTGGAGGAAAAAAAAGCCCAAATCACACAGGTAGGAAAACTCAAATCATGGCTAACGCACTGCAGCTTTTTCTAGTTCAGAGTCAAGATGCCCATGATGCCTGTACAAACATTGGTGGAAAGACTGTTCAGGTAGGAAACAAGGCAGATTCCCATCCCTCTTGTTGCTAAGAGAAACCCTTGCAGACCAAGATTGGGAGAGAAGATGTGGATGCAAAATGCTGAGTTTAAGCTTGACTTACTTAAAATCTGCCAGGTCAGTGAAAGGCAATTAGGAGTTTGCCCTTGAACTCCAGGTTTAACAGCTCCCCAAAAGCCACCCAACCTGGCAAACCCAGGCATGGTAAGCCAGAGAGCTCTGCTGTCCTGCCCAGCAGCTTTGGGATGGGGCCAGCAAATCCAGAAGGCTTTGCATGACACACTCCCCCAGCCCACTCAAAGCTGGGTGCGAGCTGGGGTTTGGCATGGAAACACGACAATCCCAAGGCTGAGAGAGGAGCCTAAACCAGAAATCTTGGGTCTAGTTTGAAATGGGGAGACGTTGCTGTCATTCCCAGTTACAATGGTCACCCTGCTTCCCGGCACGGCAGTATTTGAATACCCAGGGCTACAAAAGCTGCTTCTATGATAAGCGGATTGACAGAGTGACAACCCCAGGAGGACCTAGGAATTACGCAAAACAAACTGTGTAAAGACCTGAAGCGGGGAGAAGAGATGCATGTTACCTAGTTTAGTGATGGCTGCATCTGAGTAGAGCATCTGGATGAAATGGGGAAGCTTCTCCTTCTCATCCTCGGTCTCAGCTTGCTCAAGGAGCCGTGGCAAGTCAAGCAAGAACACCTCATCCTTCAGGGCGATTTGAAGGAGGGAGACACGGGGCTTCCCAACCATGCCGAACGAAGGTCTCCACTCCATGTCAATGCCAACAACCTGCCCAGGCTGCAACACAGACAAAAGCCTTCTTCACTTGAAGGAACCTAGCTTGAAAGTAGCCTGGACAGTCCCTTGTCCAGAACACAAGTGTTTCCTTTCCATCTCTTTGCTGCTGTGCAAAATACTACAGAGAAACACAACTTTCACAGCACACTTGAGTTCCCCCTGTGGGGATCTTTCCTTGCACAGCAATTCCCAATCACACAAGCCCAAAAGAAGCAGCTATCCTTGACCTGGGGAGGGAGACATTTGGTGGCAGTGGCCAACATACGACCCCATGTACCAACCCGCCATGAAGTTTCTCCTCCTTGACCCCGCGAAGTAAATACCAGAGTAACACTCACCTGCAGCACCTTTTCCCAGCACTGCCATGTCTCTTCCCACGTCTGCAGGAAGTGAATATTTGCCCGTGGAATGGGAAGCTGGTAATAATCCTCCTTCTTACGCTCTTTGTAATTGTCTGCTTTCGCAGTCTCTTCTACCCTGCACAGAACCAGATGCAAGAGCTTTACGCTATGCTACAAGAGGAAATCCTGGATTGGGGGAACATCAGGAAGTCTTAAGCCCCTTATTTCACCCTGCCCCTCTATCTCCCTCTGCCATTCAGCTCTTTCTCTTACCCTCTCTTTCCTCACTTTCCCTGTAATCTCAGTCTCTTTCATCTTGACTCGTCTTCGCTTTTTGTTCTTGTCACAGAAATGGCCCTGTATGCGAGACCTCACCACGCGCACGCGCTGCACCCACTGCAGAGAGCGCCCAAACCAAAACACCTGCCGGAGTTGAGAGTCCCCAGCCCTGTCCCCAGTGCTCAGCTCTCTTTCCCAGAACTGATACAACTCCGGTGACAATGTTGGGCAGCTCTTTCCCCATTCGGAGACAACACATTTTAGATTTACTGCTTTTTGCCCTTGAGGTTAACATGGAAGTCTGCTTGCTCCCGCGGTGTAATACATAACAGAAGAGTCAGCTCTGACCAGCGCTGTGTCCAAACAGGAGCTTCCCATTTCCCCACAGTGTAAACTGGCTCGGAAAGGCTCTCAGACTGCTCCGCACTAAGATCACCATGGCTGGGAATGGGTGAATCTGCCTCTTCCTCTTATAATGCAATGGCTTGGGAAGGCTTCGCTGCCCTCCCTGTTGCTAGCCAGCTGCTTCTCCTCCATCCCCTTTTCCTTGTAAAAAGTCCGCTTAGGTTACAGGAGAATATTTGTCCTGTGCTGCACAGGGATGAAATGAGAATAGTTCAGAAATAAAGTTCCAAAATCTTCCATATTTAAGGGCAAACAGCCAGTTGAACCCACAGACCGAGCGCCTGGCTTCTGCTGCTCCCTCCATTTGGGTTTCAGATGGCACCACACAGAGAAATTCGGTATCTGCGTATTAATACCCTGGGAACGTCGGGAGATGTCTGCAGAAATGAGCTAACTGATTTCCTACAACAGGATCTTACACAGCACATTTTCTTTTCAAAAAGAGCCTCTCAAAATGGCCTTGTAACTGGGAGGTCAGCACATTGCTATGGTCTCTCAGCCAGATGATGCAATCAGAGGAAAGAAACTAACAAAAAATATTCAGCTATTTTGGACATATCACAAATTTCTGGATCGTCTCTTTCCCAGAGAGACTTGAAACGGTTTATTATTTGAGAAAATATTTACTAACCTTATGTTTAGGGGACTGTGTGACTAATTTTGTAGCATAGCAGCTTTCCTTGGACAAACACTCTTTTCCGTGGGTTTGTGTGCACGGGGAAGTCAATATTTGTGTAAAATATTTAATGAAGGTGTTCAGTCTCAGGTCTCCTGAAATATTCTCACCTGCAGAGTTCAGGAGCTGCAGGTGGTGTGAGCAGTGACAGAGATGATGCCATTTACACACTGGTACCATTTATACACTGGTACCACCTTGTCCTCTACAGTGTGAACACCCTCTCTGGGAACCTGCCGCTTTGTCAGCTCAATAATTAAAGCAGACAGGCTGTTTTATTAGGTTCCACGGCTCTTTTATAGCAGCTACTGCAGCAGGTATCACGACTGGATGAATAAACTGAGGCACAAAGGGCTCAGCTGCCACATCTCCTCATGGATGGCAGAGCCATCGGCAGGACCTCACTCCGCCCGTACATGACACAGGCTTCCTGAAGCGGAGAAGGAGCAATGTTTTTTATCTTCCTAGAGGCACAGAGTCTGCGGCTCAGCCACACACTTCTGTTCACCGCCCCGTTGTGTTTTGAGGGATTACACCTCCTGCAAAATCCTTCTGGCTCCCAACAGGCGGCTGGTGCAGCTTGGGGAAGGAGGAGGAGGGCAGCTCCAGCAACGCATCACAGCGCAGCAGAACATGTCCCAGACAGACAAGAGTTCCCTGTGCTCCAAGCAAGCCCTGGACTGTCTGGAGAAGTGGGTCTCTGCAGACAGTGTTTCGAGGGTGATTACATCCGTGTTGTATTTCCTGCGTTACACGGAGCTGGAACATGAACCAGCACCGATCTGTGCTAGAAGAAAGATCAGACCCATGAAGCTCAGCACATGAGCTATCCAACGCCATCTGAGACCCTCCAAAAATCATCAGCATTAAAAAATAACAATACACCATGTTCTGCATAATTCAAGTTAGTCCAATCTATGCTCCAAAACCAGGATTTTTAGTTATGAAAGCTGCGGGTTTTTCAGAAACACCTCTCCATCCAGGAGATGGAAATTTGCTATCATGTTGAAGACAACAAGCCTGATGATAAACCCTTCAGAGAAGGTAACCTCACTCAGTCTCAGGCTCGGTCTTCTTCAAATGGTTTCCTTAAGCCCTAGCGAGGGGCCAGCATTAAGCAGGCAGCCAGTGACAGAACCTGACTGGCAGCTGGAGCTCACAATTCTGACATGCGACTCCTGGAGGAAACTCCTGCACGAAGAACATAAGGCAAAAGGAAGCACCTAAATCATAGAATCACAGAATGGTTTAGGTTGGAAGGGCCCTTGCAGATCATGGAGTTCCACCCCCCCTGCCATAGGCAGGGACACCTCCCACTAGACCAGGTTGCCTAAGGCCACATCCAGCCTGGCCTTAAACACCTCCAGGGATGGGGTCTCAACAACCTCTCTGGGCAACCTGTTCCAGCGCCTCACCACCCTCAAAGGAAAAAATCTCTTCCTAGTGTTTAATCTAAACCTGCCCTCTGCCAGTTTAAAGCCATAATCGTCTGTGTTACAACTGCATGTTCTGCAGAAACAGGAGAAAGCTCCGGACCGTGTGAGGCGTCCAACTGCTCCCCAGGGAGCAGTGACCATCAACTTCCTGCTGGCTCTATTTCTCCCCAAACAGGCAATGTATGATGTCATCACCAACTCCTCCTGGACACACAGTCCGTTTCAAATCAGATTCAGATTTCCATCATACACATGGAGAAGTTCAGCTCCATACAGGAAGTTGGTCCCTCGTATTACAGGCTTCAAGGGCTACGTTTGCAGGACGCTGGAGATAGAGGCCATCAGCTTGCAGAAAGCTGTAAATAGTTCCCTCTTGGGAGTGGTCAAGATGGTCCCACAAACCTTCCTCTAATCTCACCAGGCATCTGAACTAGAAACACCGATCTCCATGCTAAAAAAGCCAACACATTTCACCAGTGAGGGCAAGAGGTGCCAAGTCCAGTCCAGCACAACATCATGGAATAAGGTGACTGATGTGTACAACAGTGGTAGAGCCCTAAAGGACCCCAAAATTATGACTACTTCCTCTTTTCTACTTTTGGCAAAAGCCTTGACTCTACCTGGAAATACGTGATTGCTCCTCGAATGCCAGCAAGGCTTTGAGCTATGCTGCACTCCAACCACACAGCCCAGAGGTCGCCTGCGTTTGCATTGAGCATTCAGCAGTAAGTCCTCTTCTGAGCACAGAATCCAATTGATTCTGAGGGCAGGAAGCTCTGCAGAGAGACCTGGACAGGCTGGATCCATGGGCTGAGGCCAATGGGATGAGGTTTAACAAGGCCAAGTGCCGGGTCCTGCACTTGGGTCACACCAACCCCAGGCAGAGCTACAGGCTTGGGGAGGAGCGGCTGGAAACTGCCTGGCAGAAAAGGCTCTGGGGGTCCTGGTGGCCAGTTGGCTGAACATGAGCCAGCGTGTGCCCAGGTGGCCAAGAAGGCCAATGGCATCTTGGCCTGTATCAGGAACAGTGTGGCCAGCAGGAGCAGGGCAGTGATGGTGGCCCTGTGCTCAGCACTGGTGAGGCCACAGCTCGAGTGCTGGGTTCAGTTTTGGGTGTCACAGTGTAGGAGGGACATTGAGGTGCTGGAGCGTGTCCAGAGAAGGGCAACGGAGCTGGTGAGGGGTCTGGAGAACAAGTCTCATGAGGAGCGGCTGAGGGAGTTGGGATTGTTCAGCCTGGAGAAGAGAAGGTTGAGGGGAGACCTTCTCACTCTCTACAACTCCCTGAAAGGAGGTTATAGCCAGGGGGGGTCAATCTCTTCTCCCAAGGAACAAGGGACAGGACAAGAGGAAACAGCCTCCAGTTGTGCCAGGGCAGGTTTAGGTTGGATATGAGGAAAAACTTCTTTCCCAAAAGGGTTCTCAAGCATTGGCACAGGCTGCCCAGGGAGGTGGTGGAATCGCTGTCCCTGGAGGTATTTAAAAGCCGGGCAGACGTGGTGCTGAGGGACATGGGTTAGGGGTGGGTTTGGCATAGGTTTATGGTTGGACTCGATGATCTTGAAGGTCTCTTCCAACCCAAGTGATTCTGTGGTTCTATGATTCTATGATAATCAGATAAATTCCTGCACATGAATGAGCCCAGAAAATGCTGCGTGATGGTAGCAGGCCAACAAGGGGACTGTGAAATTACTCTGAACCCCAGGACTGTGGGAGCCTGCAGCCTTGCAGGACGTCGGCTCACGCACACGTGTGGCCACAGAGGCTGCCATGCCGTGTGTGGATGGGACGACCAGCCAGACCTCATCCAGCCTGAGCTTCCCCATCACTGTGCGTCCCCAGTGAGGTCCTAACAGGACCCTCATGCAGCATCACCTGCAAACTCTACAGCTCCTCAAGACTTGCAATAGCCTCCATATGTGCAGGCCTTTCTGCAGGAAAAAAAAAGGGCTTAAAAAAGGGTGCCCAACATGGCTGTCTCTGCATAACTTGCTTAAACATCTCATGGACAGTCACTGAAACGTGGCAGATAGAGCAACACTCATGTGAATATAGAAGTGAATTGCTGGGGCTCAGCAAAACATTTGCTTTGAGTCACTTTTTCAAGTACAGCCTTTCTTCCTCCATACAGTGTAGCTGTATGGGATGAACTGTCTGGGATATCGTTCCCCGAAGAGGATGATCCTGGGCCATCTTCTCGAGGAGGCACAGCACAGAATACCCAGAACCAGAACTACAAAGCCCTGGTGCTCCTCCAGATCTAACTTGCTTTGGGGATCAGACGGCTCCTAACAGTTTAGGTGGCTCTACGTGCCTTCCTCAAGTCTAAGCCTCTTTCCAACTTCACACTGCTTCGTCTACACGCAGCATGGAACCCGGCCACCCTCTTCCCTCCATCCTTCCCCTCTCTCCTCCCAGCCCAGCGGGTTCACAGAGATCCTTGGCTGAGGCTGTTAGCACAGTTCTGTGCACTTAAAATCAAGGAGTTGTAAGAACCCTTCTTAATACAAGGACTTTTCAAGTCCTTTTTTGTACCTGGTGCCTTTGTACTCCTGTTTCAGGTCATGCAACAGGATGAAGCTCCCAGCAACTGGGAAGGACTGGGGAGGAACTGGAGCTACTGCAGGCTAATCTGCCGCATGCAACATGGGGGTCCCAAAGCAGGCGAGGAACCACAGCATTGTGTTATTTGGGTTGCATTAAAGGAAGAAAAGGGGACAGAGACCAATTAGGGAGCTAAAGGCTTCTTAAACCCATTTGGTAAATTTGTGCTGGAGAGTCTGGTTTTATCCCAAATTCAGTTAATGCGACTCTTTCGGGATCTGATCCCAAATGTCAAAAATTCCCATTACTTATGAAAGCTTTGGATGAGGCAAAAGTTACAGACTGGGATGAAAAATGGCTTATGAGCTGTCAAAGGAAGTAGAAAATAAATACAATTAGAAAAATCTATGGATCTTTAAAATTATTTTCTTGGCCGTTAAGTCTCCCAAAAGGCACTAAAGCAGGTGACAGTACAGTGGGGGATGCAGAGTTTACAGAAAACTTTGACAGACATGTCATCACAGTAACAGATGCATATTCAGATCCTACCCACATAATTTCATTTGCACTGTCGACCTGGCAACGGGAGTCTGAAGACCCTTCTGCAGCACGAACAGTCTCATAGAGCTTCTGAGCATTCAGGAGTGACTTTAAAATGTACCTTTCACAGACATTTCCAGCCTTATGTGAAAAGCAAATGCAGTATGTACATGGCCAGGATGCGCATTGAGTAAATGGAGGAAGTTTTTGCAAAATTATTTCCCCAAGGAAGCATTAGGGCAGATTATTTTAAGCAAATATCATCTAGTCCTTGTATGATAAGTAATCTACATGGAAAAGGCATGAAACAGAGCACTTACCTCTCTTGGATGTGAAGCTTTTGAAGCTCCTCAGCCACTCCATAAGGCAGCATCTCCTTGGGCAAATTGCAGAGTTGGGCCCATCTTGCCGCTGTGGTCACATCACAGTAACTCATCAGCAACCGCATCAGGTGCCCTTGAAGCCAGCGGTTGTCTCCAACCGTGCTCTGCAAGGAGTCAAGGTGGAAGGAAGACCGTCAGTGCAATTTCCACCACGGGTGTTTCTACCCCCTCTCAGGAGACAGCGTCCTCCAGGGGGTCCTGGCCAAGAGCAGAAAGGAGTGCGATTTCCCTCACCGCAGGAGTGATTCTGTGCAAACCCAGCGAGTGCTGCACTCCTCTGCCAAGAGACGAGCACGTACGTTAAGTGCCAGCTCGTCAGGGTCCCCTTGACAGCACGGCTCTTTGTTCAGGGAACACCACTTCGCAGGAGCAGCACCGAGAAACACAGGTAAAACAATGCCATTGACACCTGAGTGAGGACTAGAATATTATTTGCTCAGCTACTGGTTATACTGAGTAAAATCAGACCCAGTGTCTGACCAGACAGTAAAGGTCTTTGGGCTCGTTAGGCAGTAATTACAGAAGGGGCAAGAGTTTGGATTGTTTTAGCCCCATTTTGTGCCTGTACACAGCCCTCAAGCGATGCTGTGACTCGATGTCCTGGGAGAGGCAATAGGATGGCTCAGCCCCTCTCCAGGTAAGACGCACGGCGGCTCCTCCAGCTTTGGGAGTATTGGCATGGATGACTCGGATCGCCAGTCACACACACGGGTTACAGGTAGGACGTATCAGTCAAGCTTTCCTGAGCAACAGAATTTGGTGTTCGTGGCACAGAAAAGGCTCGCTCGTCAGCCGACAGCCCATCTGCACACCCCACTGTGACAGCAGGGACACCCGGTCCCTCCTCCAGCGACGCAGCAGAGCCCACCGTGCGGACAGACAGCCTGTGCTGCCAGCACGGACGCAGCCAGCGCCACGGATGGGGTCCAGGCCGCGAGCGGTGTCACCCTCCATCGGGATTCGGCTGTATGAACTGTGCTTTGAAAGTCCTACTGTATCCCCGCTGGCCGTAAGAGGCAGCCAGAGCAGTCGCTCCAGCTGTGGCTGCAAGGAATTCTTCCCTTGGTGTCTACTCAAGGCCTCTGTGGATGTGACAGCTGGATTATTGCCGCCGCCATAAGGACAAACACACTGATCTCGAGCGTCACCATCGGAGCCGGTGTTAGGTGCACCTGCAAACGGGGAGGGCAGTTTAGGACATTCCCCGTTTCCAGCTGTTTTCTGGCAGAAGCATCTGCAGAGCCCGGGGGCACAGGCACAACCTCCCCGCCACCTGCGGTTTAACCCCAAACACCCAGCTGTGAGCCAGAGCGGCTGGAGCCCGGCACGCTGCCCGTCCTGGCACGAGGGAGCAGCTATCGGGAAGGGGCAGGGCAGACAAATCGGACCCGTAAGAGCCTCCCCCACCACAGCTGGATTCACCAAAGCTCTTTTGCCTTGTCCACCCGCTTGGCCGATGCCCTCTAAGGCACCGTGGCCCAGCAGCTGTAAGAAATACGAACGCGGTGACACCGACACTGTCACAACAGCTCAGCGGGGGCGGGAATGACCCTCTCCTCCTGCCCAGCCAACGCACCGGCGCCTGCCAACACCCCTCGCCAGGCTGATGTACTCACGGATCCGCCTCAGGAGTTAACATTGGCAAGAAAACTTAATTGCTAAAACGAGCTGCAACTCTCCACAGCGGACGAGGATCTGTAGTTCTACGGCTCTACTGCTGCTGGCCCTACCCACAAGCATTTTTCAGCGTAGTGAAATGCTCAGGTACGCACTTAAAAGTCCATTCTCGCCCCTCATCTCTCCTTCGCTGCCCACCAAGCAGCGGTTGCAGGGTCGGAGGCTGCTCCCAGGGACTTGCAGGCACCTTCCAG
This sequence comes from Chionis minor, assembly GCA_013398295.1. Classification (NCBI taxonomy): domain Eukaryota; kingdom Metazoa; phylum Chordata; class Aves; order Charadriiformes; family Chionidae; genus Chionis; species Chionis minor. The sequence goes on from VZSF01000171.1 coordinate 138,145, forward strand.
CAGGAACACCGCCGGGCTGGCTGGGATTGCGGGGGCCACGGGGCCTCATTCCTCACATTCTTTCAGTACCTAAAAGGTGAGAAGTCATCTTCAAAGCAGACACCCTGCCCTGAGATCAGGAAATAAACCTGTTGATGGCCCCAAGGTAAAAGGGAAGGGGAAAAAAAAGAAATCAAAAAAGAAAAAAAAAAAAAAAAAAAAAAAAAAAAAAAAAAAAAAAAAAGGAATTACCCACCCCATAGAGGTGCAGGAGTGGGGAAAGACTTGGAAGAAAAGCCAGGGAGAAATTTGGCATCCCAGGTAGCGCACACCAGAAGCCAGCCTGCTGGTAAAAACTGCTGCCTCAGCACTAACTCTGCACCCCTGTGACTCTGCCAAATGCCAAACCGCATTTCTGCTCGTGGATACGTGGAAGAGTATTTTTAACGCCGCTCCGAAGAGGCTGGTGGCGCACAGAGGGTCAGTGGCAGCGGGGCTGGGGGGGCTGACCAGGGGCTCAGTCACGGGAGAGAAGCAGGAGAGGGAACTGGGGGAAGGGGCTGAGCAGGAAAAGATGAACTAGCATGTTAATGCTTCTCTCCTGCTACGTCTCCTCCGGAATCTTTCCTCCCGGCCATGCCAGTCCGGATACTTCGTGCATCTCCCACATCTCTGGCTCTCGCAGCTGAGCTCAGCCCAGCACCTACCACGTGAAGGGGGTCGGAATAGCTCCTCCTGCCGCGCCTGCCAAGCCGCTTCTCCGAGTCCTTCCCGAAAAGAACATATTTTCTTATTAACATCACAGAGCAATTCCCTCTTCTAGCGTCCCCTGTGTCCATCCTATTGTCTTACTGCCTTTTTTCTAGAACACAAAGTTTTTGGGGTTGGATCTCTCTTCAGTTCACCCAGAGTAAATTCGTAATAAATCTCATCATGTCAGTTTTATTTCCAGAAATAATGAAGTGCAGATTATTTTTTTTATAGAGATGCTTTTTTTTTTTTTTTTGAATTTCAATGATAACAGATTTATTCTTTCAACCACAAAAACAACGCTGGAAAGAAGGTTAATCTCTCCAGAGATATTCCATCTTGCGTTCTGAACCGGAAAATAGCTTTGTTTGTTTTTTACTGAAAGAACCCAGCACTGCTCTAAAGGGGAAAGGCTTCCACCGCAACAGCTTTGCAAGAAGCAAGAATGTGGAGATTTTGGCCCCAGAAGATGTGGGCACAGATGGAGAGACAAATGTTTCACTGGGGATGACATTTCATGGATTTCGTTTTCAGTGAACGAGCACTTTTCAGGAGGAAAGTGGCACAGTTTGTTCCGATCCACACCAGCGACACCTCCGAGCAGGAAAAGATTCTCTATACCACGAGGCTTGTTTACATGCCTCTCTGAATTCTAGACATATCATACCTTCTTTAATCCACAGCCGCACACAAAACCTCCTGACAGCACCAACAACCCATGATTAAAGCTTTCCCAAACGACGGCTGCAGATTACCTACCCGTCAATCCTGTTCCTGCCCAGCCGAGCGCTTTGCCGAGCTCACAACAGCCAGCGCAGAGCGAGCTGAGGAATGTCCTGAGCTTAACTCCCAGCATCAGCAATTCCTCCGCTGTTATCAATAATTTGGGATCCAAAGATCCGATACCGTGTCTGACAGCCACCCCAGCCAACCCTAGACTGCTTTCACCTCTGTGTGTTAAATTGCGTTTCTGTCAGGAACAATTCTTTACTTTCCCTCAATATCTTTTTACCAGAGCGCGACGTTATTCACGCCAGTGACACTGGCTATTTGCAGAGTCAGATTTTAATTTAACTTTTGAATGCCTTGGCCAATTTCCCCTGTGCTCAAGTGCTTCCAGAAAAAACAACAACAACAAAAAAATCCTGCTAGTGTAGAGAAAATGTCAAGCAGAATATTTTAGAGCCAGCAACTTTAAAAGGGGAAAAAGAAACCTGGACTTTGAACGGACAAAAGCACTGCAAGCAGTGGAGGACACCGACGGCACTTCCAAATCTGCAGGTGCTGCGCAGGTACCTTTGTCTAAAGATTCTCTGGAACATCCTACTGTGTTGGTTTCACTGTTAATTTATTTTTCCTTTGTGCTGGAGATTTCTGCTTTGAAGTGAGCATCATTCGTACGACCCGGAGAGATGCTGCAGTTGTACGTCACCGATGGCCAGTCCATGAGATCGGAGACAGGACCCTCGGCGCAGCTCAGACCAGGGTCACAGCCTGTGCCATGAGAGAAGGGGGATCCGGATTTTGGGATACCCTACAGAGATGGCACTCGGATAAAAGATGCCAACTTTACCCACGCTCACTTCTGAAGAGGGTTTCCTGTGAAAGCGGCCGCTCACCCACGGCCAAGGCACAAAGGCAGAAGCCTGAGAAAGCCCCGCTTTCTCACCACTTGAGCTGTTCTCTCCTCCACAGGCACTGGCTACTCAGATGCACTAATTTATGAACTGAAGAAGAACAAAATAGCCTCCATTCATATCCCAGAAGACTGGCTTGCAGATAGCAATCAGTGCGTCATTGACGGAGCCACACTCCAGTGTTCTGGAGGCCATTACCACATCAATGGCGGGGAAGTGGTCTTTCTTCTCTCTTTCAACAAGCTCTGGCGCTGGGGCTCCCTGGGGCATGTTCACACCACCTAGCTTGGGCTTTGTGAATCAGGAGACTCAGCTTCCCCTCTCCCCAGTGCAACCAGCGCTTCTGAAAGGCAATTCAGAGGAGTCTAACTCACTTGGAGGGATCAAGGCAACTCTTAAAGCCAACTTGCCGCTGCACTGGGGCTCCTCACAAGGAGCTTATTGTCCCTGGGCAACCTGAGCGAAGCTGCAAGATTGTGATGAGTAGCTGGGACAATATTGTGTGACGAGACGCATCTGGATCCATTTTTTCTCTCTGCAGGTCAGAACAATCTTGCCAACGCAATTTTTCGCTCAGAAGCCCAGACACCACCACCAAATGGCAGCCAGAAGAGAAAAAAAACCGTGTAGCTCATCCGTTACCATTGACCCATCGGACAGCGCAGCCAGCCGTGGCTCAGCCAGCGGGTCGAGGGGAAGGATCACTCCCCTCTGCTCTGCACTTGTGAGACCAAACCTGGACACGGAGCCTGGTTTTGGCACCCCGGTGTAAAAGAGATGCTGACGAACGGGAGGGAGCTCAGTAAAGAGCCTCCGAGGGGGTTAGCGGGTTGGAGGACATGATGTAGAAGGACATGATGGAGAAGCTCCCCTGAGGGAGCAGGGTTTGTTCAGCCCATGGAAGGCTGAGCTGGGGAATATGGGAGAATGTAATGGCTCGCTTCAGTTTTATCATGGGGGATCATAGAGAAGGAGGAGTCAGGTCCTTCCAGAAATTCCAACCAGGCCTAAAGGGAAAAAAAAAAGGTGACAGTGAGAGTGGCTGAACATGCAATGGATCCAGAAGGGCTGTGGAACCAGCAACCTTGCAACACCTTCTCTAACTTTAAGTTGGCCCCGCTTTGAGCAGGAGGGCAGAGGAGAGACCTCCACAGGCTCCTTCGAATGGAAATGAGCCTCCGATTCTGTGCTTAGCACTGCGGTGGTTGCACTCTCCAGCACCGAGCCTCCTCTCCACACAGACAGGCGGCTTCTTGCAGCAACTGCTGCTTTCAAGTTCCAAGCACCTCCTGGGTGAAGAACACCCAAGATCTCGTCTACCCAGAATACAGGATGGTCCTGATCATGCTCAACAATACTACACAGAGATCCAAATACATTTCCTGCATTGGGATTCCTTCCAAACTGATGTCAGGCAGCCCCCGAGGGAAGTCATTCATCTTTGCCAGATGAAGTCATCATGTCTCCAAAATCTGCTCATGCTGCTGCAGATGAGAGAAGGTATACAGCAGAGGTAAAGGACAAACTCTCCTTTCAAAGGCAGATCTGAAGAGAGAGTATTTTCAAAAAAATAATAATCAAGAGGTTGAGACATTTTGTTAAACACAGTATTGGGCATCCTTCATACAACCTTCCCCCAACTCCCAGAGCCACGTAACAGAGAAACCGACTGCTGGCAACGGCTCCGCTTCACAGGGCACATGTCACTTCCTACCTCAGAGACGAAAGGCTGTGCACACATTTTACTTCAGTGAATCTGGCACAAAAATTACCAGATTTCACTTCAGCAGCTGACCAGAACACGGATATCGATGTTTTCTTGGCTGGAGAAGGCACAAGCCCAGACAGAAATTGAGGTTTAACGAAAAAGGTGTAATACTCCATAAAAGTGCTCCTGACTGCCCCGGTGAACCGTTAGCCACACAATCCCCAGACGCTTCAGGATGTGGGGACATTCAGTAGAGCAACCACCACCACAACACATCTGTGAGACGGCAGAGCCCAGCGCTGGCACCGAGTCACGTTACCCACCAGCACACAAACGCAGCCACGCTAACGCTGTCCTGAAAAATCGCCTTTTACTGTCTGATGAGCCACCGCTGCTGTGCTTGCGGAAGGGCATTAGCCAAGGGATCCCGTCCCTCTGCTCCTGGCACTGTGGATTTCGGATAAATCTCCCAGGAGGGAAGGGCCCCGTGTTGGTACGAGCATGTCAGCCAGTGCCACTTGTCTTCACGCTCTTGTTTAGCTGTGTAGGGGTAGCCTGACACTCTGGGGACTTTCCCCAGTGGGAAGATCAGAGCTTTTCATTTTTATTTTAACTCACAATTAACTCATTTTCCTCAGCTATGAGCTTCAGGTATGCTGATACACAGAATCAGGGTGCATTCACCGGCAATACTTGTTCTGCGCTCCAGCACTTGTTCAGGGAATGTCATAGACGTACGTCTTTAATGAGCCACAGAGCCAGGCAACCCTATTAAAATAACCTTTGCTTAGAGAGAGAAATAATTGCACGGCATCCCTAAAAAACAAAACCACAATTCCTTAACAAACAGACTAAGGTAACTTTAACCCTACTTGCTTTTTAAGATATAATTTAATTTTCCCTCTGTTCGGTGTGAAGTCTGTCCTGAGGGGTCTCTGCTTCTCCCTGAAATCCCTTTCTCACAATCGCTGCAGAGGCGGTTTCTGAATTCTAACCTAACCCTGGCCCCAGAGCTGCTGAATATTACACATGCCAGGGATCAGCGAAGGACCGAGGACTCGTTCTGAATACATAAGCCACACAGTTTTGATATGCTTCCAGATTTCTCACACCTCTTGGTCCCATGATGGCAGGCTGGAGATATTTTCTGGGAGCCTTCCAGCACTTGGCAAGACTGAAGATGAATGAGGATGGGGAAATTGGCCAAACTCTTTCAGAGCGCAAAGTAATATGTTACTTATCACAGTAGACGCTTTGTCTCAGCCCAATGACACAGTGCGTGGAAGACAAAGTGGCAACCCTTATCTTCCCAGTTTATTTTGAAGTAGCGTTTATCTATCTGCCTTTTGTCGTTACGTCACACACACACACACACACACGCACACACGACCAACATGCCACTGTGGCAAATGGCAGATCGTGCTCTCCAGTTTAAGAAAGTGAGGGCTCCCATCATATCCCGCGCATCGGCTGACCTGCACTGCTGCCGAGGTTCACTGAGCCTGGTCCTTGTGTGACCCAACAACATTTCTCTGCTCTCTCAAGCCTAAGAAGGTTTATACAATTGTCAAGCACTTTCATAAACTTTTTGCAAAAGTCACCATTACATAACTCTCTTTTGGTTTCTGTCTCGAAGCATGGAAGCCTGCACGAGAAAAATGGGACATTTTCTGTTCAGCTACGAGACTGCCCGAAGGATTCCTATTAAACCTGAATATTCCAAAATCCAACTTAGCAGAAGCGTACAACATCCACTCGTACGACAAGATCTGTCTGCAGGAACTCCACTCCAGCTACAAAAGCACAGCAAGGGACCACAGCGAGAGCCGCACGCTGCCAGAGAGCGACAGCATTCCGGGGACAGGAACGGAGAACCAGAGCACCACTCGCAGCCAGGGCTGCGAGAGCTGCAGATGTGGGAGGAGGAAGAGCCTGCAGGAACGAGACCGCTGTTGCCGTGTCTCCGACGCTGCTGTTCAACGCACTCGCAGGGTTACACTTCATCACTTGGTCAGGAGGTACGTGAGCTGAAGCCACCGCGCCACCTTCCCGCTTGTTTTGGAAAGCCCTAATATTAACTCTAACGAGCCAAACCAGTATATCAATTAACCCAACCAATCACTCAATTAAATGTTCCCAATCACATACATAATACGAATTCATAAGCTCCATCTTCCTTTTCAAAAAGTCATGGAATTTCAGCACATTTAGTCCCCAGCGGGGTAGGAGGATTTCCTGCTCAGGTCCAGCCAGTGTCAGCTCCACAAGGCCGATGCAGACGTTTCAGGAGGAAGGATCTGCAGATGGGGGAAGAGCCGCAGAAACCCCTCGTCCCTACTCCATTCTCCCTGCTCAGGTCAAATTCCAAGTTATGAGGCCCAGCAACAAAGCAGGAATCTCCTGATACTTGGTCTTGGCTCTGGATTATTTTAACAGCTTTTTGTAAGAGTCCTCCTGTACCAGGACGCATCGTTACTCTGCCCACACTTATTCCTGATGTACAGCAGTTCCCCTCGGAGCTGCACTTTTCTGGTGGAAACAGCTGCATGACAGATTCATCGTCAAAGAGCTCCAGGTTCTCACCTGTATCACTACCTTAATTAAAAGGCCTGTAAGCTCTGAAGTGGAATTAACTTCAAATCTCCCATGTTCACTGCCAAAGGACAGAAGCAGCAAGCTAATTTCTTTGCTTTCTTTATAACCCAGCCCTGAGCTTCACCGACACCAGACTTCTTAGGTCTCTTTACTGCTGCTGCTGCTGCTTCACTTCTGAGCAGGTTTGTGAGAACTCATGACCTGCCTTGGAAAGCCCTTCTGCAGGCCATGCTGGAATTCACAGAATCACGGAATTCCCTAGGTTGGAAGAGACCTTTAAGATCATCGAGTCCAACCATAAACCTCTGCCAAAACCACCCCTAACCCATGTCCCTCAGCACCACGTCTGCCCGGCTTTTAAATACCTCCAGGGACGGCGATTCCACCACCTCCCTGGGCAGCCTGTTCCAATGCTTGAGAACCCTTTGGGTAAAGAAGTTTTTCCTCATATCCAACCTAAACCTGCCCTGGCACAACTGGAGGCCATTTCCTCTTGTCCTTTTGCTAGTTACTTGAGAGAAGAGACCACCACCCATCTCACTACAACCTCCTTTCAGGTAGTTGTAGAGAGTGAGAAGGTCTCCCCTCAACCTTCTCTAAACAATCCTAATTCTCTCAGCAGCTCCCCATAGGACATGTTTTCCAGACCCCTCACCAGCTCCGTTGCCCTTCTCTGGACACGCTCCAGCACCTCAATGTCCCTCCTACACTGTGACACCCAAAACTGAACCCAGCACTCGAGCTGCGGCCTCACCAGTGCTGAGTACAGGGGCACCATCACTGCCCTGCTCCTGCTGGCCACACTGTTCCTGATACAGGCCAAGATGCCATTGGCCTTCTTGGCCACCTGGGCACACGCTGGCTCGTGTTGAGCCAACTGGCCACCAGGACCCCCAGATCCTTTTCCCTGGGCAGCTTTCCAGCCGCTCCTCAGCGACGCTCCCTGGGGGTTATTTCATTCATCCCCCCGCGCCTCGCTGTGCCGGGCGTTCACACCTCACGTGCTCCCCGGCTCCACTCTGCCTATGTTGTTCCATGTTGTTCCACTCTATGCTGTTCCAGCCCAGGCTTGCTGCAGAACAGTTAGGAACTTGGGTTTAGGTTCTTTGCTCTCTAAGAACATGCTCATGTGGCATTCCCAGCAGGGGACATTTTGCTGCTTACTAAAGTCTTCAAAGTGAACAGGCAAAAATCTTGACGATGGAAATACTTGCTCAGGAGCACTAACTCTTCCCATCATTAGTCTATGAAAACTAGATGCCCACAGGAAAAACATGGGTTACCACTTATTTCTGTTTTACCACGCACAAAGCTCAGCTGGCTCACCGCCAAAGCAATAATAAGTATCTTTGCAGGATCTTTACCAAAAGCAAAACCTGGCAGTAGATTTTTCTCTCCTTTAATCTCTTTTTGGTACATTTAAACTCCTGGTGCTTTTTGTTCTGAAGGAGAAATGCTTGAGAGGGTTGACTGAATGAACCCTGAAATTCACACCCTGGCAAATTGGACTGATTTCCTAAATCCATAATTACAACATTCCTCAGAGATATGCATTCTTTCAGAGCGAACAAGGGAAGATTAGTTTCCTGTTTCTTCCCACTTACATGACTTCTCCGTCAAGAGGAACTTTTTTTTGTTTCTAAACAATCCTCTGTTTATGTGGTTCTCTTCTTGGCAGGGAACCGGTGAACTAATCTCGCCGAAAAGTCTAATACAGCCAAACTATCAACTGCAAATAGCTCGGCCATCTTTGTACAAGGCAGCTGATTTGCACAGGCCTTTAGAACCCACTATGTGTCTGTGGAAGCGCTCAGACAGGTACCGATTGATTACAGGTTTTTTTAAATAATCTGGGATGATTACCGCCTGCCCGGATAGTTTTCCTGCTGACTGGATAAGAATGTAACAGTGGATGTGTGCGCGTGTGTGGGTACGTACAAGGCTTAAGACTTCAGTAAAACTGGGCAATTGTAGCCCCCTACATCTGCAGGTCCCCAAGCACGCAGAGGCTGCCACAGGGCATGAGTATTGTGTTTCTCACGCCCCAGAGCTGCAAATACGAGTTGTCTCCCAGTCACAAACAGAATACGTGCCCTGTTTGACAAGCCATTTGCTTTCCGCTTTTAAAAAAGCAGTGTCCTGGTGTGAGCGACACAGGACTAATTTCTTTCCTAATGCTTGGGAAAGCTGTATTTGTGCAACACTCTGGTGTCTGAATTAGTGAAGATATTTACTGTACAGCCAGCCATGGTGGGGGGGTTTCAAGGTCTCAGTGTTTCCGAGCTCACCAGGTGCAGGGATGAGGAGCAGCGAGACCCGGGCACTTGCCCCAAGCTGCCAGCAGGGTTATTTCATACCATGAACGGCACATTCCATAGAAATTAGAAAGTCTGCTGCAAGGTGGGGGGTTTTCTCCTTGCTCGTGGTCTCACCCTTGATGGCTCCCCCTTGATGACTATCCCTTGGTGATCCAGAGGATCCCTTGGTGGCGATCCAGAGGATTCTTGCCCCGGTGCCGGATCCCTGAGCCCTTCCCTTCCTCCTGAAGCCGTAGCGCTCGCAGTGTCCGACATTTACCGTCCCCAGCTGGGAGCGCACGGCTTCCCACTGATAGAGTCGGCTGAGTATAATCCTTGTACAGTATATCCGGGTATCGGGATCAATATGGGTTCCTTTGTGTTAGTACTGTTAATTATCCAGTTCTATCCTATTAAATCTGTTTATCTTTCAACCCCTGGGTTTTCTTGTTTTCTTCCCGATTCCCCTTCCTGAGTGGGGAGGGGTCGTTGGGTGAGAGAATCATTGTCCAAGCGACAATAAATTGTTATGGGTTTTCTCAAACCACAACAAGCAGTGAACCCATCCTCTCCTCCTGTGCCAGCAGGCGAGCTCCGTGTCCCATCCTCCTCTTTGCCTTTCCCCATCTCTGCTGGAGAGGCCAATGTCAGTGCCCTTGACAGGGCTCCCTTTGTCTTAGAGCAAAAGGAACAGGAGGATTTGCTTGTTTTAAGCGAGGCTGTCACCATTTTTACTTTGTGGTATCCAACCCCATAGCGGATGCAGTTTGGAGTCAGTAACAGGTATCCTGGAAATAAACATATTCGACTGCCGATGTAGCTCTTAAGGACCTCGTATGCTCCACATGTTCCAATAAAGTTTTGGATGATAGTCCTTCCTATATTGTTTCCTAGTCTTAAGACCCTTCTCCCATTTGCTGGAATTAAACATACCAGCAGGGCACATCAGTTCAGCCTAACCACTTGCTGATGCTCTTAACTCTTTAATCTAATACCGACCTCTCAACCTACAGCCATAAGCCAATTAGCCTCTTTTTTCTACCATACCAAATCTCTTTCTGATGAAGCTGTGCTTTCGAATGAATGCGTGCTAGTGACAGAAATGTAATTACACTGCTTAGCAGCAAGCCAGGCCTGTCTGATTGCAGGGGCTTTAAGGTCAGAAAACATCTCTAACATATCAAAACCATTTAAAGGAGATTTTCTTCCCCCAGTGTACTCCCTCTAATTTCCTTTCTTCGCTCTCCAGTGCTTAATATGCCTGCACATAAAAGCTGTTTGGCCACAACTTTTAAAAGTGAGGTCCTCAGCTTTCGAAGGAACTACTTGCCAATACCTCACCGCCGCAGAAGACGGACACCCGGCTCCCATAAGCTTTTGCGGAGCCCCCAGAGCTTGGCCCTGCAGATCCACACTTCAGGAAATGTGAGCTCATTTTCCAGAGTTATTGAGCAAACACATCTTCCACCACTCCGGAGAAATTTTGGGCTAATTTTCTTTTAAAATGTATTTGACAATTTGGCAGATAGTATGGGAGACAATGACAGCTTCTCTTAGCTTCTTCATACCTACTGTAAAACTCCACCAGAACGCGTGTTTGTGCTTAACCACAATTTATTTATCTAGAAATGGCTGGATTCTTTATAAATAAAACTACCATAATTACCATTAGGCAATGAAAACCCTGCAGGTCCTACAGAAAATAATCCTCTCTAAGCCATTCAGGAGGCACAGGGAGGTATTTAACTGTATATATCATCCTTTGACAGACCTTTCTTTAGATAGTGCGGCACGGAACACACTGCACGTTTGGCTTTTCCCATGTATTTCTCCCGCAACAGCTGTGGGTTTGTTAAATGAGAAGTTCCCATTTCTTGTAGCCCAAGAGTGCTAACTTCATTAGTACAGATGCATATTTTACTGCTCTCTATGCAGAAAGCAGAACGTAACGGAAGAATTACGTTATGCTTTTCCTGAGACAGCCACAGATGTGCCTGTTTTCTGCATCAGCCCTATCAGTAAGTCCTTTCGCTTTGTAACTCTGCTGTTATTTCAGCTATCAATAAATATATGACACCATTTACCAACTGACTTGAAAAACAGAAGGGAATCTATACTTTGCCTGCCACTTTTACTGTCTAGTCTTTCTCTGGTTTAACATTCCCTTAGGTACAATATACTTTTACATCACATTGTGGCTATACGTTCGTTCTCCCCAGAGACCTCCAACAGGAATACTAAATCCAAAGCAAAAGGCATGGGGCAGAAGCAGAGGGATTGCCAAAACACTCCCGGCAACACTGAGCTTCTGGTCAGTCCCTAAACAGGGACAAAACACAGGAAGGGGAATGAAAGGAGCAACGGGAGCAACAAGTGGACACCGGGGGAAGAAAGACTGCCAGTTCTCAATTGATATAAAGCAATTCCCTCAATCCTGGCTTCGCAAGACGGACACCAGATCTTAAACCTGACACTGGTCCAGGTCTAAATACCATCTATTTTGCAAAAGGAAAAGAAAAAAAAACAAAAAAACTTCTCTTTTTTAAACAGCAGCTGTTAGGAAGCTGCTAAAGTTATGGAAGGATAAATGCAGTTCTTTAGCAGAGACAGCTTAAGAGGGAAACTGCAGGCAAAATAGAGACAAGGAGTAGCTGCTGCATATTTATATACACACCCATACTGGGAGCTACCTGGGCTCCACTGGGACAGTTCCTCAGCTCGAGCACCCTGTTGTAGCAACACGAGCAGAACCATGAAAATTTATTTCAGTTGATGATGCCTCCCTGAGACTTTTAAGGCCAGAAGGAACAAAACCAATCACCAACTGGTTCTAATTTCCTGCTAAAAAAGAGGCCGTAAATACTCGCGAGGGACTCCACACAACGGCTGGTTAAACTAGTTTTGGTTTCTACCTTCCAGGAAAACAGCCAGTCTAGATTTGACATCTGAGTGATGAAATCCATTATATCCCTGAATAAACAGTTCACTCAAACACCGAGCGAAAGACGATTTGACATGCAGACTTATTCCGAAAGACATGTCGTTTATTAATCACCTCCTGAATATCATTCCCATTTGCATTGCGCAGATTGCTTCGTTCCCGACAGATATTAAGTTCCTTACACTACAGGGATGTTGCTGTACTCAAAACAGTCTTGACTCAATTTAAAAGTTTGCCTAAACTCAGGAGTCCTGGGGAAGGACACTAGATGTGGATATTTGAAAAGTGGCCTTTTTGACCTCTTGTCCTTATTAAATATTCCCCAGAGCAGGATTACTGGCCAGGTGTTCTGGCCACAGAAATGTAAAAAAAAATAATTGCATTCTGCCCTTTAAATTCCCCTTAAAAATTACCTCCTTGAGCCTAACAGCTATTACATTTTATTCCAGAGCTAGTTACATTTTAATTGAGGTCAAAATGGTCCCGTACAGAGAAAGCGCATTAGGATCTTGGCATCAGTCATTGAGGACATTTGCCATTTAGAAATTAATTGGTTAAATAAATAAGATCAACTCCTTGCTGTAGTGTAAGATAATTTACACCTACTAAGGACCAGGAATTGTCACGGTCTTTCAGATGTTTTCCACATAAAGCAGGGCATTTTACTTTTATGCCTTGTGTTTGGGCAGATTTCTGAATTACCAGCATCTCACCCCTGGTCACCCAGAGAACGAGCTGGCACAGGGTCTGATTTTCATGGTCAGAAATTTTAAAATAAATAAGTTATCTCATTGTCACAGCTGGAGAAGGAGAGGAGATTAGCTGCAGCCTCTCCCAGCGCTGAACACAGCCAACAGCTGGCTCCAGGGTTCATCTCCTTCATTCTCACGCAAGGCCAGAGCAGACCGAAGAGCTGTAAAACAGGGGCCTGAAAAAAAAACAACAACCAAGCAAAGGCCACTTTCCTCGGTGCTGTATCCCCGTCCCCTTCTCTCAGGTCGCACACACCGAAACGAAGGACAGGGTGGTTCCAGCCATCAGCTGGCAGAAGGGCTGGCAGGGCACCACGAGTGCCCAAACCCAAGGAACATCTTTTCAAACACCAGTGCTTTTCCTGACTATTAGTTCTGGAAGGGTTTTAAGATTTTTACATTTGAGAAACTACGGGGCAGCTTCCCCTCTGCAAACACTGGCACAGAAAGTTTTTTGATTTAGCAACAAAAGGCCCTTTTGGCTCAAGGTCGGTGAAAGAGGAAGTACCATTTCTACCGCTTCACTGTCCCAGAGGCTCTGCACAACAGCTGATTGTTAATGCTGACAGGCCAAAATAAAACTGATGGGTTTTAACCCTGCCCAACACCGATCCCAGTTTTTGCCCCAAACGAAGAGCTACGTCGCTGGGCACCATCACCCTCTTTTGCTCCACGGGAGAAGGAATTTCATAGCAGTCTGAATAAACACAAATATACTTCTCGGGCCAAAGTAGCCTGAGATAACATTGGAACCTGTACCAACTGGTTAGCTCTGCTGCATCAGACTATTCCCCAAAAAACCACTCTGGATGTCGGAAGCATGGAGCAAGTGTGTGCCTTCTGGGCTTGAAGTGTTCAGAAAAACCCTGAACAGTTGACATGAAATTCTGTCATTCCCCAGGCACAACCACCCCAGTCAAGCTAAGACTGTCTCCTGGGGGACATCAGGGTCTCCGAGCTTCCCGAGCAGCTCTCTCCTCACGTAGACGGGCACGGTGCCCCTGGGGAACAGACCGGACCTGAAGGGGTGCGGGTGACTCCACACACAACGGGTGCTTGGGCAGTGATCAACCAAGTGGGGTCTGGAAGGGCACAATGACCCCCAAAACATCAGCGAGAATGCCGCACTCTCTAAGCGGCGCAGCAAAAATACCAGACCCTCCTGTTCCCACGCCTGCTGCTAAACCAGGAGAATTTCAGGTGGCCAAACCACAGGTGCCTGGTGCTATCTGAGATGTCCTCGGGCTCCAGATGCCACCCAAGATGGGAGTGCTCCCTGGTAGGTCCCATGTCACACTGCCAACCTCGCGCAAGTATCTGAGATAGTATCTGACATCGAAAACACTAGTAGAGGTGACATTTGCAATCAGATTTGCTTCCCAGCTATGCTCTCCATAGATATTATGGAGATAGATGTGTGAACACACACTCTTCTATGTGTGTTCACTTTTTGAAAGCTTGGCAGATGATCGAAGAATGCCTTCTGCGCTTCTCCGTCTCAAAGGGATTTTGTCCTGCAGAATTTCCAGGGAAGCATCAGCATTCAATAAGCCCCTCTTGCTGCTGGCCAAGCGCTCTCTGCGGCCTTCCCGAACCCACCTGATCACCACGGTTCTGTGGTTGCTCTACCCAATCCCACCATCTTTATCCAGCTGATTAAAGCCAAGAAAAACATGAAGCATGCAGAAATGGAAGCAGAAGGGCACAGAGCAAAGCAGGCAATCGGCTCATGCCCTGACTTTTTTCTCCCTGCCTATCTACCATCAATATCCTACACACCTTCCCCTCTGCTTGTGAAGACAGGCACTCTCTCCCGCGTGTTTCCATGCAGCTCGGAATCAGTTAGGCAAGGTCATGAATAGCAATGGAGCTGGCGCGGTGTGGGAAGAGACTCTTCCCCTCCCTCTGCCCTCCAGGTATCTCTGCTTGGAGAAGACGATCCAAACGGCAGCGCTCTCCTCCTGGGCTCACCGGGCTTGCCAACAGGCCGCGGTGACGAGGGCAGCTTCCCTAGGGTATGAAGACGTTTTGATGCCTTTCCTTTCCCTCCTCTGCCTGCCTACAGCTGCCATCCCTGCCTGCGCAGCCACAGCCTGGACAGCAGATGAGCAGCGCGGGCGCTGGCAAGCGGAGGGGGCAAAACCAGTTTGCTACAGGGCTGGAAACAGGTTTTGTTGGCCCCACAATTAACTACCGAGTTTCTGCCTTTTGTAGGAGAAGTCAGGATCACACCTTCGCTTCATCCCACAGGGCAGGAACAGGAAAATGCTGTACTTGTACTGCTCAGGGCAAACAAAAAAGAAATACAGCCCAGGAAATGTTTATTGTCCACCAAACCGAACGTGGCGTGGCCAGCACCACCGCACAAGGGGAGCCACCACCTTCACCAGGACTCTCGACAGCTATATATCATTTAAGACTTTTGTTACAGCTGCAGCACTGATTTAAACAAAAATGGGCTTTAAATCACAGAATCATGGAGTGGTTTGGGTTGGAAGGGATCTTAAAGACCATCTCGTTCCACCCCCCTGCCCTGGGCAGGGACACCTCCCACTAGCCCAGGTTGCTCCAAGCCCCATCCAACCTGGCCTTGAACCTCCAGGGATGGGGCAGCCACAGCTTCTCTGGGCAACCCCGGCCAGGGGTTCACCACCCTTAGAAGGAAAAATTTCTTCCTGAGATTTAATCTAAATCTCCCCTCTTCCAGTTTGAAGCCATTCCTCCTCGCCCTATCACTGCAAGCCCTTGCAAAAGGTCCCTCTCCAGCTTTCCTGTAGGCCCCATGAAGACTTTCAGCCTCTCTGTAGTTAAAATTGAAAAAAATGATCCAAAAATTCTGACTGAGAGTTTGCCGTTGTGGAGTCTTTTGGGAGTTTCAGTTCCCATTTCCCAGGTGCCCCAGAGGTCACACTACATCCCATCCTCTGCTTCCTACCCAGCACTATGTGTCTTTAATACCGCATGGCCAGGCAGAGCTTGGGAGATACAAATTGCCCGTGAGCCTGAACTGAGCATACGAATGGGCCACAGAACACAAACAACAACTCCCTCCAGCTCCACAAGGAGTTTTTTGGTCCTAAAAATCCTAATGGATTTTTTTGGTCAAAACATGTCCGGTCACAGGTGAAGCTCTGAGTGGAGAGTTGTACCTTTCCCTCGTGTAAAGCCCAATCTTTGAAAAATAATAAACTCCTGGACAAGCTTAGTTTTTGAACTGGAAAACAAAACTCGCTCAGAGTTTCTTCCTTTGTAACTTTTCTTTTGTTGAGCGCAGCTGCGCTGCCAGCAGCGTGAAGCCTACCTGCCCATGCGATTATCCCAGTTTCCTCCAGATGCGCAGGTACAGATTCTGATCGCTTTAAAGTGGTGCCAAAGACAGTAATCTCTGATAGCACCAAGAGTCAGGACTGATAACAGGCAAGTTTAAGCACTACTTGTGCGATAATTACATAGTTGTCAAAAAAATTGAAGTTGGCAGCATGCAGAAAATACAAACTCTGGGATACTTTGCGCAAGCGAAGATGACCTTCTGCCATAGTCCACCATGCGCTGAGCTCTGCGCAGTGCTCTGCGGAGCTGTCTTACCAGGCACCAAACAAAGCACTTTTCAGAGAGCATCCCTTCCCAAGCCTCTTGTCTCCACAAGTGATTGACACCATCTGCACTCCTGTATGTTCACCGGGAGGTTTTTCCCACTATCCACCATAGCACGGGCAGAAACCCCTTCACTGCATACACCAAAGTACCTCCAGAAGTTGTGACAAAGATGTCTGCTACAGTTTCATGGCTAATCCCATCTCAGGTCTTGATGGAGCAAGACACCAGCACTTGTGCTGGCCTTTAAGGTTCTGAGAATCAAAGGGAACCCTGGAAAGTTGTTTCACTGGATGAGATCACTGAGATCAAGAGGCAAGACCTCTTCCTTTCCTCCGAGCCTGGCCTCTCGCACGGGTATGACAAACTGCACACATATATTGAATATTCGCCACCGCAAACACTCAGTAGGTTTAACATCTACCATGAAGCACTGCTGGGCATTTCAACCATGATCACTATCTTAAAAAAACATATCCTCGTGCCTTTTGAGTTGTTCTTTTTCCTGCTGACCCATGAAAGAGGGAAGAAATATCTCATGCAGGCATTTTGCCGGTGTGGACAGACAGTGCCTACGATCTCAAATGCACAAGAACATCAGTCATGGGACTGGCCGGTTACCACTCAGAGGCCCACACTGACCATTCAAGGGGATTGTCAAAGGAAGACTCCAGCCAATGGTCAGAAATCCTCAATGGCTGCAGAATTCAAACTGAGAGGAGTTACAGAAAAGGAGCGAACACTCACCATGAGGTAGCAATTCCATTGAGATGAGCCCCGTAGGCTCTCAGGGGTCATCTGCAAGGCTGAGCTTTCAGAATATAAAAATACAAACTTTTCTCAACAGCCAAGTCATGAAAAATCCTCTGGAATCATGGACACATAAATATTTATCACATATGGTTTGTCACCATGGAATTTCTTGATATTTCATTGTCACATACATATTTATTATAGCACGGTTGCCTGAACTCTCCTGTTTATACAGCAAGAAAAAAAAAATGCAGATAGCCATTTTCCTGTGTTATTAAAATTACTTGTGTCCTCCAGCACAAGCCGTAGAAGTCACAATATCTAACAGCCACCTAATAAACTTGTTGAAAATTACCAGACTGGAGCATGTAGAGGGAATCTAACGTTTGTCTTGATATACTCACACACCTTGTTAGCTGCCTGACCTCTTTCCCACCTCCTTGTAATTAATCAACATAAATATTTGTAGCGTTCACTTACAAATAAGCCCATGAAAGTAAAAGAAAACAATTCATAATCTTATCTAAATTCTCCAGCCAAACTAGAGCATTTTTAAAGACATAACAAGAATTAAAATATAATTTTTCTTCGTTGCTCTTCCCTGCAAGTACCATTTTGCTCTATGCTTACAAAGTTATGAGAAAGTGCAAAATCGTAATAGTAGGACTACAATATCCAGAGCTGGATACTCTGAACACCTTAAAATACTCTCCAAGCAAATAACCCGGAGAAAATGGGAGAGGGAAATCCATACTCACCTGAACGTGATCTGTCCAGTTCTCCTGAGTCATGGTTTTCTGAAAAGACAAAATTACTTTTGAGCCACCTTAGGAGAGGGAGAACGCTACACATAGCAGGCTGAAATTTAACACACCATCTTGCGCACTGGCAAACTGTGATTGAGGAATACGTTCTGGAGCACACGGGAAACCTCTGCTTCTCATGTGTCACCAGCCAGGGCATGGCAGAAAAACACAGCTTAGATGAAGTAATTCAGACAACTGTTACACTACAGCACATAAGACAAAGAAAAAAAAAAATCATGTGCAATCAAAGTAGGCAGGCAATGGCAGGTCCTTACCCAGCAGCAGCCCAAACTCTCATTATTACCCGGAGCAGGGTCCTGGGCTCGTTTGCAGAAATCTAATCACCTTAAAAACACTCTGCAAAGTGCAGCAAAAATTTCTGAATGCCTCAAAGCTCGCACGGTGCTCTTGCAGTGACAGAGACGTCCCCGAGAAAAGTTGAAACGGGTCGTGATCTGGTGGAACACATGGATCATTGCTGTTGCCTTCACCTCCAACTTGCAAGATGTCCACAGGCGGTTCCCCTCAACAGCTAGGCCAGCGGAGAGCCAGCCCCGTAGGCTCTCAGGGGTCATCTGCAAGGCTGAGCTTTCAGAATATAAAAATACAAACTTTTCTCAACAGCCAAGTCATGAAAAATCCTCTGGAATCATGAGGTCTGGGAAAGGAAACCGATAAGTTAATAGCCCCGTTCCAATGTAGTTCAGAGCCAAGCTCTGGGAGAAACTCGGGATGGGACCTACTCTCCACTCTGCCAAGAACACAGGCTGCCACCGAGGTCTGAGCCTCACCCCCGCGTCTGGCAGAGGTAACGACCACTAGTGCCACTTTTACGCAAAGGTACAAGAGCAAACAGGGAGTAAGAGCCTCAAAGAAAACATCTTTGAGATATACAAGCATGTATATATATACTAGTGAGATAAAGGAGCCTTTTAACCAGACCTCATACACAGCTGAGAATGGTAAACAGAGAACACCAAAGAGCTCTCAGAAGAAGGGACTGTGTCCAGAAACAGCTGCCAAATGTACCTTAATGGAAGTAACTGGCCGGCTTGGATACTTTAAATCAAGCAAATACTCCAAAACAAAGGAAATGGAAGGCCAGCGAGAGCAGAATACCAGATCAAGAATCCATTCCATTCTGCTAAATAAATACACCTGGATAAATGTTTTCTACTCTCTCACCACAAATGACCAAGCTCTCTAGAATGATGTCATCCAACACTAAAACTTTGAGACGCAGGACATTGAAATGCTTGATCCTCCCCAGATCTTCTGTCAGTGGATCTGGCAGGCAGCAAAGACAGATCAGAGCCTTCACCAATGGATCAGGACGTCTTGGAAGCAGAACTGGCTGTGCCAGAACGGTCATCAGATCACCACCACTCAACCCCCTCTTCCCATTCAAAGTCGGGGCTGGGGGATCAGAAAAAACACATGCATCTGCCTTCTTCTGTCAGAACATCAAACACATCTTCTTTTGAACCAGAGAACAGGAGGAGGCGTCTCATTTCCTGAAAACTGGCTCTCTGAAGACTGGATCAATAGTGCTGTAGGACCATCTGGACAACCTCTTGGGCTCTCTTAAAACTCTGTTAAAAAAACCTGTTGTATCTACAAGGAGAAAGTCTGCCATGAACCGCAGATGAAAACACCACTCCATGTTTGGCAAATACAGCTTGATAATTCAAAATTCAAGAAACGGAAACATTTTGCTCTGATATTCAGTCTCTCGTGGTCCTTGTCCTTCACAGTCCAACTGATACACCTGGATACATGTGCGGGCTGTTTTTTTCCAGAATAGGCAGAACAAAAACTTATTCTCAGTTGGTACAACCTGTCTCCAGGCACAGCACAATGATGAATGCCAGACTGCCAAGAGAAGCACCAAAACTGCCCTGTTAAGAGGAGAAATGTGTTCCCCAATGCAGTGTGCCCAAGAGCATGCAAAGGGTGTACTTGGCTCAGTACACTCTTGAGCGGAGAGAAGAAACCACAGTCAAGTAATTCTGCAGTCAATCTCCCAGCTGCCTCCTAGAAACCTTCTCCTTAGAAAGAATTAATAGCATCTTCTTATTTCTACAAGCCCTCAGTGCCAGTGTATTTGGAAAGAGAACTTAGAGGCTGGACAAGAGTAAAGTTAGTTCAAAGAGTGGCTCAGGAGCTGAAGGTACTACCATTTTGCTCAGCCGTAACAAAGCTGGTAGCTCAAAAAAGCTTCTGTGACAGGTTTGGGCCATGTCTATCAGGGCCATATCTATCACAGCCAGGCCACAAGTACCAAAGCAAAGTGCCTACAAAGAACCCAGCAACGTGGAATGCCTAAAACTTGGTGTTCTATAAAAAACCCCAACACACAACCCGCCCCCTCCCAAAAAAACCACCCCAAAATACCACAAAACTCTTTAGCCAGTATGTTCCTGCTTATTTGAGATGGCTGAGAGAAACTGAACGTATGGAGAACGTACCCTGACCCACCTGCACGTGTCTCAGAACGCTGCTGAGGACGCTGAGCTGAAGCAGCATCCAGCTCTGAGCGCTCACACCACCGTCATCAGACCACGAATAGACACGCAAACTATTCCCTCACAGGAAAACTAGATCCAATAGCAGATCTAAGGTATTTCTATACAATACTAATCACAATGAAAGCGTGCTCCTACACTATTGATGCATTTCAACCATATAACTTATTCAAAATGCAAAGTAAACAAAAAGCCTCATTCGCACCCATGCCACACAATGCAGAAACGTACCTCGACAAATCTCTTGTAAAAGAGGTAATTCAGAGTTCTCAAGTGCCGTTGATTTATGACATTAGGGCAGAGAGCTAAAAGGAGGAAAAAGACATGTAAGTATACAACACAGCTGAACCTCCTTGAAGTTTTAGTGTCTAGACATTTCATTTTTCCTTCCCCAATTTCAAACTCGGCATGCGGAAGGCAGGATGCCATCACACTGGGAACAATGACGGACAGAAACACACATTGTCAGCTTATCTCAACTATAAACTGTTATTTACACTTTCAACCATGATTAGCAATGCTAATCCTCGGTTCTGATATCTCTGGTTCTACCACCCTGGAATGATAAGATCCACTTGCTGGTTCAATAGCTTCACAGTCAATGACTTCACACCTTTAATTAGGAAGCACCCTCACACAGGCCCCACCTCCAGCCTCTAGAGGCCGCATTCTTTTTGATTTAATTGGAACCTGTGCTGTTAATTCATTGAAGCAGTTTTGAACATGTTACTCAGGATGTAAACTTGCGGCTAAAGTTTATCCGATAAAACATATATCCATGAAAGAGATTCCATATCCATACAAAGAGGGAGGCGAGTATTGTTTTGCTGAGCTAGCAAGCAACAGTTGTTGTTATTATTTTTATTACTGGCATCTTCATTAGATATGCCTCATTACAGCTGCAAAAGCCAAGATCTTCACATAGCACCTTGTTTTGAAATCCAGCGCAAAGAGAGATAAAGGTGGAAGATAAAATACATGAAGTAGGATTAGCATACGTATCTGTCAGTTCTTGCTGGATACTGGTATGCTGGTACAGGGAAAGATTTAACCATAGCCTTCATTAGGGTTTCTGCGGCTAAAGCCACCTCACTGGTAGTCGGAAGGAGCAGGACCAGCAATTAGAAATGGTAACAGGAAACAGTGAAGTGAAAATTCTCTGCAGGCTCCCTTGAACAAGCGTACACCGGGAGAAACCCGTGCTACCAACTCAGAGGGGCTCGGAGCTTTGCACCCTCCGTGTCCCACAGGAGTAAAAACTGGGAGAAGAAAGAAAGATCTCTGAATAGCAGACCCTGGAATCCAGAGGGATCTGAATTGATGCACCACTGGTTACTGCAGCTTCTCAGAGTCTCTTGAAGCATCACTTCGTCACTTGAACATTTCCATCTCAAATTTCCTCCATTTCCATCTCCATTTACTTTGAGGGTGGTGGGGCACTGTCCCAGGTTGCCCAGAGAGGCTGGTGAGGGCCCATCCCTGGAGGTGTTTAAGGTCAGGCTGGATGTGGCCTTGGGCAACCTGGTCTAGTGGGAGGTGTCCCTGCCTATGGCAGGGGGGTTGGAACTCGAGGAGCTGCAAGGTCCCTTCCAACCCAAACCATTCTATGATTCTATGAAATAGAAGTGTTTAAAGCTGTTATTTTTACGTTAATCTTCCACAGTGTGACAACATGTAGTTGCCCTCAAAGGATCTGCAGAAATTATTGCAGTTATCCCGGAGGATATTATCCCAATAAATACAGGGAACTTTCCTCCTGATACTATCCCAGTATCTGGACAAAAGATCATCAGCCCATGGAAAGCAACACTCTTTAACGAAGGTAAGATCAACATAAAAATTAAAAATATTACCACCTAACTTAAAGATTTTAAATCACTTCAGAAAGAAACTCAGTGTGACTCCTCTGGGTCACCAAAAAGGTCCATGGAACATTTTGTTCTTTGAGCTTCTAGAGGAAATACCCAAAGCCCAGGACTTGGCAGAACTGAGGGATTTTGTGTGCCCAGCTATCTGTATGGAAAGTAGGACAGAGAAACACAGATGGGCTGGAACATTTTTGATGGCACTAGTGACATTTTCGATTCCAATGAACCAAAGGAACCGAGTTTGAGTCCAGTTGTATATATTTTATTACAACAAAAACCAGAGAAGGACTAATCAAAAATGTGAGGATGAAAGGTAACTTGGTAAGACAGACCATGAAATTAAGAGTTCAAAGATCTAAGGAAAGGAAGATCAGCAAAGTAAAAATAACAAAATGGACTTCCATAAACTCAGAGAACTGGCAGGTAAGATTTCACGTGAAAATACAGGGAAAAGGAGTTAAGAAGAGCTGGCAATGGAAAAATTGCAAGTGAAGTAGAGACTTAACTGCTAAATCAGAAGCTTTTATTGATCTCAAAACACAAGAAAGGACGTTCTAAGAATGGGGAGACTGCATCACACACATACAGCACAGACCCATAAAATCAGAAAGCCCAAGGTAAAACTGGAGATGCATCTACCAAAAGTCATAAAGGGAACAGAAATTCCATATACACTTTTGGAGGAAAGAAACAACTGAAAATCTAATGGCAATGCTAGAGAAGAACCGGCACAGGTTGTAGAGGAGATGGTAAACTTTCCACCTCAGAGGTCTTTAAGAATAGGTTCCACATTCCACATATATCAGAAATAACAGGAGGCCCTTTGGCTTTGGGGCAGGAGAGTGACACGGGTGATACTGCAGAGTCTTTCCCAGACCTTTTCCCTGCAGTTTCATGACCACCTACACCTTTCATTTGCAGAAATTGTAGCACTCAGGGGCAGAGCAACTTACTGAAGGTCAAATACCTGAACGGGTGCCTGAACTCAGGTCTCCGGAGACAAAAGCAGCGTTTTGGTTGGGCAGAGCAAACGATAACGTCCTGAGCTTTTCAGAACAGGTCCCATCATTCCACACAGTGTTTGTGCAATGGGATTTTGGGATCATGACTGTGTTGTGACCAGCAGGAGCAGGGCAGTGATGGTGCCCCTGTACTCAGCACTGGTGAGGCCGCAGCTCGAGTGCTGGGTTCAGTTTTGGGTGTCACAGTGTAGGAGGGACATGGAGGTGCTGGAGCGTGTCCAGAGAAGGGCAACGGAGCTGGGGAGGGGTCTGGAGAACAAGTCTCATGAGGAGCGGCTGAGGGAGTTGGGATTGTTCAGCCTGGAGAAGAGAAGGCTGAGGGGAGACCTTCTCACTCTCTACAACTCCCTGAAAGGAGGTTATAGCCAGGTGGGGTCAATCTCTTCTCCCAAGGAACAAGCGACAGGACAAGAGGAAATGGCCTCAAGTTGTGCCAGGGGAGGTTCAGGTTGGATATGAGGAAAAACTTCTTTACGGAAAGGGTTCTCAAGCATTGGAGCAGGCTGCCCAGGGAGGTGGTGGAATCGCCGTCCCTGGAGGTATTTAAAAGCCGGGCAGACGTGGTGCTGAGGGACATGGGTTAGGGGTGGGTTTGGCACAGGTTTATGGTTGGACTCGATGATCTTGAAGGTCTCTTCCAACCCAAATGATTCTATGTTTCTATGACTAGTGGAATATAAACGGTGTAATACTATGGCAGCACCTCTTTGGGCACGTGTTAACTCTTAACCTGGCAGTTGCACACAACAGTGCTTCATCTGAACTGCATTTCACATCTGGGACTGACTCAGAAGCTAAAAATCCAGTCTGCTCTCAGCTGTTAGCAGAGAGTTAATGGCTATTAGCAACACAGAGAAAGTAAAAATGCAATCTGTTTGTCACGCAGGGTATGAAACCCACAATACACACATTTCACTCACGCAACATCACTAAGATGGGCCTGCTGGGGACATGGTGCAATAGATTTTCAGGCGTGGTGTGTGGCTACCACTCCCAGGTCATACGTGATGCCTCCTGAGCTGGGATGTGGACCCAATCCTCTCTCTACACTGCCCTGAGAGCTTGCCTTCCAGTCACAATGCAACTCCTTCACCCTGTCTTGGCAGAGAAGAAGGTCTCAGACAAAGCGTACTTTGTTTGGGGACAAAGTAAAGAAGCCTTTCCAAAATTAAATCAGGGTACCTGAAATGCTAGAGGCTTTTACCCTGGTATTGCTAAGGATTGCCAGGGAATCTGAGGAGAAACAAGCTGTGTGCATTAGTCTCTCAGCGTATCATGCGATTCGTCCCCAAGTGCGACCTAGTGGAGGTTACGGCTGGACTCAAGAAAACCTCTTGTAGCCTCCACGATGCCTTCGTGTCTCATAAAATGCTCTGTGCCGCTACCGACCAGGGTTGGCAGTACTCAGAAAGGAAGGTGGAAGAGCAGAAGCCCCAGGTTACCCCCAAGCCCCTGAGCTACCCGCTAGCTTTGCTGCCTGGAGGAGGAAGAACAGAGAGCACAGCACAGGGGTTTCAATCTACACCTGAAGGAAAGAATGCTCTGGTGTGATCTTCAGGCATGTGTCTGGATACGACGAATTCATGCTCAGAACAGCAAGAGTGGTGTCGGCTTTTCCAATGAAAAGCTTGGAGCTGCTGGCCAGCTCGTCTTGGTCTAGAGCAGATCATACGCTACTGCCTGTGCTCCAGTAGACAAAAATGTAGCTGGGAAGGAAAGAGCCCGAGAAAGGACCCTGGTGTGTTCCATCCCCTTCTTCAGCACCTTGGCTCTGCAGGCACTGCAGCCTCAGGAATGGATGGCTCCTTTCTTCTGCCGTCTAAGCCCAGAGGTTCTCCTCAGTCACAGTGCTACGTAGAGATGTGCTGGCATTGACCAGGAGAGCTAAAACACCTCTGCAGGAAAATCCCCATGGAAGTAGGGCGAAACAACCCTCATAAAGCAAATGTAAAGGAAAGGAATAACCTTCTGCTCTGTTTTAATGAGGAAAAGGTAAAAACATCTGAAATTTCCTCCTTCCAAAGGCATTCCTGCAGAGTTATCAGGCACTCCTGTATTTAACACAGCATCTTTTGAAAGTGCCCAGCACAGAGTCCCGCGAGTCTCTGCCGGAGCTCTCCCTGCCGAGTGCCCTGCGATGCGATCCCAGTCCTCACAGACCTGATGGAATTTGAGGACAGTTGGGACTTACCTGAGCAGATGCTGAGTGCTGAGCAGCCCTCGTCTGCCCTCTACTGCCCCAACGCTAACGGAGGGATAACGCTTTATCTCACAAATCACTTCAGGGGCTTAATAAGGAAGATTCATACCAAATTGAAATTAAAGGTTAAACCAAAAGGCTAACCTGGTGGTCAAATGAAGAGGAACATTTCTCTTAGTTTATGCTAAAGAAACTTTTCAAAGACTATGGTAGAAACATGTTCATAGCATTCAAAAGTGAAGGTGCTCAGCTAATTTATTACACTGCTACAGGACAACCACAGCTTTTAACTGTGCCTTCAACTACCATCTCTTTTCTACCAACACAACTATTATCTGCTTTATTGTCATATAGCCACTAAGGCCCGATATCTGAGGACAGTTACACTTTTCAGAGTGGTATGATTTCTACCAGTGAATACCAATTTCTACTCAATGAATTTTCAATGACAAACCCCACTGAACTCGCTGTGGTACACTGGCTGTGCAAAAACACAACCGAAAATAGAGAACAGACTCAACCATTTCAAACCTTGGTAGGGTCTGTTCTCTGAGAACTGTTTTGACTGAAACTTGCATTTGTAAATCTAAGTCAATCTCACAGGGTCTCCAAAGACCATTAAGTAATTAGCCTGCAATAGCTACAGGCTCGTTAAACCAGAGCATACTGACCCATGTGTGAGAAAAGACTCCATAAAACTCGATTTCCTCAATCACATACCATTTCTGCCCGACTTCTTCCTTCCCCAATGAAGCTAATTAAATGGAATCCACCACAGTTTATTGGGACACCTTTGGGACTTGGCAGAAAATCTTCCACTTACCACGCACTGTTTTATGCATTACCAGGAATACTGGAATACTGTTCAGAAAAAGAGAAGGTGGACTAACCTAAGATGATGGCTTTTTTTTTTTTTCTCCTGAAGTTCCAGATCTTTTTTTATATTGGGCCACCTCCTGTCTGGCTCTGCAATTTAAGACTAGCAGTTCCAAGGAGCGTTTCAAATTTTAATGGCTGACCAACACTGCTTAGCAGTGAGTGAAATTTGCTGTGAGTGGATAAGATTGAGCTCGGGTAGTGAAATATGAAAGTAGATTTGGAACTGCAAGAACTGAGTCATACAGACATTTGCCTTCTCATACCAAGAAACCTCATCTTCCTCCAGCCTTTCTCACTGAAAGCCACTTCCCTCTTCTGCTGCTGCTCTCAGCCTCTTGCAGCGAGTAGGAGTCCTGAGCGAAGAGCAGATGGAAAACAGCAGAAGACTGCAGCATCAAACAAGCCCACGATCAGGGGAGGTAACAAGAAGCTGAGTTTTACCTCACTGCTAGCTTTTGGTGGAGCTGCTCAGAACAAGAGAAATGTGGGGTTTTTTTTAATCTGTACGTTTTACCTAGCCTGCTTCCTTTTTGTATGTTCTTTCCTCACAGCCAGATTTCCTTCCACCAAAGAATGG
This sequence comes from Chionis minor, assembly GCA_013398295.1. Classification (NCBI taxonomy): domain Eukaryota; kingdom Metazoa; phylum Chordata; class Aves; order Charadriiformes; family Chionidae; genus Chionis; species Chionis minor. The sequence continues at coordinate 165,028 of VZSF01000171.1, forward strand.
AGAACGAACATCCAGAAATTCAGAGGAAGGGAGGGGAGAGAGGTGGGAAGAAAAGGAAAGCCGTGTTATTCCAGCTGCCACCATTTCCCAGTTCAGTTCAAGCAGGGCCAGCACTAAGGCAGAAATTCCTCTGGAGGCATTCATCCCCTTCCAAGGTGTTTCAAAGGAGATTAAGACAGCCACAGTTTAGCAAAGTGTGAAATCCTGCTCTGCATTATATGTGATATTACGTAAAAAATGAACACCTACTTTCATATAAGGGACGATGAGAGTCATCCAACGCTGGTTTTAGCTGCCCCAAATCCAGCATCTTGTCTAAATCAACAGCCCACCATTGTCACATCAATAAGAGGTGGACAGCCCTCTCTAGCAAGTGACTTATCCTGCACTGTAGACACGGCAGTTTTCATGGGACAAATCCCCCTCTGGAAGTGTAGATAGGAATGCGATCTGTATCTGTTCCTCAAGGAACCTCCTCACCATGTGTTACGGAGGACCAGCAAGATTTGGCCAATATTATAGACAAGTAAAACATCTGGGACACCATCACCAGGCTGAGGCATGTTACCTCCCACAGAGAGCACCTGAGAGCAACAGCTACACGCTCTTCTCCCAGATGGGTTTGATTTTGTTTAATTTCTCAGGACTTTGCATGTGAAGAGTTGTATCATGTCACCTCTAAAGTTACTGTCATACCCTTGGTGGATCTTCCATAAGGAAAGGGGAACAACTCAATTCTCTTTACAGATCATAAAGGACAATACAGCCTATGGACTGACCAGCCCCGTAAAGGAGGAAGAATTACTGAAGACTAGATAATAGCTGGGAAGGTTTTAGATTTTAAATAAATCACTCCCCCATATGTTTCAGCTTTCACACCAATGTTCTAAGTGTAAATCTATTTACTTACCCTCCAGTGAGGGTTTGTAAGGATTATCTTGTTAACTTTTGAACAGCAGTCTGAAGATGTGAAGATTAATAAGCAACACAGTGTTGCTGCCAGGTGTAATAAGCCCACAATTTGTGGTTAGAAAACACTTTGCAGTCCAAGAAAAGAGAATTGCGTATCTTGGGCTGACGATGGAAAGCTTTGCAGGGTAAAACCTAACGGTGCACCTAAAGGTGTCTGAGGCAAAGTCCCAAAGAGAAGGAAAAAAGATCAAGAGTCCCTGCTAACAACCAAAGCAAAACAAATTAGATTCCGTTAGATAACTGGTAGTGAAGTCAGTAATGAAAAACAGCGATGAAAAATGTGCTACTTCTCTTGGAAGTCCTTAAAATTCCCTACCACCGACCCTCGTTTATGCAAAGAATACAAAGGGCTGTGCCCAAGGGTTATCTCTTCCCAAGCTGATGGACCCATAACTCTAGAAAACAGCCCCCCAGATGAATAATGACTTGCCTCTTATGTGAGTGGAATGGAGTCATAACTCAAAGCTGACCATCATGTGTTTACGTCGAGCCATTCTGAGGTCAAGATGTATTTCATATCATGGAAGAAGCAGTCTATTAGTCACAAGCACTTCATTCTTCGACAGCACAAAGTGATAACTCCCATAACTTAACCAGCTTTGTTTTTCAATACCATTAATTACACCCTGAAACTTCCCATGATAAATGGCAGCAGAGATTCCTTGCTGAACATGGAAGAAGACAAATTGACTTCATCTGTTCTTTATTGGTGAGATAACTCCACAATATGCTGCAATATCACATACCTGGATCTACGTTAAATCGGTCTAGGAGCCTGAAGACCAGCTTGCTTAGCATTTTGCGGTTAAATTTATCTGGTTTGTACCTGGACAGGCCTTGATATTGTCTGCAAGCAAATCAACAAAATCAGAAAGAACATCTGTGGAATTGCCTAAAGTATGTTTCCCAAATAGCAGAGATTTAACACTAGAGGTATGAGGGTTTGCTAGGTGTTGGTAAGAACAGCCCCCTACCGTTCCCGAATTACAGCAAAAAGCCAACAATACAACCACACAAATTTCCCCATCAATGACTGCAGCAAGTCCAGAGGCTTATTTTAAAGAACGAGAAAACCAGCAATTCCCTCTTGTCTGCTTTCAGAACTAAGACTGCAACTATTGCACCTCCACTGGGAGTTTGACTGCACAGCTGGCTTTGTGACTGACAGGAGCTCTTCTAACGAGAGGCAAGTTATAAATTTAAACGCACACACGACTATTTCATGAGCACATGAAGGTTAACCACTCGCATCTCTTGTTTTTCTGCCACTTCATCACAGTATTATCTTCCTGCAAAACCTGTACAACCGATACTGAAACTCACTCTTGTCTGCAGCAAAGCACGAGAGTCTGATTGCTACAACCTCCCGGAGGAAGCTTTGATAGTGTTATATTGCTGAGATCTGCTGCCCAGGTTTCATCCTGCGCTCCTCTGGCCCGGCAGGAACTGAGCATCTGTCAATAGGAATGATACCTCTGTCTCACGGGCTGAGGCGTTTGAGAAGACTCTGGCAAAGACACCAGAATTCCCCCTTTCTCAGCTGAAAAGTAAATATATTGCACTCCATTATGCTGAGAAACAATCTTAGATAGACAACCGTAGAACATACTGTCCTCTGACAGCAAGTTGGCCCCAGCTATTTAGAAAGTCAACCAGCGTTTCTACCTTGTGACGTTGCTGATATTAAAACCAGGTTCACACCACGCGTCCAGGACCTGCAAGAGCTTGCTCTGGAGCTCAGGATATTCTCCCACATAATCTTCCACCAAGTTAGTTTGATCTTGGAGCAGTAGCGGCGTACACATCTAGGAGAAGAAATTACATTTAAAGCCCCGTGCCCTGCCTTTGATCCCCGTGTTCCACTGCGCTGCAGCACACGGGAGGCACGGGAGGTGTCCGGGATGTGACAGACTGAAAGCTGGAAGAGCACAGTCCCATTCCCTGCCGCGCACATGTGGCGAGCAAGTCACAACCTCTGCTTCTTCATCAAGCAGTGCTGCCTAAATGAGAGATGTGACTTTTTCACCACAAATAATGAGTCAACACAAACGACAGGACATTTTCGACATAAATATTAGCAAAGCTTCAAAACAGCCCAAGCACTAAACTCCATCACGGCGATAACCGCTCGTGAAGAACACCACTAGAATTTTTTATAACGGTGGCCGTTGCTAGAAAAGCAGTCCAGTAAGCTGCAAGGGGGTCTAACAAAATACGCTCTGTCACTTCCCTAGATGTAAAGGCACATCAGCAATGCAGCAGTTACTTCTTGGGAACAAAGTAAAGCCTCAAGTGAAAGGCAGCACAACTTGGAGGGCCCCGATGGATCTCCTGCTAAGCAAAAGGTGGATCTGATGATAGAGAAACCTGCAGAGGAAATGACTCACCTTCTCCACATCTTGATCTGGCTGTAATTTTAGCTTAATACTCAGCATGGCTGCCTAGAAAATACAAAAAAAAAGTTGTGTATTTAGGAGAACAACATAGTGGATAAACAGGAGTTATTCCAAAGCGTATATGCTATTATACACATTTTTAATGTGTTAATTGTTTCTGTTAAATTTTCAAGCACAAATCGTATAAACATTTGGCTGCATACATTCCACTTAGAAATGTACAAGAACACTCCTGGCAGAGTTGCACAATCCAAGCAGCAGCATACCCTGGAGCAAAAATTAAAGATCAAGTTGTCTGGCAGGACGAAAGTGCTCAGACAAAATCAGCTAAGATGGGTATTTACTACCAATATAACTGTAAACATCACCTGACCCACCACACCTTTTGGAGTTGACTTGATCCATCTTGCTGTGCCTTTTAAAATTTGTAAAATAGTTGCAACTTGTGAAAGCAACTCCAGATTTAAAAGACTCTGAAATGGAGAGGTCTTCGTTTTTAAAGTTTCTGCGCAGCTCCGCACCCTGGAAAGCGCTACAGCTCCCCACAATCAGACAGATGGCAAGAACGGTATTCTTCCTTTCTGTGGCATCTACAAATCTTTGACAAGCCAAGACCTTCTACATTCACAAGTTACCTCCAAATCGGTATCTTCTGCAGATGAGGAAACTCTGCTACACGAACTGCAGTAACTCAGGCTGCAAGAAGAACTGGTTCGGCCACTGTCTACCCTGTCCCAGCTTGGGGATTACAGAAATGTATAACGATCTAACTGTGCATTACTTGGGAGGCATAGAAACTAATTAGGATTTTAAGCAGTTAATAATGTCTAATTTCTGTAGTGTGCGGGAATACTTGGATCTCAAATACAGAATAAGCATATAATGGCTTTCTTTAATATAGCGTATTGTTCTAGTAAATAGAGTAATAACAGCGAGGAGCCTTCTAGCGCATTTCTGTGTTAGCACTGATGTAACTGTGAATTAGCTAACAAAGATGTTTTACATGAAGCGTCCCACCTAATTACTTTGCAAAGTCAGGCTATATGTTCCAAAACGGTTGTAAAGAGTGTTTGATAACGTGATAACACGGGCCCAAGCCAACCTCATGCCGTTCAACAAGGCCAAGTGCAAGGTCCTACATCTGGGTTGGGGCAATCCCAAGCACAAATCCAGGCTGGGCGAGGAATGGCTGGAGAGCAGCCCTGAGGAGAAGGACCTGGCTGCGCTGATGGACGAGAAGCTCCACATGAGCCAGCAATGTCCGACCGCAGCCCAGAAGGCCAACCGCATCCTGGGCTGCACCAGGAGAAGTGTGGCCAGCAGGTCAAGGGAGGGGATTCTGCCCCTCTGCTCCACTCCGGTGAGACCCCACCTGGAGTCCTGCATCCAGCTCTGGAGTCCCCAACGTAAGAAGGACACGGACCTGCTGGAGCGTGTCCAGAGGAGAGCCACGAGGATGGTCCGAGGGCTGGAGCACCTCTCCTATGAGGAGAGGCTGAAAGAGTTGGGGCTGTTCAGCCTGGAGAAGAGAAGGCTCCGGGGAGATCTTATTGTGGCCTTCCAGTACCTAAAGGGGCTACAGGAGAGCAGGGGAAGGGCTTTTTCCTAGGGCATGTAGTGATAGGACGAGGGGGAATGGCTTTAAACTGGCAGAGGGCAGGTTTAGATTAAACATTAGGAAGAAATTGTTGACTTTGAGGGTGGTGAGGCACTGGAACAGGTTGCCCAGAGAGGCTGGTGAGGGCCCATCCCTGAGGGTGTTTCAGGCCAGGCTGGATGTGGCCTTGGGCAACCTGGTCTAGTGGGAGGTGTCCCTGCCTATGGGATCAATGATCTGCAAGGTCCCTTCCAACCTAAACCATTCTATGATTCTATGATTCTATGATATCTCTGACCCTACGGCAGCATGCGTGTAACGCTAAGCAACAGCAGGACAGGGTACGTAATCAGCAGAGTTCACAAATGCCTGTTTATTCAGACGAGGATCAAACCAGCACATCAGAGCTTAGAGGAAAAGCTCTTCTCTTCAGCAAGTTTCTACCTGCCACTGATTTTGCTTTGAGAGAAAGATCACGGAAACGATGGATCTGTTTGTCAAAATAGTTGCATTTTAGAACTGTATTATTTTTTACAGTACGCAAACAAATGTAACGCAGTTAAAAAAATGTCCATTCCCACCAAGGAAACACAATCCTCACTATTACCCTTCACCCGCATGAAAGCTGTGTAGAAAAATTTAACCAGAATAATAACCAAAGGAGGGGGGTAGGAGCCCACCTTGAGAGACATTTTTTGTGACGTCTCCCAGCATTCAAATGACACCTCAATGTCACTCATGACTGGACGCACGTGTTCTGCAGGCCCAGCCAAGCAACACCGACAAAACCCCACCGCTCAGCCGAGCAATGCTGAGAGCTGGAGCCATGGACTACGTCACCTTCAGGGAAATTCATGCATTTATTTCAGCTACTGCATCAAAGATTGTGCAAAAGCGGACAACAAACACACACCGTATAAGTTCAATCGTTCAATCTTACCGTCCAGAAAGAACGGAGATATCCAGTCATAGTGGGAAAACATACTTTTTTCCTGTTTGGGTTTGGTTTTGGTTTTGGGGGTTTTACTGGGGGGAGTGTTGGGGGTTTTTTGACATGAACAGTGTGTCACTGCCTAGGCTGCATCCCAAAGACAGAAATCCAACAGGAGAGCTTTGAGTGACAAAAGCAGGAACTGACATTACTGCTGTGACTGTAGTACGCTACGGAGCAGACACCGAACAGAAACGCACATTTTCATTTTACCTCTTCACCCAAATCTCTCACTTCAGACTTTCTAACTATTCCCCCTGTTCAAAGAGGAATCTCTGCTCTGCTCCACAAGCCTCACCCACCTTTTCTCTCAAACGATCAGATTACCATCACAAAGGTCAAGCCGAGTGATTATTCTCAACTTGTACATGAATTGAAGGTTGCTACTTCTGTTTTGGACCTGAAGAAGGGGTTTGGGTCTCCAAAGCTTTGGCAGCTGGTTTTATGTTCCTCCCAGCTATCTCAGTTTACCGAATAAAAAGAAAAAAAATAATCCCAAAAGACCCTAATGTGCAACTTTCAAAACCTCATTTCACCATTTGATCTCATTAGCAGCTTTTTATTAAACAAGTAACCCGTTAGCTTTAACATGCAAGCAATGGTTTCCCCTAATAGCTTTTTAATGCTCACACGCATGTTCAGATTAGCCTAATTGCAGAACTGTTATCTAAATGGCATAGTTTTATCTCCACCTCTATTAAGGTATCTCCACAGGTGACATAATCAGATGAACACGCACCGTGTCTTTTACCGGATGAACATTCTACCCTGTACCCAAGAGTGTGGAGTAACGAATATGCCGAAGCGTGGAGAGACATCGTCTTCCAGCTGAGGCAGATCCAGCTCCCACGGCCACCACCGCTGGCAGGTCAGAGGGACGCCGGCCTGCCGGGAACGCTCCTCCACCGCTCCCAAATCACACAACCTGGTTTTTAACCTCATTTTAACATCACCCAGCTAAAGCAGGTGGTGGAGAAGTCAGATGAATTGGGCTGCTGGCAGAAACTCCCCATGGTGGGGAGCAGCAGCGGGGTAGGAGCCTTGTCCATGCCCAGAGATAAACGTGGCAGGAGACGCGTGAGCTGGGTCCTCGGAACAACCAAGCCAGCCGGATGGCAGGGTGTAGTTACATGGGCCGGCTGGCTGAATAGCGAGGACAACTTAGATAAAATCAGCCTGTTTACAATAGGAATAATAAGAGAAGAGATATGAGTAACTGTAATAAAGATGGAAGCGTTTGGCAGCTGCGTCTGTGGTCTCCACTTAGAGCTATTTTAAGATTTTGTTTTGTTATTATCATGTTTTGAATTGTTTCACTCCACAAACAAGTTCTGTGTAAAACGACCCTATTTTTAACAGTCTGTTTATAGACGATAAGATCTCCAGAAAAGCAACACCTCACTCTCACATTCATTTTGCAGTTAGAAAACAAACATTTTAATTAGGCAGGCAGCGTGTGGCAACTGAAATGGTGAGAATCCCCCTCCCCACCCAAGAAACAGGCATTTCCCCGGATGCCGTGCTGGAAGACCAGCTGGCGTAGCTGGAAGCTAGCAATTATGTTAATCCAACTGCCTCTGACTCAGGTTGGATCAGCGGGGCGACAAAACTCCTAAGCAGCAGATACCTCCTCCCCGTCACCAGCTGATCAACGTGCGAAACCCCCTTGCTGCTACGCAGGACTATGGAAAAGCTCCGGTGAATGCTGAGACATTATCAACTCTACCCACCCTCCCTCAAACTGTCGAGAGGACACATTATGGTCCTGACTGGTGGTACAAGAAGCCTGTTCACAAAAATACATTTCATGCATCGAGTTCCTAGCGTGTAGACTAATAACGGCAAAGAATTAGCATTCTTGCTACACGTACAAGTGGTTAATCTATACTAAAACCCTCCCGCCTGAGCTCGGAACAGAAATATGGGAAAGGCTGGTTCTTCTCCTGCCTTGCACCCCCCAAGTGTATACGGGACAGGTAGGTGCTAAAGCCACTGCTTAGTACAGGAGAAAAGGCGACCCATTGCCTGACCCAAATCCCATCGAAGTTCCTGAGTCTTCTGATTGTCCTCGGCGAGCTTTGGGTCGCTTCTTGAGTTAATTATGGCGAAAGCCGCTTCTTCATTTAATTATGGTGAAAGTGAAAATCATCTTCAGACACTTGATAATAGTTTTGTTTCCCAAGGACGAAGACTTAAAAATACAGCAAAAGGAGAGTTGGATGGGGATGGCGAAGGATTCAAAGCCGGGCAATGCTACATTCAATTGTACCTACAATGCTTGTAGGTGCATCACCCATCGGATGGGGGAAGTTACCCAAACTTGACGTGCTCAGGCCAAGCCACGAGCACCAGACCGCTCTCCCAGTCTTGCGACTGCTAAAACGAGAGTATGGGAAAATGGTGAGTGTTGTGAAGTGAACACACAAGCCCGGAGCACCCCGCACCAATACCTGATCCTCTCTGCTTGTTTTGAATGCAATTGGCCCTGGCTCATCTAAAAATGACTACTCTTTCCACATACAGCACGAAGTGCAGGAAGCCACACAAGATCTTATCTGCAAGGGCATGTGCACTTGGGTGGTGTCTACAGACAATTTAGGCAATTTTCCCACGGGGGGGGTTAGCAGCAGAGGAATAACCTTTTGCTGGTAGTGCTGCTTGGAGTGATGATGCAGGACAGACACAAATGGTTTCTGATGACTCCTGCGTTATTTAGCTCGGCTGCAAGCAAGTTGGGACAACACAAAGGTAAATATTTCTGTGCCTGACTTCGCGTAGTGCTTCTGAACCAACGGCAAAGGAATTTCTGAAAACCCATCGAACCGACCAAACACCAGAACGAGACTTTGCAGAGGGGGATCCACCGTCAACTCGAAGAAAATCACAGTGATCAAAGCCTGGATACATTATAATGGTAGAAATAATTGAGTAAAAGGCACACCACATATTAATCATTGGGAACATCTGTTTTGTGTTTTGGAATCACTCATTTCAAACTTGTGGCTAATCAGCTTTGCTCAGACTCTCCGAGTGCATCACTGCCTAGTGTATGACATCAGGTTAGATGTTTAATTACTTCCTGCGTACGATATACACAGCTGTCTTCAGGAAGATCTTCAGAAACAAGAAAAACATGAGATTTCCCAGGTCCACTTTCAAGAGAGCATGAACATATTTTATAAGGAGTGAGACCATCAAAATGAGATAGTGACAGGTTACTCGTATATAAAGAATCTGAGGTCGAGGGAGAGAAGTAGAAGTCAAGGTTGGAATATGTGTGTGCACAGGTGAAGGGGAGAGGGAACTGAAACAAATACTTCCGTGATTTGTCTTCCTCAGGTCACTCAGAGCAGTTTTAAACATGGTTTAACTGGTCAGTGCATCCTCATAAATGAGTGATCCTCTAGAGGATCACCACCACCCAAGTTTCCTGTGCGCGCAGGCCACCCACCTTCACCAGCTCCTCCAGACCCCGACTCTCTGTATGGCTACATCTGCCGCACATTTCCACCTCTTCTCCAAGAGCTCGCTTGTTTGCCGACTGCTCAGAAATGCTGGCAGCAGGAGCAGAAAGCTCCCATTGGAATTATTATTTCCCAGCAACACCTTCCCCACCGTCTCACCAGACAGACGGCCAGAGAAGAGGTGGCTCCAGAAGACGTGGTGTTTGGGGGCAGGCGGCAGAGTGGTCCACGGCCCACGGGTTGGCTACCTCTGCTCTGGAGTGGCATGAATCTAGCAGGCAACGTGCCGCTAAAGCGGTCCTTTAGCAGCAGATTAAATTAATAGGAAAAAAAGGTTGAGACTGACATTATCATCTTTACATAAGAAACATCCCCTGTAACATCCTGTGCCACCTGCTGTAGGTGGCCCTGCTCTGGCAGGAGGGTTGGACCAGATGATCTCTAGAGGTCCCTTCCAACCCTTAACATTCTGTGATTCTGTGAACATTTTCCTTGTTTCTCTTATCGATTATTATTTTTAACTTGAAAGAAACAAGGAAATTCAAATGCGCACACTTTAACATACAGTAAGAGCTGAACAAGCCTTTGTAGTTAAGGTGGCGAATGGGGGAAAGAAAAATATCAGAGACATTTTCATTCTCCTGAGAACAGCTCAAAAATGCCAGAGTGAGGAAATCCAAAATGCGAATATCCATTGATGTGCTAAATCAATCTGAACCCTGATCTGTATTGACAGATTTACAAAAATACACCACGTGTACTCCAGCACCGTGTACGAAGTAGGACTACGAACAGTAACATCCCTGAACTGGTGTTCAAAATCACTACGTTGAAAATTGAAGGTCATGTTGGTGATTGAACTACGCATTTCTACACCTCAGCGTGTTTGTATTCCTTTAACTCTTTGGTCAACTGTCCTTTCTACCGAATTATCAAATCACCTCTGTAGTGGTACGCATTGCTGACAGAAACTTCCAATTCTGTGTCTACAGAGCTTTTTCTCTGGGTACTCCAACTTGTTTTACGACAAAATTTAAGAACTGAATTTCAATAGATAATCTACATTATCTTAACTGAAAGAGCAAACATTAACTGAATTTAACCTATAGAATCAACCTTCATTATTTGTAGAAATTAAGAGAGAAATCTGGATTGGCAACAAGCGAAAAAAGTGTTAAAAATTAAATACTCCCTGTCCCACTAATAGCTTAGTCCAATATTCTTTTTCAAGAACCAAACTGTTGAAGGGGAGAAAAATGCTGCTAGCCACCGGCACGGAGAAGTTGGAGTGGGAGCTCTCTCAGGCCCAGGAATATTTCTGGTTGTCAGAGGCTAAAAAGATTATTTATTGTTTCCTTCCTAAACCCAGCTCCACTGCCACCTGTTCAGAATTTACTATAAAGCTGTTAAACAAGACGAGAACTTTGATGCTGACTGTGAAAACAAGTTTCACTGTATCTGACCCGAGCAGCGCTCACTACTGATCCAGAAGCAAAGGAATTTGATTTTTTTTCTTTAAGCACAGCTATCTTTTTTACCTTTATAAGCTGTTTAAAAAAATGTAAATAAAATAACTCAGTGGACAATAGAGGGCATTCATCCCACAGAAAGACAGCCGCCACCCTTAGACATGAAATATCGCAGCACATTAAGTCATGAGACCCCGCTAATCAAAGCTGACAGGGCCCTGAATGTGATTTCTGCTGAGACTTAGCGATATCATGGGGCACTGAAGCATGCACAGCCTGCCAGACTGCCCCTGTTCATGTGACAATGGCTTTTATTCCCGAAAGGGGCCTGCGAGTGACAAGAGTCCCCTTTGTCTTTGGGCTCCCGCATTCGCGGTGCAAGAGAGGTTCATTCAACCAGCCCCAGACACTCTTTGAAAGGCTGAAGTGTAACATAAGATGACCATGAAACACTAGCTTGCCTTCTGCCTACCCCTCATTCTTCTCCAGCACAGCCTGGCCTATTCAGGGCCTCTCCCAGACTCGCTCGCGCTGCATTACCCCCGGTCTGCTGAATCCCGCCATTGTCCCGGCCCCACCGGCACCCATCGCCCTCCCNGAAGGGGACAAAGGCGCCACATTCCACCTGAACCCCGCCGGCAGCGGGAAGGTGGAGGCCTGAGCGCGGCGTGGGCCGCCAGGAGCCGAGCCCGGAGCCCCTGGCGCAGCTCCGAGCGCCCGGCGAGGCCCGCGGCGGCCATGCTCCGCCAGCAGCTGCAAACTCCATCCTCCAAAGAACGGCCACAACCCCCACGCAGGCCAGACGCCTCACACACCCTCTGACAGCCCTGGTTTTTCCTCCAACTCGCTGGATCAGCTTGTTTTTCTGCCTCACGGGAGCACTAGTGCCATCCGCTGGCCAGCGCAGGTGCCTCCTCACCACCGCGACCGGTCGGTGCTGCTAAATCAGACTGAAGTCGCCTCCACCTGCGCCATCTTCCACCAACCCCCTCAGGGCTGATGGTTCCCCAGCGGCACCGGCCCCACAGCTCACCCCGAACCTCCCAGTCGCAAACCAGTTCAGCTTTGGCCCAGCTCCACTGAACCAAGGCCTTCGGGCAGGGCCGGATGCGCTTCGGGAACAAGTAACCGCCATGGCAGCTCTGGGATCACGGCTCCTGAAGAGACCTTTCCCCAAAATCTCCGTGAGGGAACGGAGCCTCAGCCCAGGGGGCAGAGCTGGGGACCGCCGTGGTTCGCACAGCACGGTAGGAAATGCTCTAGAGGAGATGCCCCGTGTCCTTTTGTAAATACAGCAAGAAAATAAGTAACAACAGCAAGGATTTATAAGGATTTCTGTCCTTTTGGGTGAGAAACAGACGAGCCACAAATCCTACGTGTGAATCTGTGTTGCTGCCCCATCGGAAAGCCGGGGAAGAGCAGGACGAACAGACCCGCCGCAGCTCACTGCAAGTGCTCAGAGCCCCGGTTCCAGGTTTTTTTGGGTTCGTTGCTGTGAACGTAGGTATGGCCAGTCCCCAAGGGCAGTAAAAGATTTCCTGTTATTCTCAAAGGTAATTCTGCTCATCCTTCTGGCAACAAAACAAAACTAGAGGAAAGTTATGGCTGAGGGTAAGCAACAGTTGAGGCTTCCTGTTCTTCACACAGGGAATGGCTAGTAAACGAGCTTTTCTGTGGAAGAAAGAACAGAAAAAAAATTCCACCAAAAAAAAANCGCCGCCGCCCGACCCGCTGACCGACCCACCGGGCTGCGGCAGGGACCACCTCGGCCCCGGGCGGAGGGCGGCCTGGAGCCGCGGCCCGTGGCNGCCATCTTCCACCAACCCCCTCAGGGCTGATGGTTCCCCAGCGGCACCGGCCCCACAGCTCACCCCGAACCTCCCAGTCGCAAACCAGTTCAGCTTTGGCCCAGCTCCACTGAACCAAGGCCTTCGGGCAGGGCCGGATGCGCTTCGGGAACAAGTAACCGCCATGGCAGCTCTGGGATCACGGCTCCTGAAGAGACCTTTCCCCAAAATCTCCGTGAGGGAACGGAGCCTCAGCCCAGGGGGCAGAGCTGGGGACCGCCGTGGTTCGCACAGCACGGTAGGAAATGCTCTAGAGGAGATGCCCCGTGTCCTTTTGTAAATACAGCAAGAAAATAAGTAACAACAGCAAGGATTTATAAGGATTTCTGTCCTTTTGGGTGAGAAACAGACGAGCCACAAATCCTACGTGTGAATCTGTGTTGCTGCCCCATCGGAAAGCCGGGGAAGAGCAGGACGAACAGACCCGCCGCAGCTCACTGCAAGTGCTCAGAGCCCCGGTTCCAGGTTTTTTTGGGTTCGTTGCTGTGAACGTAGGTATGGCCAGTCCCCAAGGGCAGTAAAAGATTTCCTGTTATTCTCAAAGGTAATTCTGCTCATCCTTCTGGCAACAAAACAAAACTAGAGGAAAGTTATGGCTGAGGGTAAGCAACAGTTGAGGCTTCCTGTTCTTCACACAGGGAATGGCTAGTAAACGAGCTTTTCTGTGGAAGAAAGAACAGAAAAAAAATTCCACCAAAAAAAAAAAAGACTAGAGCTTTCCAAAACCAGATCTAGAAAGAACTGCACTTCTAATGACAACAATAAACATCTTTGGAGCTATAAACTTAACATTCACACGTGAATATAGTCTAATACTACGTTTCTGTTAGGCTTTTTAAATGTTCAGAACTCTATTGAGCAAAAAAGGAAGTTCCAAGAAGGTACCTGTGAACTTCTAATCAAATATGAAATACCCTTATTTCAGTACGCAAAGAAATCAACAAGAGTGGAATTCCACCATCTCACTTGGGAATTTGGCTTTACTGAAGAATAGGATTTTTAAAATGCTATCTGATTTTTTTCTTTTGCTAAGCAAGATGAAGCTGTTCTACACCATCAAAGTGAACCATCTTCCTTTGAGAAAAACAAACTTATGGATTTTGCCCTACAAAAAAACCCCAAAAAGCATTAAGAGTATTGTAGTTTGCTCATGAGAACACTCACAAGACTACCAAGACATCACGGTGATGCCAGAGATGCTGCGAGTACTCTCAACTACAGGGTAAAACATACCAAACTGTGGGTTTGGTGAACTCCTAGCAGCGTCGGCCACTCAAACTCAAATACCCGAGCATTAACACATTTTGAATGTGAGCTTTAATGGTAGAGAGGCTTCAAAACTCCTCAAACTGAGAACCCTTTGGTTAGGGGAAGCACATGGGAACAGAGAGATTTTGCAGCCCCTCCTGGCTGCAGGCAGATAGGAGATAGCGCAGCAGGTCTATGACCAGCTACTAAAATCCCTTCTTTTCTTGCCAAGGACAAGGAAAAGAAAAAAGAACACAACCATCCCCTTAAATTCTCCAAATTAAACCCTATTAACCTATTGCTTTCAAAGGTCATAAGAGGGTGGAGGAAGGTTTCACTGCCATTCTGTACTCAGCCATTAGAAAAAATGAGGTTGAACACAGGCTACCCGCGTACATGGGAAGACCACACTAAGCTGTACCATTCACAGCGTGCAGCTGCTGCAATGAAATGGAATTCACATTGAAATGCATCCAAAAAAGGACACAGACATTAACAGAGAACGAGAGAGCTGGGTAGGTAAATTTATTTGAAAGACATGACCCACCTCTTTGTAATGGCCCTTGTGATAAAGATGACTGACATGTTCAAGCAAATAGTTCCGGTCTGCTGTATGGAGCTGGTAAATGCTAATCAGAGGGTCAAGAAGATTAGCTGGGCACTGGGCTAGTATTCCGAGGACGCGGGCCTGCAGCTTCTTCAGCTCGATGCCAGACTAAAAAAAAAGAAAACAAAAAAAAATCAAACACAGATTCAGTAAAGATGGCTACAATTCAACGGCAGTTGAAAATGCAGCTTGTCTAAACAGTGGAATAAGCCAATTGCTTGGGAAGGGATTCTCCAATTTCCCCATGGAGTCTGCAAGCAGAAATCAGAACAAGATGATACACATTTTTGTCACAGCATCCAGTTTAAAAACATTAAATGTTTGCGGGATAATTCTGGAAAAGGCATATGGCCCTGTGCAAAAGTAAAATATGACACTGGAAAAATGCCCTCTTTTTCTAACGCAGCTATTTTGAAACTCTCTCCTCTGGTTCCCAGCAGAAAATCTTTGAATCCAGCAACTCCCCTCAAGGGAGATGTCACCTATCAGGCATAAGAATTCGATTTTCATTTTCAGGCTTGCTCTTGGGTGCAAGAAGAGCAGGAAGAGCAAAAGCATTGTCAAAAGATGCAGAGATACAAGTATTAATCCTTGTGTTCCTACATGATCATTCTCTTATGACACAGGAATTTCAGTGCCAGTAGCACTTAACTGCACTTTGCAGATACTGTAACGGCAGAACTCAACATCTAAAAACAGCCGTTTGGAAAAATGGGAAATGAAACAACACCAACATAAAAGTATGTGCAGTTCAGAGCCAAGAGTCTACGAAAAAGAGAAAATCTCAATAGGTCACAATATATGGAGGCATAAGGAATGGTAAACATTAGGATGTATAATCTGATGACCCAACATTACAAAGCTAATCATTCAGCTGCTGAAAAGTCATACTGTTACCATTTTCTGCATTCCCGATGATAAAAGCTCCCCACCATATGGCAGGAGTTAAGCAATTGTACAGTAACTGGCTTCTATTTGCAGAACTGGAAGAATATGCAGAGTAGATGATTGCAATTGGTTTTATCCTGACAGCAGGGATGTGAGTTCCAGTGGGAAAGCCTCCAGCCCAGCAAAGGCTGCAAGATCAACGCTTGATCAAAGTGGTTTGATCTGGAAAGATGGAAAGATGGAAATCCCAGCTTGGAAGGGGAGACGGAGCTCTTGCATGACAGCTTCTAATATTATTTCATTTTCAGGCCAGCACAGACCACATAACAACATCTCAGTATAAATTTCACACCTCGGTCCACCGTGTTTGTAGGACACTATAGAGAAGACACTGGACTATGCAACGAAACTGGGGATACTTGAGGGACATTAAAATCAATTGCCCTCTCCTTTCCCCCAGCTCTCTTGCTCTCTCTTTTCCTAACCTGTGGAACAGCAGGATGCTCTTTTATCCAAAGCTGGAACTCGGTGGTGATGTAATACCCGAGGGAATGCCCTTTCCCCTTCCAATCACTGCTGCTCTCCAGCATGTCCAGGAGTCCTGGCAATGGGTCCTCCAGTCCCGCAAAGCCCCGCCTGATTTCTTCCTTGAGCTGTTGAGATACAAAACCACATTGTCATGTACAAAAAGATTAGTGAATCCTCCCTTCCCCCCGCTGAACACAAAGCTTTATTTTTTTTAATTTAATCTATTCAGAGAGGTAACTGTTGCTATTCAGCCACCATCCGCGCCTCCAGTGACTTTTCATGTCATTACAGATTCCTTCATGGCTCACTGCACCTCAAACCCAATGGGAAAAGCAGCAATTGTCCACACTAATTATCCCATAAAGACAGAGAAGTTGTTCTGTGGGGCAGACACAGGGGCTTGGGATTTGGGGGAGGGGGAGAAAAGAAGTGAGCTGGAGAAAGGGGTGTTATTAGGAAAATGCCAATACTGAAGGTAGATAACCAGGCTCAAAAACCTACTCATCTTCTAACAGACCTACACGTAATAAAGCATATAAACCCCTCCTCCTCCTTCTTTCACCACAGACTTTCATATTTGACTTTACGCTCGCTTCAGCCATGACGGCATAATGCTCCTCACCCCAACAGCAATATTTGGGAGTATCGAAATAGTTTGGATTTTACACACAAGCTTAAAAAGAAATAAATACCAGCATTCAAACTCTGTCAGATCGATGCTCCTTTCCTCCAAACCTACCTAAGCAGGGTATTTTCTGTCAACCACCTCTTGCCACTGCGCGGCGGATACCGCACACCTCCGCAAGTCCAAAGGCCGCGCGAAGGGGGGCTCGGAACATGGGAAAACTCCATGCCGTAAATCTTAGGAATCCCAGGGTGATGTGTTTAGAAATGTGAAGGAATTGGACGCTCACTTTGTGAATGTTAATAGGCTACTTACTACCCATCTGGTAGAAGTGATAAATTAGCAGTACCGAGCAATATCTTTATAATGTTTACATTAGAAGTAGTTTCCAAGGAGCTCGGAGGGTTGGCAGGGTGAAGAAGTGGCATCCTTCAGTACCCACACAGGACCTTTCACCGCATGGTACACGTACCAGCGTGGAGTGAGGCAAAAGCAGAGACAGAAAACAAGAAATCACTAAGAGCAGCTGCTCTCTTTTCTTTTCTGGCTAAAAAGCAAAATCCAAAAGATGCGCATTCCCGCCCGCAGCCAGCACTTGTAATTTACTGTATATGATGGCCCCAGTCGTAGCTTCCAATGGAAACAACATAAAGCTTGAAGAACGACATGGAAAATAAAAGAAAATCCACAGAAAATTTGCCAATGAGTTTGTTCTTTTTTATTCATCAACAATATTTACTGGAAGGCAGTTATTTTTCCATAATGTCTTTCATGTTCTGGAAAAACCACAAAACCTATCGTTTAGGACAGAAACTGTTTCTTTCTCACTAGGTTATCAAATGCAGCATGAAAAAGCTGATGACTAACAAAGATGTGACTTCAGATAACAGCCTTCTCCCTGTGGCAAGAATTTGTGATGTTAAACACAGGGCTCCAACTTCCCTGTGAGACTCAGCAGAACGAAAAGGCGAGCTCATATCCAACCACAAACATCCAACGCAACAGCCAAAGGAAAACAAAGCAACTCGCCAACTAAATTGCACTGTTTATAGATGGCCTCTCTTCTTTTTTTTTTTTTTTTCTCTTCCCCCTCCCTTCCCCAAAGCCCCTCTTCAGCACATTTAGCCTGAACAAGAGCTTTCACCGCACCGCTCAGCTCCTCCTTGGGCTCGAGTCAGAGCCTGGGCTGGAGGATGGGTGCCAGGAGACACCAGGTCCCGCTTTCGCAAGCAGAGCATCTCCAAGCACTGACACAACGGCCACCAGCTCCGACTGCTCTTAGCTAGACTGAATCTTGACTCCGTAGCAGCTCAACTTCGACAAGCTGGGAAAAAGCCTTCTTCAACACTTCCCAGCAAGCTGAAGACTTCAACTAGGCTATGGATAGTTTGAGGGGGGGGACAAAACAAAGGGGAAAAAAAAGGTATGAGACACCTAAGTCAGAGAGAAAGGAGCGCTGCGCTGCCTGACTCTGTCTCTCTGCCAGAGAAGGATTCCTCTCAAACGTGTAATTGCCATTTCCATTTCAATTGATTCCCATGGCAGGGAACGCTCCTCGGGGGATTTCTGCAGCCTGACAGATCATGGGAATAGGAAAATTTTGCTGATGCTCAAACTGCATGCTCCTTCATTCAGTTTTGGTCCCTTATTTCTAGTTACACAGTTCAGGGCAGCATCTGCTGATGCTTCCTGGTTATTCCAAAACTCTTTCCTACGTAGGAAATGACCACTTCTTACAATCACGTTCCAGAACCAAGGTCACGCCATGGACAGATACGGCTCATGGTCACTCATCTGAGACCAACAGGCCGATTCAGTACCTAAAGGGGCTACAGGAGAGCAGGGGAAGGGCTTTTTCCTAGGGCATGTAGTGACAGGACGAGGGGGAATGGCTTTAAACTGGCAGAGGGCAGGTTTAGATTAAACACTAGGAAGAAATTGTTGACTTTGAGGGTGGTGAGGCACTGGAACAGGTTGCCCAGAGAGGCTGGTGAGACCCCATCCCTGGAGGTGTTTAAGGCCAGGCTGGATGTGGCCTTGGGCAACCTGGTCTAGTGGGAGGTGTCCCTGCCTATGGCAGGGGGGTTGGAACTCGATGATCTGCAAGGTCCCTTCCAACCTAAACCATTCTGTGATTCTATGATTCCCACTGGTTAATAGCCTGTATTGCCTCACATTCACGCACAGCGAAAGGCAAAGAAGCTCCCTGCCATCCAAACGTCAGTGGAGCAGACCCAGTTGTATTTAAGTCAACTTCCCTCGTGTATCTCGAGCGGACAGTCGGATGTCAGCAGCAGCACCACACACCTTGAGCTGCACGCGGAGGGCAGGGCAGCAGCTGCCCCTGAAACAAGTGTCTACACTTGCCGTGGGTGCGGCGCACATGGCCACAGGGTGGCCATGCCCCGAGGATGGATTAGACCATCTCAGTGACAAGTGCGTGACAGAAACCATTGGGGACGTGCTCCAGGCTTGAGGAAGAGCGGCTGGAAAGGTGCCTGGTAGAAAAGGATCTGGGGGTGTCGGTTGAGAGCCGGTGGAAATGAGCCAGCAGTGTGCCCAGGTGGCCAAGAAGGTCAACAGCAGCCTGGCCTGTACCAGGCATAGCGTGGCCAGCAGGACTGGGGCAGGGATTGCCACCCTGTTCTTGGCACTGGTGAGGCCCCACCTCGAATCCTGTGTTCAGTTTTGGGTGTCACAGTGTAGGAGGGACATGGAGGTGCTGGAGCGTGTCCAGAGAAGGGCAACGGAGCTGGTGAGGGGTCCAGAGAACAAGTCTTGTGAGGAGCGGCTGAGGGAACTGGGGTTCTTCAGCCTGGAGAAAAGGAGGCTGAGGGGAGACCTTCTCACTCTCTACAACTACCTGAAAGGAGGGTGTAGCCAGGGAAGTTGGTCTCTTCTCCTGAGTAACAGGTGATAGGATGAGAGGAAATGGCCTCAAGTTGCACCAGGGGAGGTTTAGATTGGAGATTTGGAAACATTTCTTCATGGAAAGGGTTATCAAGCATTGGCAGAGGCTGCCCAGGGCAGTGGTGGAGTCGCCATCGCTGGACGTATTTCCCAGCTGGGCAGACGTGGTGCTGAGGGACATGGATTAGGGGTGGGTTGGGAAGTGTTGGGTTGATGGTTGGACTTGGTGATCTTGAAGGTCTCTTCCAACCTAGACCATTTTATGATTGTGACATTCACACTGTGCCACCACTTGGTCCCACCACAGTGCTCCTCATGTCCCTAAAAAGGCTTTCCTCGTGGTTCAGAACCGCATCCTCCAGGCTCAGCAACACGCTCTGCTCATGCCTGTAGCCACACGGCACGGCCTGATGGCTGGGACCAAGGGGGACACACCTGCCTCCCTGGGGAGCCGCAGCCTGCACGCTCTGCAAAACCACGCGTCGCACTGGGATGAGCGCTCCAGAAACAACCAGACGGAATCAGTGGAGCTCCAAGAGTGACTCATGGGGATCCTCCAGCTTTTCCACCCTCAGCAGGAAAGCTGCGGTGTGCTCTGCCCAAGGACACGTCGAAGGGAGGCTTTGTCTTTTTCAGAGTATTTTTCTTCACAATCCACACACATCCCAGGGTACCCAGTGCAGAGATTTTGATGATTACTCTTTCCTAATGTTGTTGTGTGGGATTAACTGCCCTCAAGACCTAACAAATAATATTTTTTTTCTTCCAACTCTAACAAAACTTGATAGAAAGCTCAAGGCTTCAGAGTTGCTGAGCTCAAGTCTACGTCAGTGACTGACCGTTTGGAAAGGCACCTCTCACACTGTGTTTCCAGTTGTTTAATTATTCCAGTTGGGAACCACAGGCTACTAGTAATGGAAAGTCTAAGCGCCGCAGACAAGGACAATGACTAAACGCTGCAGGCACCTAGGATGGAGCACGTACACCAGGCCAAGAGCCAGGCTGGCCATTTCCCACAGGACACATCCCACGTGGCTGTGGGATGTGCAGGTTTTTGGATCTTTTAGAACCCTGCAGGTTTTTGGATCTTTTAGAACAACACATCTCGGCTATGAACCTGCCCGAATAATGCAGAGTTAAACATGGGAAACTCACTGCTGCGCTGGTGCATCTCATGTTTTTGTTAGTTTTCAAGCTCCCAAATTTAGATGAAGCGTATTTTACTCCCTATGAGAAATCTCCACATAGAGCCCATAGGATGCTGTATAAAAATATGGCACTAATTTTAGACAGGCAGTGTAAATTGCATTCACCACTCTAAAAGGCAAAACCAAACCAAATCAGAAAAAATAGTAAAAATACTTTGGATACGAAGGCTTTGATATCATTCCACTTGGCAAAGAGCACTTTTCTACTGACTTCAACCCTCATTTTTTTCAGCGACCAGAAATATTCTTCCCCCTCCCCCAAAGACCCTCCGTTTAATGGACAAAAAAAAGTGTTTAAAGGAAAACAAAAGCAANCCGCTTTTATACGAGCCCCTGAGCTGCTTCACATCACACAGAGCTACCTTTTCTTTTCCCTCCTTGCTGCAAATGCCTAGGCTCTTCCCCCGTGTGCTGGAACTGAAAGCAATCATGAAGAATTGCAGGTCTGACCTAAGCGTTCTGCGTCTGGACATGCTCTGCATGCCGTTATTAACTGCAGCGTGGAGGGGAGGCTCAGCCTTACCTTCTTCATCTCTTTCTTTGTCCAGAGAGGCTGAAGGGTTTTCAGCAGTAGAAGTAGGTCCTGGCCTGGAGGAGGGGGAAGAGAGAGAGAAAAAGGGGGGGAGAAAAACAAAACAAAACAGATTTATTGGCTCTGTACAGGCAGCCTAGACACACTGGCGCATTGTTTCGCTGAAGAGAAATCAGCTACTCCGCGCCACCGTGTTTGAAACCACCAACCTTCCAACTGTCAGTCAGGATTAAAGCGCTAAAATCCCTCGCTCTGAAATCCTCACAAAATAACAGACATCATCCATGCATGGCTTTAACTAAACACCCACACGGGCTCAACTCCTGAAAAGCCGTATTGGTGCATTTACAACTAAATCATGCTGCCGCTACGCATCAAATACACCCCCCGTCCCCCCCCGCCTTCTGTTTTAATATTAAAACATAATGGTCCTAGAAGGGTAAGCATCCTGCAGAGGTCGGAAAGGATTATCAACAAGCTAATTTTTAACGCGATGGCTGGCTCTAAAGTGTTAACCTCCTCGCAACCTGCGGATGGAAGACGCGAGTGGGGGGCCGGCGAGCCGGGGCAGGGAACAGGGCTCGGATGGGATTCGGGAGAGACGGTGTGTGAGGAAGAGCAATGCTGAAACGCTGCTGGGATTAGTGGCAAGGCTAAAAATAAAAAAAAAAGCGATCGATTATTGCAAAAGAAGGTTATTTAGAATTTTTCTCTTACTTT
This sequence comes from Chionis minor, assembly GCA_013398295.1. Taxonomy (NCBI): domain Eukaryota; kingdom Metazoa; phylum Chordata; class Aves; order Charadriiformes; family Chionidae; genus Chionis; species Chionis minor. Next base: position 187,030 of record VZSF01000171.1, read on the forward strand.
TCACCTAGTTATTTGAGGCCTTGCACTCAGCTGGTATTTTGCGTCTATTATCATTCATCATACCAGTATTATTCATCACACCATTATTCATCACACCAGTATTTCTGAAGCAAACGTTTTGGAATATTTCATTTTAAAAGCAGTAACATTTTTGATATCTGGTTCTATTTAAGTCGCAATCATTTACTTACAAAACCATGACTCAGAATATTCTGAATGAAAATCTTCTATTGCATCAACAGTTTAAATGCGAAGAATGAATTTAAAAAGCTGAATTTCTCCAAAACACTCCTCATATATTTAGTGCACGTCCTCTTATGTTTTCATGAAGCCGAAAGAAAAATGTTAAGCTGAAAAGGAAACATCCTTTCATTCCTCTTCTGCGTTCTACAGTTCCTAAATAGCTCATTTCCGAATGCTAGATTTCTTGCTTAGTATCCGATCTCACTTCATATTTCAGGTCAAAAAAGCTGCTTCAACTGTGAAAAGCTCTACCTCATCCAACTAAACTCTGAACACTGCATTTATAAAATATATGAAGTAGCAAGCCGATTACTGCTTGAGCCAAGAGAACGATAGTGTTCCTGTTATCCACTAACCTCCAGGCAACACCAGCCAAATTAAAAATGCCACATTTACAATTCGTAAGATAATATTTTCTCTCCTCTCTGCTTGTTCTGAAATCTTGAACTCTCCAAACACTGGCTGTTTTCAGCTTCTGCTGTTCCTTTGGAAAAAGAAAAGTCTCTTTTTACAACAAAACAGAAGAAAATCCAGATCCCTACTGCCCACAAAATTAGCAACTACCAGTCAAATTCAGCCCATGTGTGTGTGCACGCATACATACACACTCTCCTCTTGGCCTGATGCCCACAGAAATTTATACACACACAGGAAAAAAAATGAGAATGCAACCCAGTGTGTAACCAAATACACTGTAAATCTGAACTGTAATTAATGCAGTGAACAAGCCGGAATGATACAGGAAATGAGAGCAGTTAGGAAAGCAGTGTTTCACTTCAGATACAGCCAATAATTCAACTTGTTAAAAAGCTTTCTAAACCTCAATCAACAAAACAAGCCCTTTTCTTACGTGACTTTTTCCTACCTTACCTCCCTGTAACTGAAATCGGATCTCATCGTTTTTTCAATACACAGATGCATGGAAACCACCTCTCCGGTCAATTTTAAACGACTCAACATGCTGCCACTGTGCGAGCACGGGTGAGTAGGGAACAACCTCCCCCCTCCCCAAACCCTGGATGCGAACGCGCCCGTCACGTCTTTATTTTACGAAGCGTCTCTGGGCACTGCCGAGCCCCGCCGCTGGGCAGCCAGGCCAGCCAGGAGATGGCGGAGGCCAGTGGCGAACCACTGGGGCAGGAGAAGGTCAACCACGTGGAGGGCATCCACCCATCTTCTAGCATGACCTGACCAAAAGGTTCTGCTCGCCGTCCAGTCCGGACGTAAGAGGCAATTCCCACTTGGTTCTCCAGAGAGGGGACTGACCAAGGAGAGAAGACACACCAAAGCAACATTATGCTCTTGCCTAGTCCCACCAAAGTGGAAAGACGCTGCGGATCACGTTGGATCTTGAGCTATTGTATCTAGCTACCCTCCAGCTAGCACCGAAGATGTAAATGTGAAGGTCCACATCATTTTGGCTCCTGAAAGAAACAACTGTTTCATCTATTCTTTCTCCTGCGGGACCTCTTTGGGGAACTGGCCTCCTCATGGTTCTCCTGGTGCCCCTAAAGAGTGAAAAATGAGCGTCTTTGGCACAGATAATGAAGCCATAACAGTATTGTTATGTTCCCATTGGAACACCCGATAGGTTCTTGCTTATCCACATGCAAGAAGGAACCAGAGAAGTATCAGGAAACTAATGCCAGGACATCCGAGGAAAAAGGATGGGGCCTTACAGGGAGTTTCATGAGCCTTCCAGAACAAGACTGGAGAGCAGACGATTGTTCAACGCAAAAGGGTCTCTCCTTTCTGGAAGTAATTCAAGGGAAGGAAGAACAAAGCCAAGTGACTGAGAACCAAATGGTCATAACTGAACCACAAGTGCATCTGGGCTCAACTCAGAGGAAAAGAAACTCCAGGAGCAAGCAGCGGCAACTACTAAGATGCTTGTATTAAACCAGTGACAGAACAGGGCCTGCAAAGGCCAGGTCACAGGGGCCAGAAAAACACCTTCAGATGTCACATCAAGAACACCCAGAATCTCCACTTCTAAGGAAAAGCTAAATTCTGCAGAGGCTCCTACATACTGAAGAGATATTCCACTATTAGCAGGGGTCGTTCAGGGAGCAAAACAAACAAAACAAGGATGAGGCCATGTAAAACAGCATAAAAACCCAGCGTGGCAAGGAGAGTAGCCAATGATGGCCAGGTCTATCATGCTGGAGAGGCTGAGATGTGCCCCCAGCAGCTGATCCCGTTCAGTTCCCAGACCAAGCTCAAAGGGAAGGTCCTCAGTCTGACACTGACCCTTCACAGCTCCAAAAACGGGGGTTGCAGACCATAAAATACCTGGCAAAGCTTCCCCAAAGCGAGGTTAGAGCACTTTGGTGGAGATCTCAAAAAGACACATCTGCACCCACTCCATCAAGACACACATGACCTCGGTTTCTTCATCTGACAGTTTCTCCAAATAGTATGTTCCTGTTTCAAAAAAATTGACATTAATGTATTTCCTTTCAACATTTTTCATTCTGAAAATAAATCTCCTCTGCCCTGAATCTGGTACCAAAATTGGAGGAGATGGTAAATCAAATGTTTTCCAGTTCTCAATATCTGTGGTTACATTTCAAAACCATATAAACCACAAGGCTTGTATTTTTGAGTTAGAAAAGCGCCTTTGAGGAAAGCCGTAAACTACTTTCTGTTCATTTTCTCCTTTTCCTTTGTGCATACATCACTCAAAACCTGCTGTGATCATAACAAAAGCCGTGCCCGCGGGCTGCTGAGGTAAAGCAGCGGTTTTGCTATTGCGTCCTTGCAAAATTCGGCTGCGTTATTCACCGGTTCCGCTGAAACGCCCTGGCAAGAGAAACCCACCCTCCGACCCAGGCTCCTTGTGTCTCTTGCATGGAGAAAGTGAGACATCCAGCCCCAGAGGAGGAATTTACCGATGAAACAATCTCTCAACGCTTTTTCTTTATGTCACAAGCCATTAAAAGCCCCATGGCTCGAGACCTGGAAGAATTACAGTCAGCTAATTAAAACATACAGAAGAAAAAAAAAGGGAAAAAAAAAAAGCAACCCCCAAAAAGGAGGATAATGGCACTAAAATGCAGGAGCACATCCACCAAACGGTCAACTACAGCTGAAATTCACGGACAGAAAAGGTCAAGAACAAAATACTAACGTTGAAGTCATCTTTAGGCAGACAGCTTATACCTCTGCCTTGCAAATTAAGAGGATTTTAATAAACGCTTAATGGAATATATAACAAATCCAACCCACCCAGGAAACAATCCGTGAATTTTTACTATTATCTACCGGTCCGTGTGCCTTCTGCCCCGATAAATCCCTGACATCTGTCCTCCAAGGAAAACTCCTGTAGTATCAACGAGGCTTTGAGGTGTTTTTCTGAAAGGAAAATAAAGGTTCGAGATATTTCAATGTCACCAGAAGTGCAGAGAGCCCATTTGGACTTCAAAAATAAAATATATAAATGTATAGGCAACTAAAATATATGAATGTATAGGCAGCGCATAAACTGGGGGTGGCCGGCGGAGCGTGGTTACTCAGCCACCTCCTGTTTCAGCAGTGTGATAGGTACATCCAACGCTGTGAAATTTAAATTACACCTGAAAACCAACAAATAGTATGCTATCTGGATTACAAATTAATCCAAGTCTTGTATCAAAACCTACTTTGCCTCAATTTATTTCAGAAAAGTGTCTGCAGTTCACACCACGTGTGCTAATTTTGTAGAAGAGCAAAAGGGAACTGAAACAAAATCCCTTCGATGATGCAAAAAATTAATGGATACATTTCCTACTGTCAAATTTTGAATCTCTAATTAAACAAGCTGATTTAATCAAAAAGCTCCAAAATTTCTCCATAGAAACTCACAGATTTTTACACCTTGTAGGTTTTGTTGCTCTGCCTACTTTGAATTAGCCCACACAACACAAACAGACCTTCCAACCTTGTGTAAGTATTTTTGAGCGCGAGAAAAATGGCTCCATATGGAATATACAGGTATTCTGCAATACCCATTGTAAAATTCTGGGTTGTAATATAAAAAAATAAAAAGAGGAAGTAGATAAAATAATGAAACAAAAGGTAAAGTGATGCATTATTTTAAACTAAGTAGAAACATTTCAGAAAAAGCATGTATACGTGAATAGGTGAGTATTAGCCGGCGGTGTGTGGCAGTGCCATCCTCCTTTTGCTTTGCTGGAGGCTTTTTCAGCAATATGTTCCTACATGGATTTATCCCAGGGTCTGGGGAGAGACATCTGCCGTGCCGTATCACCATGGAGTGGGAAAGACATCCCACACGAGAGTGAACGGTCACCAATCAAACAGGTCTGATGGAGATGAATCCCTTTTTTGAAAAAACCCAGGATTATGCTATCGCAACAGTGCTGGGTCCTGCCCCAACATTCCTCGTGCTCCAGACTCGCCTCCAGGAGACGCTCAACACCTGCCAGCAATGTGACAAACCTCGGAACCCCACGGGGAAACCTCTTTGACAACGGCCAGGAGTTGCGAGGCCGAGAGACCACCCGGCGCCCCAGAGCAGCCCTAAGGGGCACCTTCCCCGGAGCGGGCAGCTTTGGGCAACTTCTGCTTATTGCTGTTTCCTTTGGTGCAACCCCGGTGCTTCCATCGCAGCTGTGGCCAGTTAAAACACAACCCCGAGCGAGGCTGATGTCACTCTCTCCCCTGGTTCCAGAGGGAAGGAAGAGTACAGGTAATTAGTGCATCGGAACCGGCAAAGGACAGAGGTGGGATGTGGGTTTTTTAGCCAGAACTTGCCAGGTGCAATATCCTGAGAAGTGGGTTTGTCAGTATCGCGTCTCCATCCCCCTTGCCCCAATCCATTCTCCATTTCTAATTGAGAACACACACGCCAAATGACATTTAATGGCACTGCCGTAATTTGTCTGTATTTTTCCAAATAGCGCCGAGGATCATATTTCCTACTCCACCTGCCATGAAATGCAACCTCTGCTGGCTTTGCATCCACACCGATACGGGAGTACAGCTGAGAGCACCACCGTTTTCTGCAAAGCCAAGGTCACTTTTTCCCTGTTCTCACACACACACACAGAGAATGTTAAGGGTTGGAAGGGACCTTGGAGATGATCTGCTCCAACCCCCCCTGCCAGAGCAGGTCCACCTACAGCAGGGGGCACAGGATGGCGTCCAGGCGGGTTGGGAATGTCTCCAGAGTCGGAGACTCCACCACCTCTCTGGGCAGCCTCTGCCAGGGCTCTGCCACCCTCAAAGGAAAGAAGTTCCTCCTCATGTTGAGATGGAACTTCCTATATTCGATTTTATACCCATCGCCCACTGGGCACCACTGAAAAAAGCCTGGCCCCCTCCTTTCTCACTCAATTCACTTTCTGAATATAAAAGTCATGAAGGGTTTTGCTTAATAGACATGGCACTGCACCAAATAAGCTACAACTGGGAGTGAAGAGGTAAATAAAAATGTAGTTTCCCCCAAAAGGATCAAAACCCAAGCAACTGAGCCAGCAGCCAAGATGATGGAGCTCCAGGCTACTGAGAAACCATAGTAAGAAGACCAGCACCAAAGCAAGGGCTTTAGCGACCCTTTGGCAACCGCCATGTTTGCCCCGTATTCTCCCCAAACCTCCGTGCCCCAAAGCAGACGGTGCTTCCGTGGGGTCTGGGTCCCCTCGTGCTGTGGCCGCGGGGCCGGCTCGGCCTCGCCACGAGTGAGCGTGTGGCTGCGGATGCCGCTGGAGCAGCCGGGGCCCTGGGGCCACCCTCCTGGTCCCCAGATCCGCGCTCAGCAAACACGCTCTCGGGGACGGGGAAGGCAGCGCACCCTGCGCATCAATTAGCTAATGAGTGTCCATGTCACCTTCTGATCAGATCTGCGAGTTCACTGCACCGAGGGGGACTGTGGCTCTGGGATACCTTGTCATTATCAGCCAAATTGGCTACAGTTTTCTTAAGGAAACTGATTTTTTCAGGAATATTACTCCCATTCCAACAAGACCACGACCAGGATGGACTTCCAACGCATCCTTCTCCAGCCCGCACATCACTTTTAACTGGAAATTAGCACCGTCTTGGGGATGGGGTGGATTTTCCCTCACAATCCTCTCCTATTTCAGACACACCTGCACCAAGGGGGTCGAAGGCTCTTTAATACTTTCTCGTGGCAGAGTCTGCGTCTTAGGAAAAACAGATATTTCCAGGAATGATAACAGCTCACTTCCAAGAACACTATGACTAAGAAGAAACCACTCGGTGATTCATCCCAATCTCCACCTACTGCAGCGATGAGACTCCCACTAAGAATAAAAGCAGCCCCGAGGTATCCGCTCCCGTACCGGTGTCTGCAGACCGGCAGAGGAATGCTGCCATAAGCCTCATCAATTTACATATTCATTATATCCCACCACTGAATCCTCCAGTGCAAAATTTACAAGAGGATCGGTTGTCACGAAACCGTTTCATTTCAGAAGCAATAAATTGTTCTGCTTTAGAGCAATTTCTAGGGCTCCAAAATTCACTCGCCGATGCCCAGCTCCCGTTCCTTAACTGCGTCTCCCGCAAAAGACAAACACGCTTTTTAAACGTGTAACTATGTGGGTTTAGCTGGATTCAAACAAGGAAATGAAGGAACAAGACGGAGAGGGTCCTTCTTTATAAGGTATGTCTGGCTCATTCCAGCCTTTGGCTGGGTTTCCAATTTTAGCTTTCTAATCGGCAGAGCTTTTGAACTCCCCGGCGCAGAACCCTTCAGATCTCAGAAGGGAAGTAACCACACGCAGCTACCACAGTCTTAAAAACTCCATACACCACACAACTCCCCTGTAATTTTAACATTAAAGATTTCGCCTTTTGGGAGGTCTGCGAGTCTAGGTTCACCAAAGGAAAAGCATTCATTACTCGTTCCTCCAGTTCTTCGTGTACGCACTCGGATCCCCCTCCTGCACCAACACAGCCAGTGGAATATCTGCATCAGACAGGAGGGGGAAAAACAAAACCCAAATCAGTAAGTTCCTCACTTGTAACCACCTGATTATGAGCATCAGCTCATTTTCAGCAGCCAGAATTCTCATTTAACATGAATGGCTCCTTATTGCTCCATTTTTCGACAGTCACCTGCTCCCACCGGCCAGAGCCGAGGCGAGCTGGAGGTTTTCCCTGGGTTTTCCCTACAGTCTCTCTGCAGCAGATGAAGCATCCGTGGCTGGAATTGTTACTGAAATAGAGGTGTTCCCATCACTGAACGCACTGCCGTCGTGGGGTTCGGACAGTAAGTCAAACCGCGGGACCAGATTATGTTTTGGTTCACGGGTCAGACAAAAAATCCAGGTCAAATGAAGGCAACTCCCTCCCTACCCCAGTTAGAATCACAGAATCACTTGGGTTGGAAGAGACCTTCAAGATCATCCAGTCCAACCATAAACCTATGCCAAAACCACCCCTAACCCATGTCCCTCAGCACCACGTCTGCCCGGCTTTTAAATACCTCCAGGGACGGCGATTCCACCACCTCCCTGGGCAGCCTGTGCCAATGCTTGAGAACCCTTTCCGTAAAGAAGTTTTTCCTCATATCCAACCTAAACCTGCCCTGGCACAACTGGAGGCCATTTCCTCTTGTCCTGTCCCTTGTTCCTTGGGAGAAGGGATTGACCCCACCTGGCTATAACCTCCTTTCAGGGAGTTGTAGAGAGTGAGAAGGTCTCCCCTCAACCTTCTCTTCTCCAGGCTGAACAATCCCAACTCCCTCAGCCGCTCCTCAGGAGACTTGTTCTCCAGACCCCTCACCAGCTCCGTTGCCCTTCTCTGGACACGCTCCAGCACCTCAATGTCCCTCCTACACTGCGGTGCCCAAAACTGAACCCAGCACTCGAGCTGTGGCCTCACCAGTGCTGAGTACAGGGGCACCATCACTGCCCTGCTCCTGCTGGCCACACTGTTCTTGATCCAGGCCAAGATGCCATTGGCCATTGGAGGGAGAGTTCTCTCCCTCCATCAAAAGCCGGGGGAAAGTTTCGCTTCACTTCAAATGACACAGCTCTTCCTCTCAGCAGCAAATATCAGTATCTAGAAGCTTATCTTCTGGTGGTTCCTCACCATCTTTCAGACAGACCTGATTTAATAGAAACATCTAATCCAGTTCTGTACCTTCCATGTAGGATAGCGGGTCCGAGATGGCAATTTCTGCATTGGAGTCTTTGAGTTTGATCTACCCTTATTAATGTGACAGCATGCAATACGATATCACAGACTAGTAATTGTATTTTCTCTAATATCCATGCAAAAGCTCATCACAAAGCATTCGGCTGCGCGTTCAATGCTGACTTCATGTTCTTCATTTGATTCTTCTAGAGAAAAGCTGGAATTCCTCAGATGCCATTAGCTGAGCCCACCCTACGGGATGACGGTGTTAAGCCAGACCTCGGTCTATGCTGCCCACTACATCGTTATCGAAAAGCCAAAATTGAGAGATCAAACAGAAATATGGCTGAAGAATGAGCTGCACGGGCAGAACCTGGAGAAAGAGAAACTGCCATGTGGGAGAGGTGAAAGGGAAATGAAGAATAGTGGGTAGAGGAGAAGTATATTGAAAGCAATACATGTTTTTCTAGAAAAATAATCTGGTTGTTCTCAATGGCAGTAAAAGTCATTCTTTAACGAAGGGCAAAAGAGATCCCTTCCATTCTGAGAAATGTGAGTTATGAAAACATAATAGGAAACTTCACAATTTCGCTCTTACATGCTCTGTTTCTCAGAGAGTCAGAAGTTCACATTCTTCTACTGCAACCTCCCAATTGAAAACAATCCCCACACTTCAAGCAAAAGAATAATAAAGCACACATATGCTTCTTATAAAACAATCCTTGCAAATAACCACGGCTTTTGTTTTCATAATGGCTAAAATTCATCATTTCCCCCCCCAAAAAACACAGATCAAACAAAATGTGCTCTCATTAAAAGAAAAGGCTCGCTTGTCTGAGCAGAAGAGCCGGTAACGTTTTCCTTTTATTTTCTTAGTGGTTTTTGTCAATGAAGAGACCGGAGAGCCACTCAGCAGGCAGGCCCGGCGCACCTCCATCCCGGGACTCCAACCAAGGAGCTTCCTGTCTCCCAGCCCGTGGCACCTCAGGGCATCCCGCTCCTCTCCGGCTCCGGGCGCACAGACACCTGAGCAACGCCTCGGCGCTACCTGCGGCGCGTGAGGAAAAGGTGCCCTTCAGAGCTGGTGCCACCTACGGTGTCGTGGGTTTGGGCTGGGTTGGCCCAATGAAGTTGAGCGACAGATGTTCCCTCCATCCTGCCGAGCAGGAGACAGAGAAGAAGAGAGACTAGTTTAGTAGGAACTAAACTGCTTTAATGAAATAGAAAGAATAAAATAACAAAAAGAAAATAATGAAATATATACAAAACCGTATCAAGCTCCCAGGATGACAATCGTGTCACCAGCAGCCACTGGGGAAGTCCCAGACTGGACTCAGCGGCGGAAGGGAACTGGATTCAGGAACACACGGGTCAGGATCAAAGGCAGACGAACCGATGGAGTCCTCCTCGGGTGCCGGCCATTGAAGAAGAAAAACAAGAGTCCCAGCAAGAGCAAAAGCCCAAGCAAGTTGGAGAAGAAGGAGCCGGAAGCCATAAAACGGAAAATGGACCCTGACCCTTTGATCCCTCAGCTTTTATCCTGAGCACAATGCAGAAAGGATGGAATACCCTGTTTGGTCAGTTTTGGGTCCCCTGTCCTGTCCGCTCCTCCCCACAGGTGGGACCCCTCTGCGCTTCTCCGCTTCCCACCCTCCAACGGGGCAAATCCCAAAGCTGGCTGCCCTTGGCCGTTACAGCACTAAGGATAAGCCAGGGCCTCTCTGCACCCCGTGCCTCGGCATCAGCTCTAAACATGGGTCTCATCGCGCTGAGAAAGAGCAGTTTTCTGCACAATCTGCTGCTAATTTCAGCAGTTAGCAGAGGCCTAGTTAGAAAGCAGAGTTACTGGACAAAATTGGTCCTGGTTTACCTCAAACCAGGACATACGGGAATAAAAATGGAACATAATTGAGAAGTTACCTGGCTTTGGGAACGTGCTCACAGGGTGCGCGAGACGAGCCACTCTCAGGGAGAGGAAACGTGCCCTTCACTGGCGCGGCGGCGAAGCGGAGCATCTCACACCGTCACGCTGGACACACGCGGGGGTCACCACCTCCAACAAACAGGAATCGTGCTGGGATACCTTCGGTATGACCTGGCTCGCCAAGGAGAAGCGCGCCTGGCTTTACATAAGTGGCAATTCTAAAAATAATACTAAGGAGTTGCTTTCTAGGCAGGTGCCAAAATCAAAATTGATAAAAGCCTAAAAATCTAACAATCATTAGTCTCTTGCAAGTAATTGGCAACACTTTCATGGTTTCCTCACGTGTTAGATGTGCTCTAACCTCAAGGGTTATTAAGCACCAAGATGACAACACAATCCCGGGCACAGGAGGACTCGGAGTTGCGGACTGATGGGAGTCGGGGCACACACACCGGCGCAGAGGACAGCAAATCCCTCCCTCATTCCCATCCAGTTTTTTACATCTTCTCCCCACATCTTCACTGCCAGGCACAGCCAGGGAAGGGACTGAAGACATGGAGCTTGGTGGATCCCCACCCTGCCGAAACCACGGCTTGTCTTCTTGCGTTCAAACCCTTTGCTTAAGTAGCAAAAAACCACAGTTTCATCATATTTCCTCATATTTATTTTCCTCCAAATATTCAGCCAAGCTATTTTTACTTACTTTAGCCAACAGCTCTACGCGGTTTTTTCAGTGATAAAGAGAAATGGGGTTTGCTCCCATAAAACACCTCAGTGTTGAGGAGGGAAGGGCGAGGAGCGGGTCACGGCGCTCCCAGAGGCACCGACAACGCTCTGCCACGGAAGGAGCCACTTCCCACCTCCCGCTGCCCAGCCGTGGGCTGTCTTCCCGCACCGCCGCAAGCCCAGGAGCAGAAGGGATCTCTCACAGCCGGGGTACAAGGCAACATCCCTACACTGGCACTTCCACAGAAAGGGAAATTCGGGAGTTTAAACCCAACATTTAAAACAGCACCTCAGAAAACTAACAATTTCTTCTTCCAAGCTTATCAATCCTGCAAAGGTGAAGAAAACTAACATTGTCCAGGATAAAAGGGGGAATGTCTTACACGTGTCTTTGTTTTCTGGCTACTGAGACCGTCAGGAACAGCAGCAGTAGCAGGTCTAGGGGACTGACCTGCAGTTTGGGAAAGAAGCATCAGATGCAGAGTGCTATCATAAAGCTAAAAAGCTATGTATTTTTTCCCCTCCAGACATCTCTGGAAATCCCCAAGTTCAAACCCTAAGAACCTTTAACTGTCTCTCCTAAGTAGTTTTCCATGAAAAAACCCAACTGTTAATACTAAAAAGCCACGATACATGTTTTGAAATCATCCATCTTTCTTTTTAGAACCGTAACAATGGTTTATGCTTGTTTAAACGCCATTCCCACATCTTCTGCCAGTTCCTGGCTTCTGTGTACTTAAGAAGTATCAGCAGATGCTGAATGGGGGCCAGAACCTCTCCCTTTCTGCAGCCGATGTGCACGGTCACGTTGCCGAACTCCACCGGTACAGACCAGGCGTCCGGGCCCTTTACAGAATCCAAAGTGCTGCAGCTTCATCCCTGGAGCACAGGGAAAGGCACCAAGGGCATCCCGCTTCTCCCAGCTCCTAAGGAATTCTGTTTCGGTTAGCTACACACCTCCATAACCGGTACCGCTGATTCAGGTATTTCACATCAGACACAGAATTTGTGTCTGATATTAAATGTGGAATCCACCTGTGGCTGGATAATCCAGTCACCCAGAGAAATCTGCAAGTTACACCCGAGAAAGACAACTTGAGCCTGAAGAATACTTCAGCTTTTCTGCCAGAGTTTCAGAAGCATCTTAAAATAACCCTCTCGGTAAAGCTGAAATTCACTACTTTATTGGTTTTTTACCAGCTGAGGCCATTTGAATCACTAAAGATAGGTAATCAGGCTCAAGAAAACTTTGTTCTGTGAGTATCCAAATGAGAATTAAACTGTTTTTAAAACAGAAGTTGAAGTCCATGTTGACACCTGATGTCAGCGAAGTATTTAGACTCTGTTTTAAGCACGTTAGAATGCACATTTGGTCCACATTTAACATTTGGTTCACTTTCAGTACCCCACCACAAAGGCTCAGGCCCTCTGCTTGGAGAAGTCCACGTATTTTAATCTATCCCAAGTGACACCACCTAATTTCAGCCAAAGCTTTAAATCTAAATAGCTCCTTGACCGAACAGCTCCACGGATGGGATTCTCACCCAACGAAGCTGACACAAAAATTTCCATACACATCAACTACGGAAGCATTTCACTGGACTTGGGCCCACATCCTGATTTTTAAATCCAGTTTTTAAATTAACGCTTGATTTCAGCTTAAATTAAGGAGAGTTTCACCCAGGACACGGTTCCCGTGATTTTCTATCGAGTAGTACCACGAAATGCTTTTAACAAAACATTCAAAAGACACTCCAAAGCTCGTGTCACACGGAAGTGAGGATGGAAACCTTTTTCTGTGGTGTTGTGAGAAGTCCAGCTTATTTCGTGAAGCAAATAAGGGTGCAGCTGAGCTTTCTCACGGGACCGTAGGGCCGGAGCTCGCCAGGGATGGGGAAATGGTGCTGGAAACTCTTGTACAACGCTGCTGGAAAACACGAGTTCTGCTCAAGAGAGGAAGATCAGGCCAGAGCTCCGTGCGGGGAAAGCAGGAGCGCACGTCGTAACCCCAGATCTCCTTCTGATGTTCTTTCCGTGTCCTTTGGGACACTGAGATCTTTATAAAAACCGGGTTTGTAGATCTTAATGCACTGACCAGTGTTCTACCGGTAGAAAACGAGGGGGGGAAACCAAGCCTGCAGCACCTCCAGGTTTTGTTGTACTTTCTGGAATCCGGTTATCCTACCAGCTCCAACTCCTTCCTCAGCACACAGACCGACTGGCAAAAGCTGGAGCTGCCCGCTGAGAAAAACCCCCAATTAATGGGGGGTGTTACAGCCAAGGTCAGCGTCTTGCAATTCCAACCAAAACCAACTTTTCCAGCTAGGAAAAAGCCCACAGCTTTTATTGCCCGAGGCTTGACGAAGGCAGAATCCACAGAGGGAGGCAAAGCTAATGGAACAAGGCTAAGAAATGGAGGAACACAGCACATTTTGGCACTCCCTGCTTTTACTGGAAGCTTTTATTATCAGAACTTTCTTCTAATCAAAAGGATGGCTTTAAAGTAGCGCTCCAGGTTCCCTTCAGGTTACGTATAATGTAATTAAGAGGCTCAAGTTATCAAAGTGGAGAAGACCCACTTGTCCAGGCTGAGTCAAGCTCTCCACAGAGAGAGTGCAATGGCTACTTTGCTTACGTCGAAGAAAAGAACGGTAAAATCCTCACACTAAACCATTCCTTCTTCTTCCTCCAGCTAATTACGTCTCAGAGTGTCACGTTAGAACTCCGTCTCCAGTCCTGATGCTCCATATGGCCGGAGAAAGCAAGAATCTGCAAATAACACGTTCTTCTCCCACGTCTCTGCTCCCCTTGCTGCTTTTGAAAATCTTTTTTCTTTTGCTTTTTTTGAGGTGCCAGGACGAGTCCCGATTACGCCGAGGTGTTCCCCCAATGCCGAACCCGCTCCCTCCTCGCCCAAAGCTCTGCCAGGTCAGCTTTAAGCGACGGCAAAATTGCCAAAAGTTTTTCCCCAAGCCGCGGGCTCAAAGCATTGTGCTGTGGGCCACGCTGCAGACCTCACACCCAGGCTCCTGCTACCGCTCGCCCAGCGTCACCACGGACCGACCAGCTCGCCTTGGGTGTATTCCGTGGGGCTAGGACCACATACAAGGCTGAGTAAATGATACGACTGCCACTTAAGGTAAGAGTAACGATGCTACTCACTTGCAAAATGTATAGGGGCATCCTCTTAAATAAAGTAAAATAAAGTCAAATAAAGTAAAATAAAGTAAAATAAAATAATAAAATAAAATAAAATAAAATAAAATAAAATAATAAAATAAAATAACAAAATAAAATAAATAAAATAAAATGAAATAAATAAAATAAAAAAAAAAAAATAAATCTTTGAGCAGCCCTACACGGGCCTTGCAAAGTCCCAGCCCCGGGGAGGTTAAGTAGAGCAGAAAGGACACCTGTCAGCTCACCACCAGCGTGTGTGAGGAGATTTGCTGGTTTCTATGGCACCGGGGAGGGTAACGGGGCTGCCTGGTTACAATTCTGACTGACGCACGTCTCAAACAATCGCTCTCTTCCTGCTGCTATGACACAAGAAAAACAGGATGCTGAGAGGTGTTTATCAGAATGGAGGAGATAAGCTCACTGCCGTTTCTAGAAGTGGAAGATTTAATTAACAAGATGTTCTAGATTTTTTTTTGGGGGGAAAAAAAAATCCAACTGCTGCATTGCTGAATGTGATTAAATTATGCATGGAAAGATCCTTTCCCTCCGAACCCGCAGGAAACAGTGGAGGAGCCGTTATATGAGCCATGAATACCAATGGAAAGTCTTTTTAGCAGGAGTTACTCTGCTGAATCAAAATTGAGGAAAACAGCTTAGTGTGCAATGTCCTGCCGCCTCCCAAAACCGTGCTCGGTTCAGGGACCGTGGATGGAGTCGGCTGCGGAGAATCGGGGTGCTGCAAGGTCCCACTGACGGACAGGGAAGCCAGGCTGGGTTATAAAGCAGTTTGTGGCAACAAGAACCATTTCACAGGCATTTCTCAGGCTTTTCACTGGACCTCAGTCATCCTCGCGGCACTCCGAAGTGTTTTAAATGCCCATCAGCGCCTGAGAGAATCACAGAATCACTGGGGTTGGAAGAGTCCTTCAAGACCATCAAGTCCAACCATAAACCTATGCCAAACCCACCCCTAACCCATGTCCCTCAGCACCACGTCTGCCCGGCTTTTAAATACCTCCAGGGACGGCGATTCCACCACCTCCCTGGGCAGCCTGTGCCAATGCTTGAGAACCCTTTCCGTAAAGAAGTTTGAAAGACGTACAGCTTCAGTACTGTGTTCAGTTTTGGGTGTCACAGTGTAGGAGGGACATGGAGGTGCTGGAGCGTGTCCAGAGAAGGGCAACGGAGCTGGTGAGGGGTCTGGAGAACAAGTCTCATGAGGAGCGGCTGAGGGAGTTGGGATTGTTCAGCCTGGAGAAGGTTGAGGGGAGACCTTCTCACTCTCTACAACTCCCTGAAAGGAGGTTATAGCCAGGTGGGGTCAATCTCTTCTCCCAAGGAACAAGCAACAGGACAAGAGGAAATGGCCTCCAGTTGTGCCAGGGGAGGTTTAGGTTGGATATGAGGAAAAACTTCTTTACTGAAAGGGTTCTCAGGCATTGGAAGAGGCTGCCCAGGGAGGGGGTGGAATCGCCGTCCCTGGAGGTATTTAAAAGCCGGGCAGACGTGGTGCTGAGGGACATGGGTTAGGGGTGGGTTTGGCATAGGTTTATGGTTGGACTCGATGATCTTGAAGGTCTCTTCCAACCCAAGTGATTCTATGATTCTATGATTCTATAGAAAAATAATTAAGGAGAAGTACAGCATGCTCCAGCCTGACTTTCCTGAGGGGCAATTCCTGTTTAGGAATTACTGAGGACTAAAGTTAACGTCTGCTCTGTCTTCAGCCTCACAGGAAAATCAATACTGCTAAATATTTTGGCTTGGGATGTCCAAGAATTACCGGATAACTGTCAAACAGGGAAGTTCAGCAGTCTTTCACGTATTCATTTTTTCATAGCTTCACCCATTTAAAATGCACATAGAATTTAAAATATAATGCTCACTACAGTCTTTGGCATGTCACCATATCCCATGGAAGAACCAGACCGTCCACTACAGTGCTCCGATCACTCAAAAGCATAAAGCCTCATTGTCCACTGCCAGACACAGGGCCTGTCACTAAAGACCTGATATTAACAATACTTGGTTTTATAGTACATCGGCCACCACAGACCTATTGGAGCACCTGGTTAGAATAATAATGATGTAATAGAGAATGTAAAAACTTTCTTGTAAAAGAAAATGAGCACAATCAGATAGCGAAGCGAAGGATAATAAACATGTGGACTCAGTAACAGCCTGCACAATGAGCCGCGGGGAGCAGAAGGACGCAGGCCGGGCCAGCTCTCCAAGGAGAGCGCCGTGCCGTTTCCAGGGATGGCAAGATCAAGGTGCCTGCGCGCTGTCACGACAGCTCCATCCCACGGCGCGAGAGATGTGACTGAATGTAACGCTCACCTTCAACAGCTCTTTGTGCTGTCTAGAACATCCCCATCCACGCGCCGCAGCAGACCTTGCGAGCCACAGCAGCTTGTGCTGGTTCAGAAGAAGCTGGCTTTGGACCTCTGGGAGCACCAAAGCCAACACATTAGGAAGGCTGGACTGGCTTCCCTGGCGTTGCGAAAACATCACCAAGTTTGAGCTGAAGCTACCTGAACAGCTCTGCGTGCGTTTGGGAGCTGAGGTTATCTACGATCCTGACCAAGTGATTGCCCTCCTCCACCACCGCTTTCTTTATTTCAAAGACACTTGAAATAAAGACCTTTGAAATCTCGCTATCAGACCTGCACGCAAACAAGGACATGTTGATCTCCCAAACGTGATCCTTTTACAGTCCTTACTGTGATCACTCCAACACGTCCTTCTTGCAAGTCAACGACGCTACCAAGACGTACCCCAAAGCAGCAGCGCTGACTGAAGCGCTGTCATAAAGAGCTGCCAACAGTGTGTATTGCTTGGAAGACAACAGCCCTCCCTCCATGTTCGTATTTTTCCTTTTCTACATCGAGCAGGTGTTGGTTTCCTTAAAAAGCTGCACCTCAGGTTACACCCCGCAGTTTATAAGGCATGAAGATGCCGCACTTCTTCCACACACGGGCACCGGGATGTGAAGCAATTTGCCCAAAGTCTCCCTGCAGAAGCCCCAAGGAAACGAGAACGGGTGCCCGATTCCGACCTCCCTCGCTTTCCCATCAGTATGGATCCATCTGTTTCAACAATTGCTTCCAACTTCTTCTAGCCTGGTACCAGCACTGGAAACCCACTGTGCAGCCCCCAGTGAAGACACAGACCCTCCTGGATGTCAGGGACCATGGGGACTCTCAACATCCCCACAAGCCATACCTGGAGCCACTGCACGTCTGTGCAGTCTCCTCTCGCCCACTGGGATTCCAGCTGCACCAGTCCCATCTTCTCGGGGCCACCAAAAACCCCACTCCGCCCTCAGGATTTCGTTTACAGATCAGCTCGCTAAGAGCAGGCCTGATTTCCAAAGTCCTTTAGGAAACAAGAGGTGACTTTTGCCACCTGCGTTAGCCATATCAGACGGCACAGGGTAGACCAGATCTGTGTAAGAAAGTGGATTTCTACTTACTTTTATGTAAATTTTATTTTCCCATTTGGAGCACATATTTAAGTCAGTATCAAAGGAACGAAATGGAAAGCCAGTCATTGTCTCCGGCTTGGCTGGCTGACAGATCAACTCCCAGCCTTTAATTCTAGGAAGTGAGTGACCACGAAGTCCCATGACAGCCAAAGGCCCCTCTTTCAGTCCGACTCCCTGTTTGTCTTGGAAGTAGCCAGGTTAACGCTGTCCCATTCAGCCTGCAGGGGAACGCGGGGCAGCTCGACAGAAACACAGACGAAGACGGACAGAGAGACACTGTGAAAGACTGAGACACAAAGACTGGCGGTGGGATGAAAGAGCATGGAACGAAGGCAGGACCCAGCCAAGCCAAACAAAATTTTCCTTGAGTGATTACATCTGCTGGAGAGTCCCCAGCTTGCACTCTCCTCGCTGAGAAATTCTTTTAATTGTGTCTAGGACCTCTTAAAAATCCCAAGAAAAGCTCCTCTGTAATCAGGAAAGCTCTGAACTGCATGAACTTTTGTTATGCTGAGTTACTGATAGCTTGCTATATACTTCTCGAAGTAGAAGCTGGAAAACGCTTTACAGAAGATTTTTCTGAGGTAGAGCATTGGGGAGGCAAAACCGACAGTAAATCTTAATTTCTTTTTCCCCAAGAAAAAACAAACAATTCAGAAAAATTCGTCTCCCTCCCAACCTCTGTGTAGCAAAGTACAAAGAGCATCCAGAGGAAAATGAAAAGAGATACCTCCTCAAATTAGGCAAATTTAAATAAGGTTAAATGAATAATCTGCAGAGCCAAAGCCTACAATTCCGTAAAATGGCCTCGTCCCTGGAAGTCAACAGGGACGGTGGCTCTTCCCCAGCCACTGAAGCTGCTCACAGCTTGGCTGGCGGTGGAGAGCGGGCAGCAGCGCTCACCCGGCCGCCGCGCCAAGGCAGTGCCAAATGCCAGGCTGCCACCGGCTTTTTCTTGTATGTATAAAAATCAATACTCCTCAGCCAGAAAGACACATTAATGTTAAGCGATTTTCAAGTTGGCTAAAAGAGCCGTGACTCTGCCTTGATCAGACACACTCCTGGGGCTCTGGGAATGCCGCTGCCCGCTGGCTTCACATCATGGCTCCAACTCTCCCACCTGTGGCAAAACTCCGGGCAAACCTCCCGCATCTTCAGGCCTGTTTTCCCGGCATTAATCCATACCTACCACCACTAGTACACCCCACCACCACACTAATCTAGACCTACCACCACTACTACACCCCACCACCACACTAATCTGTATCTACCACCACTACGACCACCAGAAATGCCAGAGTCCACACACTCCAAGCACCTCCTTTCTCTCCTGCACAACCCAAACATCTGCCTGCATACCTCAGGTAACCAGATATTGGTATTTACCAAAGTTGAGGGTCAGTCACTGGAAGACGCTGCAAAGGTAAGGCTCAGTCTTAAAAGACTAAAGAAGCCCACGAGGTGTGCCGAGCTGGCCCTCACCTCGCAGTGATGGAATGCTGCACCATGTCCCGGGGGTGAGGTACCCAGGAAGGTGAAATCATGGCTGAGGGGGGAACACCTAACCCATGGAACAGCCACCCAAAGGTGTGCTTTGGCACATACATGTATTTCAAGTACATCCGGCTGTATTTCACCACTCTGCTGGTCGGACACGAAGTGTCTCGTCCTCGTTATGTCTCTTTTGCGTATCGCCTGCGAGTGCAGTTGCACCAACCAGCCTGAACCCTCCCTGCCCAGCAGCTCGCCCCACCGCAATGTGGAGAGCCCTTCTCTGCCCCAGCTCGCACAGGTTCTGGTCCTCGGCAGAGCCTTCCCGAGCCCGTCCCACCCAAGCTGCTGGTAATAACCTCACTGGGCCAAAATACGGATCACTCCTCGCCGGGCCAGTGAATTGAACCAACTCCGTGCAGGGTCCACGGTAGCAGCACTGGAGCGAAGAGGATGCCTCATGTAGCCGGGACTGGGCACGAGGGGACGAGAGAGAAAGGCAGGGAGCAAGACCTTTCCCTTGCAGCTGCAATTAAGCCACTAGATCAGTCAGCGCTTCCATTAGCTCTGTTCTGCCAAAACACACATCTTCCCTTATAACGTACAGAGATACACATGATGAACTAGGGAGCAACACGTATTCTTCAGGGAACCGCAGGGTAACTAGGTCCAACGGTGAGTTTCGTGTCCTCTACGCTGCAAAAGAGAAGGCTCCAATTTAAGGTAAAACTCATCCATCAGCCACACAGCAGGATCTGGCTCTGCCGCAGCGCAGCATGGCCAGGCTACGATGCTGTGGCACCTTGTCCTGGGGTTGGGCCGGGTTGGCCCAAGCAAGTCGAGCGACAGATGTTCCCTCCATCCTGCCGAGCAGGAGACAGAGAAGAAGAGAGACTAGTTTAGTAGGAACTAAACTGCTTTAATGAAATAGAAAGAATAAAATAACAAAAAGAAAATAATGAAAATATATACAAAACCGTATCAAGCTCCCAGGATGACAATCGTGTCACCAGCAGCCACTGGGGAAGTCCCAGACTGGACTCAGCGGCGGAAGGGAACTGGATTCAGGAACACACGGGTCGGGATCAAAGGCAGACGAACCGATGGAGTCCTCCTCGGACGCCGGCCATTGAAGAAGGAAAGCCAGACCCAGAGCAAGAGCCAGAGCCCGAGCAAGAGGGAGAGGGCTGACCCTTTGACCCCTCAGCATGACACAGATGGGATGGAACACCCTGTTTGGTCAGTTTTGGGTCCCCTGTCCTGTCCGCTCCTCCCCACAGGTGGGACCCCTCTGCGCTTCTCCGCTTCCCACCCTCCAACGGGGCAAATCCCAAAGCTGGCTGCCCTTGGCCGTTACAGCACTAAGGATAAGCCAGGGCCTCTCTGCACCCCGTGCCTCGGCATCAGCTCTAAACATGCGTCTCATCGCGCTGAGAAAGAGCAGTTTTCTGCACAATCTGCTGCTAATTTCAGCAGTTAGCAGAGGCCTAGTTAGAAAGCAGAGTTACTGGACAAAATTGGTCCTGGTTTACCTCAAACCAGGACACACCTTCAGCAGGAGTTGCAACCGCTGCTGAAAGGACGCAAATGCACAGACAGACGTCAGCATCGTTCACGTTTATACTTTAAACAGTACGTCTTTAAAACGGTGTCTATCCTTAAGACAGGCAGCCTTTCCAGGCAGAACCTCCTCTGGCCAACTCTTGGGGAAGCACAGCCGTCCCTCCACAGCCAGGATCAAGCTGTTTAGAAACACCGGCTCCGCGTCACACCACCACTTCAAACCTGGGGCTGAAGGAGACCTCAGTGGCTGGAAACACTATCAGCTGCTCTGGGAACGGGTGACAGCCACCCTCCCACGGTGCTGAGCAAAGGACGAGGTGGCACCTATGGGACGGGGAGCCCCGTCTGAGGCAGCGAGCAAAGGGAGCGGTGGCTCTCTGCCCTGCCACGTGGTGCGGGGCGCCAAGTCTGATGGACAAGGAGCACTATTTGAGAACACCTACGGCAATAACCTCCATCTTCCCAACCGTGGAGGGCTCCCGAAAAGCCTGCAGTTTGCTGGGGAGGAGGCTGGGGTTTTGTTTTATGCTTCTTTGCCTCTTGTTTTTGTCTTAGTGGATAACATTCATTTCCAGTAACTGCCGACCAAAGTGGAAAAGGAGTATCTAACAATAAAGCGCAAGAATCCATTACGAGTAATGGCAACCCACGTGCTTTTATGAAACAATAACACACCAACATAAAATAAATCAGTGCCTTTTAATTTAACAATGTAAATTACCCTCCCACCTGCTGTGAATCTCCGTAAGGAGAAAAAGCTGGCTGCATATTTACCGAGCTGTCTATCCCAGTCTCATTCCGAACTGGCCTAATGCCCTGGGGTTAGACTGTAGGACTCTGTCATCTCTTGCACTCGTATGACCTAAGAAAGGGAATGTGGCCTTTTTCCCACAAGCCCAGAGTGAGAACATCATAAAAGCTGAACTTTAGCCCCCTTTTTGGGCAGGCAGCACAATAGCAAGGAGGATGCTGTTACTCCCTGGAGGCTCTGCCGCTGAAAAACATCACCAAGCTCAAGTAAAAGGTCAGTAGTTAGGATTGCATCTCTTGTTTTCTTCAGTTTTCCTCCTCCGTCAAAGGCAGTTAAACATTCTTTGCACACACCCCCCCTCCCTCCTTCTGAGAAATGCAGGAAGGAAGTGCTTGCAAAATAGTTTAATTTAAAAGAACGCACAATCACACACTGCAAACACTGCTTTAGACTGGGAGCGGGACGTTTCTATTGCCTCCCAGTTCCCACTGAAACACAAACGAATCCTCGCCGTGTCATTCCTCCCTCCCCGCACACCAACGGCGGCTGCGTTTTTATTCCCCAAACCCTTTTGTCGAGGGGCAGACACTTTGGGTGAGAAAAGCTGCGGCTACACGCTGCGGGCAACCCCTCCTGGGCCCCCCCAGAGCACAGGCTGCCCTGCAGGTTCTTGTCAAGCTGGAGAAGAGGACATCTGCCCCCTGAGCCAGGCTGCGGAGCCGGGGAAAGGAGGATGCAGAAAACCCTGGGAGCTCTCGAGGCGCCGCGTGGTAACAGGCTCCAAGAGGCAGTAACACGGTCCCGGGTTGCAGGACATGGTTTCGCTTCCAGTCTTTCTCCTAATTAGTGCTTGTTTCATTTCCCAGTATGTTTTTTCCTCCAGTGTTTGTAACCCGGACCTTGCTAGAGTTTGTGAAGGTTGTTTGGGACTGCTGGATTTAACCTGACCCTCATCTTCACTCCATTTATGTGGAAGAACCAGAGTGGGTGGAAACAGCTCTTACACTCCATCCCTTTTTGCAGAGAGGAGTGTTGAGACCAAAGGGCAATTCACAGAAAACCTCTTTGTTATCGATCAGTTTATGTCGTACGACCGCGTGTCCCATCTAAACCTAATTCCTCCCAGTCACACCACGTTTTTGTGTGCCAGGGCAAAGAGCATTTACTCTCGCCAGCCTCTTTCTTTGACTTTTCAGAGACTTTGGCAGTGCTGAGAACTTGTCTTCCCTTGAGCCACAGACCATGACAGCCACCAGCACATGTCAGAAGGAGCTTGCAAGCCCCTGCCTGCTTTCACTTCTTTGAGAATTACCAGTCCTCCTAGCCACAGTCTCTTGAAATAAACACCTCCGCCGCTCGCAGCTTCTCCCAGCACAGCAGCACTTTTGCTCGGTGGTTTCAGCAAATCTGATCATGTTACTGCCATCCCGCGTTCCTTACATTGCTGGGCTAGCGTGCGGTGGATTGATTTCAAGTTGGCACTCTCCTGCTTAAAAGGGACCCTGTCAACAAATCACAGCCCTGTCTCCTTTTTTTTTAACCCGTTGCTGTCACAGTGTATAATTAGGTTAATGAAATAAATAAGAGATCAGCGCGTGTAGGAACTGAGCAGCGTTGCACCCGCTGCCCGTTAAGAGCGATGCCTTCTTCCTCCAAACGGGATGGGCAGGAGAAGAAAAAGACACAATAAATTATTTTCTAGAAGGAAATTAAGAAATTTTGCATGCTGTTAATGGGAGCAGTTTCCCATGTACAGTCCAGCAGCTTCACAAAGGGGAAGATTAATACTTTCACAAAACAGGGAAATGAGACTGCCAAATGCCACAAACTGTCTGGGGACTTCGGGTCTACGGCAGGACCTGAAACTAGATTGCCGAGTTTTGCTTTTTTTCTTTCAAAGTTGACAACTTCAGTTGACAGCACCTACTTTCAGCCCTGACCAGTGCGGAAACTGGACTTTTCCCAGTTCGAAGCTATTGCCCTGATGGGCAAGTTTTTTGGTTTTGTTATTGTTTTCATAAGCATACAGCTATTACTGCTGTTTATTATCCTTCCCACACCCTGTAACTTTTACCTTCTTTTCTTCTTCAATTGGTGTTATTCATCTGCATTTCTGGTAGATTTAAAAATAATTGCCAGCTTTTCAGAAATGCCTTCGGATTTTAAATGAGGACTCCATAATACTGCATACCATAAAGATCTTAAATATGAAATAATTTTGATCTCACAGGGTATTGTAAAGGCATTTAAGGAGCTTACTCCCCACCCCATGCCTGCTGCAAGCCCAGACAAAGGGCAATAAAAATGTGAAACAGAGGAGAAGGAATGAAATAACCACAGAAAAGCACATCTGGCTGGGCAGACGAGGTGCTTGTGCCGGTAGCCAGCCTGGAGCGGGGGATTTTTTTTTGCTCATCAAGACTGTTAAGAGTTACACACTGGGTTTTACATGAAAAAAAAAATGATAAAAAGCATAAACTGCACTGAAAGATGCCTTACAGATAAAACCACCACATCGCCCAGGATGCATACGGGGTCAGAGTGGCCAGATTTCAGTAGTGCGCAATTTGCTCCCGGGGAAGTCTTCACCAAGGGCTTCCACAACTCTAGCTGAAAACCCTTATCACTAAAACAACATACTCCTCCTTTAATTCTAGGCCTTACGCTCATATTCAAGTTTCATCCCAGGCTCGCCAAAACGTAGCCTTAAGTAAATACTGGTTTGACTCTACGTACACTGGGCACGCTGCAAAGACAGGCACGCTGCAGAATTTAAGGACAGGAGACTTTTTCAGAGAGAAGAGTCAGAGGAAAGGTTGAAGGAATCCTGTAGTGTCAGTTAATTGAGGAAAAATGCAGCCCCACAAAATATTTTCTTACACTACGAGCGACTGCTGAAATTTCAGTGTAAGTTTTAAATTTACCATTAAGCTGGACTCTGGCTTGAACTTTACCCCAAACCTTGCAATGACCCAAAGAGAGAAGTCTTGGAGGTGGTGTAACTCCACTCTAATTTAGAAGCTGATGGGCTTAGCTGACGTGGAGGGGTGGGCTCAAGCACGGAGTACAATTCAACATGGGCAGCCTTAATTGGAACCAACGAGGGCAGGTGTAATTGCTGTGGCTGTTGACAGTCTTTCCGTCCTCCTCCTTCCATTCCCAAGCACAAACCAGTCCTCTTGCTGTTGGACACAACCTACTAGAAGGTAGCTTTGGAGTATCTCAAGCCACAGAATAATAGGACGGCTTCCAAAATACCTACCAGAAAATTCAGAGTGAGAACATGGTAATCACAGAATCATAGAATGACTTGGGTTGGAAGAGACCTTCAAGACCATCCAGTCCAACCATAAACCTATGCCAAAACCACCCCTAACCCATGTCCCTCAGCACCACGTCTGCCCGGCTTTTAAATACCTCCAGGGA
>VZSF01000171.1:212217-290484 GCA_013398295.1 Chionis minor
AGCCCATGGATCCAGCCTGTCCAGATCCCTCTGCAGAGCTTCCTGCCCTCCAGCAGATCAACACTCCCGCTTAATTTAATGCAGACAGGGCTGTATCCGTGCAGATGCTCACACCCAGAAAGACTAACCTAGGTGTTCAGCCTTACACATAAAGCATTCAGGCTACATGGATAAGGAAAATTAAACCTCAAATACTGAAAAGTTGTTTCTCCGTGAAGTTAGACTCTTGATATGCTGTCATATGCGGTTCTACAGTAGGATTATCCAGTGACCTTGGGAGGTGTTTCAGCGATTGCTCATCACCTCTCAACAGCCGATCTTTGCAGGCGTTTGCTATCAGAACCAAAATGAAATTCCCAGCTCAAAGTTTGCAAGAATACTGAAGCCATAGCGAAAAAAAGAATAAAACCAAATAGCCGTGGTATGTTAAAAAAAGGTTACAGAGCAGATGGGTCTGAAAACATCACCTAAATATTGTAATGTAGGGTTTTAAACAAAACCAGTGAGAGAAGAACAGACCGCAGTTCAGTTCTGCGCCTTCCCTTGGAGAGAGGCGCAGAATGACATTCAGGCAAAGGTGATTCATTTCAAGGTGAGGCCGCCACATTATTTATTTCCTCCTTCTTGAAGGCCTCCCAGATAGCGGTTGCCTCGTCACTGCCCTGCCCTGAAGACCTGACAGAAACTTCTGCATCGGTCACGCCAGACAACAGCCGCTTCCTGCCCCTGAGGCCAGACCCGGCACCCTGGGGTGCCCTGGACCAGAGGAGCATCCCTGGTTGCTTCCTTGGCTTAAGGCTCCACAGCCTGTCAGGGCAGCAGCTTCTTTACTAAACATCAGCCCTTTTCCGTCTTTTTCTCCTTTTTTTCTTTGTTAAGCTGCTTCTTCTAAAGGGGCATTTTGATTATGGAAGCGCTTGATTATAAAGGGAAGAAGATGCTCAGTAACCTGCCCTCAGGCACAGCCCGCGGCTCAGACTGGCTCGTGCACGAATCCCAGCCGTTTGCGCTCGCGCTGCCTCCAAAGTGTTTATGCGAGCCGTGTGTTTTTCCCGTTGCTTCCCAATTGTTTGGCTGGGCTGGGTGATGGATGGTGGAGAAGGTTGTGTCTGGAAACATGCTCCGAAGTCGACAGGAAGCTGAGGGGGCCTTTGCCAGCACTTCCTTCCTGCATACGAGGGGAGGACAGAATGGGAAAAACCTTGGCTGTCTCTTACCCTGAGAAAAGCACTGCCCTTCCAGCTGGATTACAGTAAAAATAATTTAATCTTTCACAAGATTATAATATCCTTCCTCTCTAAGTATAGCTACAGTGGTAGCAAGGCCTAGATAATGAAACGAACCGACAATGTAAAACTTAGTAGGTGGCTACAGAGGGCTGGTGCTGGAAGCTGAACGAATGGAGGTCCAGATTGGAAGATCCCTGTCTTCAGTCAGGATATAAACCATCAGTGGAGCAGACCTGTTTAACCCAGTATCTTGACTCCAAGAGTAACCAGTACCAAGCACTTCAACAGAAGGTGTAAAAACCACACAAGTAGTACATTGGAAACGGGTCCCTCTTGACAGCTTCATTTCTACGTCTGTTTTAGACAGTGGATCTGAACTTAAAGCGTAACATTTATTACCCTTACGAAAAATAATGCTGCAATGAGCAATCGGTGAATATTCTGACCATGCGACCCACGCATTCCTCACGAGCACCCAGGATGGATTGTGTCATGGAGGCTTTCCTTGGATGTCTTGTCCCAAAGACCCAGCCTCTGGGTCCTTTTGTGGACGATATATGATTCTGCATGACACCCTGACATGTAATCATCATCTATTCACAGTAATAAAAACACATGCAGAGTATTAACGAATCGATATTCTGTGTTACCACAGGAATTTTCTGCAGATTTTTCATTCGTGCCTCCCAGATTCAAACCCACAGACAACAGCAACATCTTTAGCGCAGGCAGGTGGTCAGAACCCCCAACTCATCAACCTGCTCTGCCTACAGCCACGTGGACCACGGCACAAGGGGGCTGGCTACGAGGACCACTTCCCTTGCTATCCCAGCAAGGGGATATTCCAGCGATCCCCTCAAGGCAGATATTGTCTGGATGAGTTTGCCCAAGCAAGTCTGAAAAAGGGAAGAAGAAATTCTCAGGACTCTTGACAATAAAAGAAAAAATCCCCAAACCTGCGAGCAGACAGCTCTCATAACAGCCTCTATTTCTGAAAAAGGAATCAGACAAAAAGACCTCACCCATTAACAAAGAGTGGGGAACAATGGAAACTGTCAAAAAATAGCCCTCGCGTCAGAACTAAGAATGCCCCTTTTTACACATCCAAAAAAGCAGAGAGCTGAGCGAGCGCCGGGGAGGCTGACGGGCCCCGCTGCTGGCTCACGCGCCTCCCAGGCCCTTCTCCTCCGCAGAAACTGCCAGAAGCACCGGATGATACTGAATTCCAATAACCAAAGATGGGGATGGAAAGAGGAGAGGAAATTTATGGCAGGACCGAGCCAGAATAAGTCACAAATTCCCATCCGTTCAATCTCACCAGCAAGGACCCTAACACCGAAACGTCGGGGCACGTACGGCAAAGTGGTACGTGTGTGCATCTTTCCCAGGCCTTGCTTTATAGAGCAGAGCAACTACAAAAGCAATTAATGAGGAAACTAAACTATGAATAAAATCTGAATGAGTTGTGTAACACACCGTAATAAAAATCACGTGTTCTTCTGAATTGGTGAGAAGTTATAAAAACAGTTGTTCTAAAGCATTTCAACCTGGAATACAGTTCTAAGAACACTGACAACTAGATGTGGACCAGGAAACCTCAAAGACCCAGTAACCTTCATGGCACACAATTTAGCATTGAATTCACAGGTTTTGCTCAACTTGTGACTCAGCTTTCTCCTCCAATAGCACTAAGGAAAACAAATGGGAAGCAAATCATGCTGAACGCCAGGAAGAGAAGCAAACACTCGGACAAGCAGAAAACTCACCCGTGGGCTGATCACTTGAGTCACCGTCCTGATTCATCCTCCCCAAGGAAGCACCGAATCAGGATGCTGAGCTTAGTGGTCTACAGCTCAGAGTCAGTAGCCCAAGCTCTTGCTCCTGAAAAGAAAAAATGTAGTGTTACCATCAAGCCCGTGTGACAAAGGAACTATCTTTTGCGTGGTCTGTTGCCTTTGTCTCTAAGCAAGATAGCGGAGAATCCGTGTGCATACACAACTTGGTGTAGAAGTCACAGTACAGGGCCTGAAGATCAGAGAATTAAATGGCGAATCGGTGAATTAAGTCAACCAAGAAACACTGAAAAGTGGCAACTGAAATCTCATGCAAGTTAAACCAACGTGTAGTTAAAACAACATCTGGATTCCTGGAATAGATAAAGATTAGCTTTCAGATTTCAACCGCACAAACAGGAGTCTCTAATACTGTTTACTCGGTTAACCAAACAAAAAACCTGACCTATCTAACTTCCAGAGTGGACAAACAGTCCACGTGAAAGTATGTTTTTGCCGTAGCTAAACAGCTCCTCCCCTTTGTTTGCTTGCCCTTCCACTCATCACATCTTGACTGTGGTACAGTTGGGAACAGAACCCATGTCTCCCAAATCCCAGTCCAGTGCCTTAACCACCACATCCTTCCTGCTGAATCACATTGCAGAATTGTTTATCAGGAAGGAAATTCCCCCTCGAGAGTACTCACTCTGAGTGTGCTGGTGGAACACAAACGCTTAGAAAAATACAAATGGACTCGCAGTAACAACAAGTGATTTAAGTCACTGTACAACAGGCTAAAGGTATCCACCAGTATATTGGTTTTTCTTGTTAGCAGCAGTGTAAATAAGGCACCACCAAGCAGGACATTACACAGAACAAGCAGTGCATCTGGATGTCCTCAAAGTAATAGCCTCCTGCTCTTCTGCAGATGATACATAACTCTGCAAACAGCTATCCCCTGTTCAGCACTAGGTTACATCACGCAGGTTTATATTCTTACCCCGCACCGTGAAGGTCACCTTTGGTAGCGTCTCACGCCGAGCTGCTGAGTGCAAGCAGCTGCAGTATGTGATCTAGTGGTCGGAATCAACCTGAATGTGTTGTACTAGCAAAGGAGCTTTGCTTTCTTTAAGGTCTCTAGGAAAAAGAAGGAGAAGACGAAGCAGAAAAAGAAAAAAAAGGAGTAAAAGGAAAAAAGGAGAAAAAAGGAGAAAAGAAGAAAAAATGAGAAAAGAAGGAGAAAAGAAGGAAAATGAAGGAAAAGAAGGAAAAAGAAGGAAAAAGAAGGAAAAAGGAAAAAGAAAGAAAAAGAAGAAAAAGAAGGAAAAGAAGAAAAAGAAGAAAAAAGAAGAAAAAAGAAGCAGGAGAAGGAGGAGGAGAAGGAGGAGAAAAGAAAAAAGAAAAAAGAAAAAAGAAAAAAGAGAAAAGAGAAAAGAAAAAAGAAAAAAGAAAAAAAAAGAAAAAAGAAAAAAGAAGAAAGCAGGGCAGGGGGGAAGATACCAAAAGTGGAACAAATATGTTTTAGCCTAAACACAGTTCACCCCATTAGTCACCTAGAAAACAAAAAGCGTTGTAATTCATCCGCGATCTGTCAGAGGACACAAACCCACTGAAATGGCAAGTTCATGGTCCAGGGCTCTGGAGAATTTGGCTCTGCTCAGCGGTTGGGCAAAGGAGAAGCATTTCCCCACTCGCGAGCTTTACAGGTTGCGTCCCATGAGATCCCACCACAGTAACCGACACAAACGCGCGCTTGGGCAGATTCCCAGAACTCTGACAAGACTTCTTTTACACTCCCTTTCAAATGTCATTGTATAGACATTCCAGCAGGACTGACTCTGGAAGGGCAGGGAACCAAACCCTCAATCACAACGTCCCGGGGTCATGTTCACAGCGGAGAGCAGCTTTTACAGAGCACATCAGATGGGGCTAGATGCCTCCAGCGAGCCACCTCGAGGGCAGACCCAAGGGGACGTGCCCAGCCTCCGGTGCGCGGGGTGCCAGGGGACAGCTAAGGGCCAGGTTGGTCCCACAGACACGGGCAGGGTCCCATGGGCTCTGCTGGACACACCAGCCCCACGGGAAGGCAAGTCTTCTCCCCAGAGGAGGTTGGTCTGGGGGCAGCCATCCCACCACGCACCCAGGTGAACACCTGTAAGCTTCTCTTCTCCTCTGTTTGCTCATTAAGCTTCAAGACTGAGCCCCACTGATCCCCAGCCATGCCAGAAGCACCTCTCAAAGCAAACGCACGGAGTTACCGGTGCTGCTCTGGAGACACAGAGCCCCTCCAAGGGCACTTTGTGTGGAATCCATCTATCACATGTGGACACCCGCTTCTCACTTGACCATCTGGGCTGCCCGTCTGATCAGTAGAGATACAGGCGCATCTCTATGGAGCCCACCTGAACAGGGATGACTTGAAGAAGACATCTGTGGAGCAACCCACTTCTCTCTGGTGGCTGTCTAGAGTGTCGGTGACAACCTCAGATGAAGGCACCTATATCCAACCAGCTGAACCCCATCGTCTATCATCGCTTTACCCCAGAGCTGAACACACTGGCTTTGCTGTCCCACAGCATATCGAGAAACAAAGCAGAAACTGTCAGGAAAAGCACCAGTATCAACCAAAATTAAATGCCACTGCTTTGAACTTGGTATTTTGAACCTATCATCTACTCGTACTTTCTGTGTGACTTTATTGCCTACAGTTTTTGTACTTATCTTAATGTATCTACACAGATACAAGAGTCAGATGGACCCAGACTCTTCTCTGCGGTGCCCAGTAACAGGACCAGAGGCAATGGGCATGAACTAAAATACAGGAAATCATGTTAAACATTAGGAAAAAAAAACACTTTTTTTTTTTTTTTTTAATTTTTTTAGGCGCATGAGTGATCAAACACTGGAACAGGCTGTGCAGAGAAGCTGTAGAGTCTCCATCCTGAGTGGACAGAGCAACCTGCTGTAACTGACCCTGCTCTGAGCACGGGGTTGGAGTGGGCGACCTCCAGAGGTCCCCTCCAACCTCAACTATTCCGCGACTCTGTAGCTTGGGTGCAGATTGGGTATTAAAAGACATTTGGGACGTACACAGGCGAAGACAGCCAAACCTTATTACCCAGGGGTAATGCCTGACATGTCCAGAGAAACTAACACACTATCCCCAGCCCGTTCCCTGTTCTTCGCCCCACCAGGAATCACTGCCTGATGCAGAACACCGCTCCCCGTTTTGTTCTGCGCCACTGGCATCAGACACATCCAATAATTTAAAAGTTTCTTGCCAGAAGACTCGGAGGCACTACTTCCATTCTTGTGAACAGTAAAAAACAAGTCACGATGTCTCCTCAAGGCTTCTTTCAACCTTGAGGTTATCTAAAACCCCTCAAGCCTTGCTTTCTTACATCATACAAGAGTAATTTAGGAATTACTATTAAATGTAATTCAATTGTTCCTCACTGAAAAGGCTATTCTGTCGTTCCTCGCCTGCTATTTTTGTAGTTGGGATCAGGCTTGTATTTTTTTCCTCCTAGGTCAGCCCCACCTCAACCTAAATCAAGTGTGTCCAGAGGGACTCCACATCTCCAGTCCCGCCGGATGCTGTGATCAGTGTACGGTGGTGAATCAGAGGGTAATTGCTGTTATGGATGTCTTCTGCTCGGTTCAAAGCATTCCCCACGCAGAAACCCAACACGGAACCGCCAAAGAAAAAGCCTTCTGCAAAGAGCTGCCAAACTGCTTCGCCGAGGACTTCTGATTTTTCTCCACATCAGGTGTGGGCACTGCTGAGCTCTTGATTTGGGGACAAGTGCCATACAGGAGTGGGTTCTGCTTCATATTTAAGCAAAATGAGCCAGTCACTCCAAATAATGCACATGGTGTGAAGCAAAAAGGATGATTGTCTGGCAAACGTCTGCCCTGCCTCGCCTGCAGTTCATAACTGCCCCAAAGGCCAAGTAACGGTCAGGTGGACGGGGAGGTTCTTCCACCTGATGATACCAACAGGGTCCTGCTTCCTCAGGAACGGCTGAGGCCACAGCCACCCCCAGACAGGGAACTGGAGGCCACCGGTTTCCTTTTGAGTGACTTCAGTTCAAGCGGGGCCATCACGGGGCCGGGCCAAGAGGAGACTCCTGAACTCCCAGCTTCGGAGCGCCGCCAGGAGAGCAGCCGGTCTCTCCCCCGACGGTTTGCTCAGCCCCTGCGGGATCAGCTCCCGCGCCGTTATCGCAAGCCCGGCCACAGCTGGGGCTTTCCTTAAAGCCCAGCAGCTGGGTGAAGGGACTGGGTAAAAAAATCTTCTGTCCTCAGAAAACATTACCAAACCAAAAAAAAAAAGCGGGTTTCTATTCCGCTTGGTTATGGAAAAAGATTTGAAAATGTGAAGTGAGAGTAACTTGAAGCTTTAGAAACAAGAAGGCAAATACTAGGAAGCAATGTTTATTTCTAGTCCTCTCCATACTGTGATTTTTAAGAAGAAAAAAGGAGGAGGAGGAGAAGGAAGAGGAGAAGGAGAAAGAGAAGAAGAAAAAAGAAAAAAAGAGAAAATGAGAAAAAAGAGAAAAAAGAGAAAAAAGAGAAGAAGAGAAGAGAAGAGGAGAAGAAGAGAAGAGGAGAAGAAGAGAAGAGGAGAAGAAGAGGAGAAGAGGAGGAAAAAGAAAAGAGAAAAGAGAAAAAAGAAAAAAAGAAAAAAGAAAAAAAGAAAAAAGAAAGCCTATTTCACATTTTTGCAACCTGCTGTTTATTGCTTTATTGTTACGTACAGGCACACGGAGCAAAAGATATCCAGCATTACGGATCCCTCTACAAAAAAAATGAATTAGGAGTATGGGTGAAGGAGCTGCAGTCCTAGAAATCCTGACAAATGCACGATGTGAAGACAATGGGTGTCTTTCCATTGACTTTTACAGACTTTGGATCCTGTACTCAAACCCAACTCAGCAGCCCCGGGGTCAGATTTGGCTTTTGGCTCCCATCAGCCATAAGCCCAACACTCCATTCTTCGTAAGGCACCGGCTAAACTGCATCCCTCAGAATCTCCGCTCCACTCCTGAATGACGGCGTCTCAGCCTTCGGTATATCACGTACCACCTACATCCCGAGTTATTTACAAGCAACCTCAGTAGCTTTTGTTATTTCAAAGTGGGAAAAAGTGACTAAGAGGCCTGTGGCCTCTTCCTACCACAGACCGAAATGCGAATAGCAGTTCCACCTATTTTTACGGCCTTTCTTTTATCACATAAATCTTTAACTACTCCGAAATAGAAACTTCACTTCTCTGTGATAAGGATGTAGAAAAAAAGCACTGACATCAGCAAAAAAAAAAAAAAAAAATTAAAAAAAAAGAAGAAAGGGCAGCAGAAGCTGTTGGCCAGTGCCTGCCAGCAACACTGCACCGGGCAGAGAGCCCCAGGCAGCCTCGGCTCCTCAGCACCATCCCGGAGCGCCGGGTTCCCCCGGAGCCCCTGGCCGGCTCAGCAGCTCCCAGTGGGACAGGGAGCACAGCGCTGCCAGGATGTCGGCACAGCAGCCGCCAGCGCTCCAGGGTGGTGTTGGGAACAGGACGGGACAAGCCCCTGCAGCTAAAAGCCACCTTCTGTAGCGACTGATTTTATTTGGGTTCATTCTAGGGAGGAGATCCCTCTTTCTCCACATTGGTTTAACGAACTTTTTATTAAATGATTACTGATTCTTGATCATTTATAGAATCATAGAATCACTTGGGTTGGAAGAGACCTTCAAGATCATCCAGTCCAACCATAAACCTCTGCCAAACCCACCCCTAACCCATGTCCCTCAGCACCACGTCTGCCCGGCTTTTAAATACCTCCAGGGACGGCGATTCCACCACCTCCCTGGGCCAGTCACTTAATCATTTCACGCCATTATTAGCACGGTAAGATTCACTGGAACTGCTGAAGGCTCAAAGGAGAAACCAGCAGGGCCAAGCAGTTCCAGCAACACCCTCCGCCTCATTAGTTCTGACGTTAAAACTAGAAAGCAGCTGACAAAATATCAACAGATGTCTATCAAAGCCAGCTGGATTATCAAGGCTATCCCTCTCAGCGTGGTGAAACCCACTGGCTTGACGAGAATGTATTTTTAATGGAAGTTCCTGTCCAAGTTCCTGACATCAATAAGCAGTTGTTGTGAACCAAGGGCATAAATAAAACCTGAAGCTGTGGAGAAAGCCCTGTACACCAGAGAACGCGTCTTCCTGCACGCATGGGAGTGCCCAGCACATCATGGGCATCGACAGGACACCGAGAATAAACCAATCGGCGTACGCAGGCACCAACCATGTGGAGCAGTATTTGAAACCAAGAAGTTGACCCCCAAGCCTTTCCCAACCTAGAGCTGATGGTGCAAATCACAGCCCAGCAGCTCATGGCTGTATGTTTTACTCCTGACGGTAGAGTTGACCCTCCATTATAAAAGCAGCAACTTCAAACAGCTGGGTCACCACTTCCCTTCCAGCCAGGATAAACAGTTGACCAGCAGCGTCCGACTGAAGTTCATGCAGCGACACGCTGCTTCGTTCCGTTTGCCGTGGTACAGCCAGGTGGGTTATTCCAGAGCGTGGGCAGGGACAATCTAACCCAATGTCCTGCAGTGAGAGGAGTCCTCCTTTCCAAAGGGAGGTTGGGGTGGGGGGGGGAGGAAGAAGAGAAAAAATTCACAGCTCAGACTTCAGTTTCTGAAAGCCTGAGAAGACCTTTAAATGTGATGCTTCAGCGATTTCTGCCCCGAAACTCTCCGGGTGGAGGGACACCAGGACTCCCAAGGCAGGCGTGAGTCAGAGGAACGCAGCCCAGGCACACGCAGAGGGTATTTGCCTATCGGGGCATTCGGTAAGAATAACGTTTGCCCTTTTTTCTTGTAGATCTGAAGAGTCACAGACGGGTAGGAGGAAAGAAATACTTTACATGATTCCCAAGGATCCCTGTAACCTCTAGAATTACTTGCGAGACAGTCTGCTATCTGCCTGCCTGGAAGCTACTTGCAACAGCGCATCTAAGAAGAGGCTCATGGCACCAAGAGAAAACCAAGCCTGGCGGTGGCCTCCCCTGTCACCATGCCGCTGGCTCTGCACATCTCCAGAAAGGTTCCCAGAACGACATCCCTCATCACCGGCAGACCTCCACTCCCACCAAGAGGGTCCTGCAGGCCGAGCCGCACAGATCCAACGGAAGCCCTCAGCCAAGTCTGGGGCTACGGCTGCTGGCTGCTCCCTGCCTCTTCTTACTTGTCCCCACCTTCTTGACCTACGCATGAAGTCCTCTTATTCTGCCAGCACCACAAACGGGTACCGCTCTGCAGACCAAGCTCTCCCTGCACCTCTCACGCTTCTTACACCACAATCCCATTTAGTCCCTTGGAAAACTCATCCTGAAAATAACCGGCACAACTCAAGTCACTGCCGAAACTCGGGGCAAGGCTTCGGGATTGTTTCTCGGTGTGCGAGGTGGTTCTCTCGCCGTGCTCCGATCCCACCAAAGGCCGTTGGCTCCAGAACACAAGGTGTTGGGGTTCCCACCTGCCCTTCCCTTTGGAGGCTGCAGGGAGGGAGTTGGTTTGTTGGTCTCTGGCCCCCTCTGCTGACAAACCACCACCCGTCCCTGCCAGCCCACCCAGCGCCCGCAGCACCCACACAACTTTCAGGCTGGAAGGGCCGTGTCCTGCTCACATCTCCTTTTCCAGGGGAGCATTTCATAACTTGAAATTTTCTTTTCTCTCATTTTTTTGGCCAGAGAGTGTCGTAAAATGATACTAATCACATACGATACTAATTCTTCCCCTTGGTCCGCTCCCTTCGGCACTCCGCGCAAGGGATGGCTCCCTACGCTCCCGGTGTCACCTAAATCCCTTCGTACTTCTCATCCTGTCCACCGACCAACGACCCCCGGCACCTTGCAGGCAGCATCCATCCATCCTCTCCCTCCTTTCTGAAAAGGGATGTACCAGGGAGGTGACCTGAACTCCAACAGTAATTTGGAGAATCAAAAGGGTGATAAAACAAAGCCCAGTGTTCCCGCTCAGCCATCGGACGGGGATAAGAGAGCCTGATCCCTGGAAAGGAGCCACCCGAACCCTTCCAGTCCCACGCTTTTGATGCACCATTCCCAAACCAGTCCCCACCGCACACGTGGCACACAGCACCTCTGGCATCGTGACCCCTCCGTGTCCCTGGCCCGGGCAGGAGGAGCAGGGGAGCCGCTCCGCGCGGGAGCCAGGGCTGTGCCTGGCAGGGGGGGCTCTGGGCCACCCCCTCCACCAGCGCCGCCCGGCACCCCGGCAGGGCAGGGAAGCCACCGGCTCACTCACCCACGGCACGTACCCCAGCACCAACCCTGCCAGGTACCCAGCGTCCCACACGCGGGTACACTGGGAAGTTTGGAGGTGCTCAGGGACACCTGGACTCTCCGAACTCGGCAGCCAGCAGGAGCGAAGGGGTCGCTCAACTGAATCCCGAACGTGACACATCCTGACCCTGCTGTGCTGCACTTGACAATTCTGGTGGAACGACGAACACAGAAGACTGTCTGTAAAGGCAACAGCAAAACAAAAAACCTCATTTTCTGAGATGTGTTAACTTTAGACATTGATTTTCAGCCTTGTTACCGTCTGCATTTTTCTGCTTCTTGTTTTTCCTTTATCCATGTGAAGGAAAGGCCAGAGGAGCCAGCCCTGCTTGACAGTTGCCAGATGCTGGGGACACCAACAGCCAGCTCGGGGGCTGACGAGACACTCCGGTCCTTTCTAAACGCTCCTTCAAGCCCACGCAGGTTGTACTGAACCTACCAAAGGGTCTCCACTTCAGTAGAAAGAATCCCAAAGGATCATTCCACATCCAAACCACCACCTTAAAAAAAAACAAACCTAAGGAAGCTTTGGAAATACGCAATGCAGAATTTCAATCAGAATCGAAGTGTAAAAAAAGAGTTCTCAGCAAACAGAAAAACAGGTCAGGGTGAACACGCTTCACAAATCGAATTCCGATTTGTTGGCCGCTATTTAAAACCACTATAATACAAAAAAAAATTGAAAACCTTAAGAAAGCCAGGGGAATAAATAATCAAGACAATTGTAATAGTAACACGTTAATCCTTCTTACTAGGAGACACAGCGCAGTTACTTTAAACGCTGACAAATCAGTATCTCTTGAGCTCGCTCTCAAATTAAATAAAAAGAAGCTGACTTTGCTTTCTTTTTTCCAGCCCCAGAATAGCCTTGTGTTAACACTGGAAGCACAGCACCGCTGGGGACTCAATATGTGACTTCACTACTTCCCAAAACAGAGCCAGGGCTGGTTCTTTTTGACTTCTCCAGGCACTTTGTCCGCTCCTCAGCGTTCTGATTTCAAGTTTAGGCGCCACCGCTGCGCACTGAACCCGGCGTCAGTAACATCTGCTCGGAGCTCGGTGACAGAGAGCCTGTGAACCTTCTCTCCCAGATCGCTGTGGAAGCTTTATCGCCTTGCATAAACTTCTTTTCTTTTTTTTTTTAATGCACGGAGCATCCTCTAGAGCCTGACATTTCTGCAAGGCTCTGCGGGCCAGGCTCTGGCAAAGGGAGCTGTGGCAGCTGAAGACACCGCTCTCGCCAGCTGTTTGTCCCACCTTGCCAGCACAGCTGGCTGGAAGACAGCCCGATGCCTCAGCTCTCCATTTTGGCATGTCAACGTGATCAGCGGGTGACAGTATTTGTGCACATCTGCCGGGCTCTGAGCTCCAGAAACCGAGAGACAAGGACACATTCCTCCTGCAGCACTAATAAACAGTGGGGGACAGTCATCTCCTGAATTCCTGCAGCTGCTCGGCCAGCAGACATGAGTCAGAGCGCTGACACACACAGATCAGCAGTGCCTGCAGGAACACGATCCCAACTCCTGCCGAATACTTCCCTTCAGGGGCTGCTCCTAAGGGATCCCTAAAAGAGACTCTTCAGCCGCATCTACACTACAAAGTTCTGGAAGTGCAATTATGTTGGGAAAAGTGCCGTAAGAGCAATCACTCCCTGACTGACAGATGCTCAAGCAAACCCTCCCCAACACAACAGACAGGATTTTAAGAATCACGGCATTCACAAGGAGGAAGGAAGGAAAGTTTGTCTTTGACAAAATTGCCTTTTCTTTCTTTTTAAATAAAAAGCGTCGAAGCTTTACTTCTCCTGAGGGCTTTGCTTGAATAGCTCTAGCTACAGATGCAACACTAAACAAAAAGCTTTTACAGGATGGATGAGTAATTTCAGCAATCCAGTAAATCGATCTCGATCTGCTTCCCTTGCCAATCTCCTTTCCTAATTCACACAAAGGAGCTGAAACTCTGCCGCGTCGATGTCTCCCTGATTACTTTCACTCCAGACCACCTCCAAATGCTACTAGAATCAAAGCAGAATAATCCAAGGATTTCCTCTCAAATCAACATTTCCTCTGCTATCCCTGTTGTTAGCAAATCCCTCAGATCCCAACTGTCTGCAGCTCCTCATCTTCCGTCCTCCACCAGCGTTACTAACAGGCTGCCCACAGCCGGAGGGGAGCCGGCAGCTCGCACGGGTTTCAGGCAACACTCAAGTTTATGGGCAAACTCCTTTTCCATCTCCCAAGGGCACTGCTATCACACCTCGTAAACATTTTCAGAATTCAGGAGTCCCACAAGCTCCCAGCATTTTAATTTCCAGGTTATCAGGCTTGACCTAGATTTTCTTCACTGTTTTTTCTCACCCGAGATCTGATACGCTGCGTCAACACCAAGCAGCTACTTGTTTTAGTAAGTTTTGCCCTGTATTCTGTTTGGTATTTAACCACATCATTACCCATAGGTGCTCCCACCTCCTTCAGGGAATGTCCTCTCTGTTAAACGCTGGGACAGGAGGCAGCAAGGTGGGGAGGAACGCTGGGTGACATGGAATACGGAGAGGCAGGAGCTGCAGCAATCAGAGATCGATCACCAACGGCTGGTAACGATGGAAAAGCTGGAGGAGGTACTGGCTCTGCGGTGGCTGAATATCCCAACAATGACTTGAAAGGTAAATTAAGGGATGACCAATTACTGCCTTGAGACTTTGACCAGTAGATCTCTTTATAATCCAGGCTCAAATCTTACAATGCACTGGTGGCCTTGTTTGCCCACTCTCTGAGAAGACCTCTGTCCTGAACAACCCCACACGTTGGCACCTAAGGGTCTGACACCCCCATATCAATCCTTCAGGGTTAGGGTTCTCTGCTTCCTTCTGGACGTGTTTCATTTTCACTGCCATCACCAGATGACACCAAGGTCAATTAAGGCTGCTCATCAAAGTCAATTAAGTCTTTGTCAAGCTTTTAGAGCATGAAGCCAATAAGGCCACCATATTCTCCTCGTAGGCTTCCTCATGCTTGTACCCACAGCCAGAGAAACAACGTTCTGTTGGAGTGCAGGGATAATGTCAAACCCCACAAAGTCAGAACGAAGCCGAGTTCCACTATTCACCACACACCGTGCGCTGAATTCCGATCCCTTCCCAAGCCGTATCAGTGTTATCTACACCACGCCCGATAAAAAACTGCTTTCAAAACTCCTTCAGGGAGAGTTCTTCCTCACTCTTTATCTCCTGAACAAGCCGAGAGGAGGTCTTCCTCAGAAAGCAGGCTTCGAACGCAGTGATTAAGCCATCAGTTGGATTAAGGAGGTCATCTTTGTTGGCATAAACAACTTGCACATGGGACGCTGATTTGTAATCAAGTTTGTGGGAGATGATACTGTCCAAAACAAGTCAAGTTTCTGTTCTCCTCACAGCACTCCTGGAAGGCTGGCACTGAGCAACCACTCCTGAAACACCTGGGTAGGGGGCCAGGCCTTTCATTTGTCTTTCCATATGACTTTAAGGTCTTCAAACACCTTCTCACTGCCCTTCAGTTCTTACGATAATCCTTCCAGCCTTCTCCTGCAACACCACCCAACAGGTGGGTCAGACTGTCTCCAGGGAATGGAGCACCCAAGTTCAAAGGCCCAAATTAATTTCCAGAAGCATTTTGAGCAGCGCCATGCACGGCTGCTGTGAAACTGGCTGCTCAGATTAGGAGATCTCAATAGTTACAGAAATCTCTATCATTATCTTCAGAAGGAGTTGAGGAAAATGCTGCATTAACCAGCTTTTGGACTGTTATGCACCCATAAACAATATTATTAACCTGAAAGGCATGTGTTTTTCTCAGTGTGATTTATTAGTTGCAGTTACCATTGCAATAATCATGGTCTAATTTTTCAGAAAGTACTACAGTTTATGCATAGTTTTAACCACCTTTTGAAAGACCTTTAAGTAATGAAGAATCGACCCATAAAATAATACAAATGTTAGAACCAACATATTATTCTCCTCTAGGCACGGGCAGGAATATCTGATTTACGTCTGCCAAATGATTTGGCATCTGAACAACTGGCAACAAATTCAAAGGGAAGCAGCGAAGCTGTGGGCAACCACTGGAAAGATTGGGATTCTTTCCCTTTTCATTTCAACATGAAATGCCATGTCTGCTCTGGGACGTTATAATCTAATTCACTTGTTCGTAGGGCAACAAGTCAGCTACATCAAGATAGTGTGCATCTGCCCTGCTTTGCCAAAACGCCGTAAAGCACCTCTCTTATTAAGCATTATGTAGGTACGAGTCCACACTTGATCAAAGTAACCGCTGGAGAGAGATCTCACCCAGCAGCGCTCTCCCGCAGAGCTCGCCCCTCTGAGCCTGCAGATGCGTACCGGCGACCGCAAGGTCTGAAAAGTGAACTCAAAGGGAACCACGGCTTCTCCTGTGGCATCACCAATTCAGCCAGCAGCAGTGCCGCGCTGCTGGCAGGCGTCGGGAGACGACACCGGGGGACACCTGCTTATGGCGGCCAGTAAAAAAATCAGGATATTACACTCCCTCACCAGCAGAACCCGTGTGTTCCAGCTGCGTGACATTAGTAGCTCCTCATGAGCCTTTGTAAACCCCCTAGGGGCCGCATGCTGTATGGGACCAGCATCGTGCGTCCTCCAAAGGAAGCGCGGTAACAGAAGAGCCGAGTGCTGTGCTGCCAGACTTGGCAGAATCACAGAATCACAGAATCACTTGGGTTGGAAGAGACCTTCAAGATCATCGAGTCCAACCATAAACCTATGCCAAAACCACCCCTAACCCATGTCCCTCAGCACCACAGAAGGGTGCTGCTGCATCGGCTTGCCTCTCCGTTGCTTCCGTTGCGTCCCTTTCCACAGGCGCACACGCTTTCTTTACAGTTTTTAAAACTTGCTCAAAAGTTTGTAAGATGGTCCTAAATATCATCCCTTCCTCCACTTCTGTGCCTCAGATGGCCCTCCACACTGGGAAGCAAGCCAGTGGCATTATTTAATGATTTTTCCTGGCTGCTTTACTTGCCCTGCATGCCGTCGGAAGAAAGGTGCTCAGCAGCAAGCACGCGTTGGCTCGGAGAAAAAGTCCTCTCGCTCCCTTTCTCAGCAGAAGACGTCTCGGCCTCCCTGCAGGTACTAACTTCTGGTCAGGTTTCACAGAAAACAGAGGGCAGATACGCGTAACCCTGCTGCTGGCACCGCGGCAGCCACACGTCTGCAACAGCAAGACTTGAACCCAAAACGAGATGACAACCCAGGCACCAAAGCAGCTTGCTCCAGCTTTTGAGTGCTGCTGTGACAGGGCTAAAAATGCTCGAAACGGACACGGGTATTGACCGCTCACGTTCGTGACCTGAGCAGCAGAGCAATGTCTCTTTTACCTGGTTTCCAAGCGGTAGGTGCAGCGCAGAGCAAGGTAGTCAGCCGTGAGCCCAACTCTCCCTAAGGATATTCTCCCTCAGGATGTTTCAGTGAGGCGAGACAACGGAAAACAGGCAAGGGTCTTGCTAAACAAGAAAGGCACTGGCTGAAAACACACAGAACGCTGCTGCTGGCAGCTGTCCCGCGTGGACCTCGTCTTGCCTGCGGTACCTGTGGAGCCAGCGCTGAACAAACCGCATCCTTGCAGAAATGCACTTCAGTTTCTTAAGGCCGCGTGTAACTGTGGGCTGTTGCAGTCCCTCTTCTGGGACTTCAATCAGGCTAATGATGGAAATAAGGTGCAGGAAAAGTTCATATTTAAACTTATTATCAGAGAGGAAATTTCTCACAGCTTGATGGTGGTTAAGGAAAACGTTATTTGGTTAAAAACCAAGAAACTCTTGTTTTTTAACAATAATAGAATAGGGCTCTGCTGCAACAGGCAGAAGCAGAGGGACCACCCCAGGTGTAACACTTCAAAACACATCCCTGTGAATCTTAAAGGAAACAAAAATCCTCCTGAGAAGTGGGATTTTCCAACCCCAACAAGGATGACATGCTGCAAATTGAGGAAACCACTAACTTTGTTCATGTGTAGGGCTGGACAGACACAATGCACTTGAGGAAGAACTGCAACATTCCCCGCTCCATGCAGGTACGCCGGAGGGCACCACCGCTCCTCACCCTGCCCTCAGCTTCTCCACATCATCCTGCCCCTCAGCTTCTCCACATCATCCTGCCCCTCAGCTTCTCCACATCACCCTGCCCTCAGCTTCTCCAAAGCCTTCTGGGACACAAAAAGGAAATCCGAGGTGATGTGCTGAAAATGGAAAACTGCAACCTCCTTAAAAATTATTAATCACTTCAATTGCTGAAACAATACCCTTTGTCAAAGCTGTGGGTGGTCAAGTTGGCACAGCTCCTACTGAAGAGAAACTTGATCTTCGCTGGTATGAAAGCTTGAAGCTGCATCCTGTGCTGATGAGCTCCTCAACCTGAATTTCTTTCAAGGCACTTTGGCCACCTAGAATCATAGAATCACTTGGGGTGGAAGAGACCTTCAAGACCATCCAGTCCAACCATAAACCTATGCCAAGACCACCCCTAACCCATGTCCCTCAGCACCACGTCTGCCCGGCTTTTAAATACCTCCAGGGACGGCGATTCCACCACCTCCCTGGGCAGCCTGTTCCAATGCTTGAGAACCCTTTCCGTCAAGAAGTTTTTCCTCACATCCAACCTAAACCTCCCCTGGCACAACTGGAGGCCATTTCCTCTTGTCCTGTTGCTTGTTCCTTGGGAGAAGAGATTGACCCCACCTGGCTATAACCTCCTTTCAGGGAGCTGTAGAGAGAAGCCTCCTGAAGCCTCAGAGCTTGTGCAAAACAGGAAGACGGAATCAGCCTGGGCCAAGAGCATCCGGGACCAGACACCAGGCGAGTGCAGCCAGAGGAGGAAAGCTGGTCACCGAGGGTGACTGAAGGCTGCTTTCTCTTGGGAGGAAAAGTATCTTTTAGAACACCGTGCATCCCTCTAGGAAGCTGTAACGGAAATTTATCAAGTGAGGCACTAACACAGGACTCCACAAACTTCCGTGAGAGCTGCGAGCAGCAGGCATCAGCTGCGAACGCTCCGTTGTCCTTCTGCGACTCCCCTGCGTCACTCAGCACCGAGCCCTGCGCCGGGGCGTAAAGGGGAATGAGCAGAAAAGAGGCCCCCAGAGGCACAGTGTCTGTCCCCAGATAAGATCTTTGAAGCACCGGGCTGCAGCGATGTTTGTACACATTAATTAATCCTAAGAAAGGGCAGCCACAGCTCATTTTCTTGAGGGTTGGGGCCAACCGGCATGCCGGCCATGTGAAGAAAGGAATGGTGAGAAAATAAACACGGGTCTGTGAGAGCACGGCATTTCTGACCTACGCTTCAATCAGTGTTCGCAGCTTTATCGCCGTTTCCCCCATCGCCTGGGATGCCGAGAGCATTGTCTTCCCCTGCGGATGAGGAAGGATGCTGACGCATGGCACAGCCTGCCCACTTTGTCCCACTCAGCAAACAAAGAGGAAGCCGGCAAAGGCGAGATCAATAACTGGAAGACACAGAGGCAGTTTGTCCCCGACGCTGGACAGTTAATCCCGATGCCCAGGCCCCCCCAGGGAATTTAAAATGCTTGATCCATACCGTCCCTGGCTGTGATTAAGCATCTAATGACACACACTCTCTGATAGATTAGAACTATTTGTTCTGTGGTCACAAAACACTACAAAGAAAGAAAAACCTCCCGAGAAAAAAACCCCATGAGGCTCAAAACTTAAAAACAACACTAGACACTAAGAAATAAGTGGCTTCTAAGTGTTGG
Organism: Chionis minor; assembly: GCA_013398295.1. NCBI lineage: Eukaryota > Metazoa > Chordata > Aves > Charadriiformes > Chionidae > Chionis > Chionis minor. The sequence continues at coordinate 231,363 of VZSF01000171.1, forward strand.
CTTAAGAGTGTGATAAGCAACAGAACAATTTTAGGTAGCTTCCATAAAAGTTGTATTTGCTGCAATATTATTTCTTATTACACAGAACGTGTGGTGTGTAATTCTTTGTCAGTATCAGTTTACAAAAGCAGAGGTTGATTTAAAAACAAGCAAACAGCTGCAAGTGCAGCAGGATATTAAATGTGTATTATTTCATGGCTCAGGTGGAACACTTCTCAAAGTACTGAATATTGATTTTATTTCTACTCCTTAGTTTAGCAAAGGAGAAGATCTACAGGCTAGAACTGATGCTAACACCAGCATTTCAACACATCCCTTGAATTCACTCCCTATGCATTATTTTTGTATTTCAAATTGGATTTTATGGTCTCAAATTCAGAAGCAAGTTGAAGCCAGTGTAATACTGTACTTACGGCCACTGCAACACGCATTTTGAATTCCACCGTTTCACACCCACTCACCTATGCTAATTAATAATCTCTTTACACAGATTTTCATTCTTGTCTAGTTCAGAGTCTGCAGGCAGGAATTTAACCTGGCAATGCTTGTCACAGATTAAAAATAAGAAAAAAGGAGCGAGGGAAAAGCTATAAAGATAAAAGAACTGAGGATACCAGAATGCATTAAAAAATATGCCTTTCCAAGTACATTGCCTCACTCTTTCTGAGCACTCAGAACTAGCTCACAGGCAGCTAAATTATAATTTTGTTTCTCAGATAACCAAAATTCAATTTAGTATGCTCAAAGGCAGCTCTGAGACTTCGGGCAGAGCTCTGGGGACCTCCGGCGCTCCTCGGGAAAAAGGAAAAGCCCAGTCCTAGCACGGAGGACGTGCCTGCTGTACTAAAAGGCAGATGCCTTCAGAGCACTGTATGTTTAGTCATCTCTTTATCAAACCCTTAACTAATTAAACAATCCTCTTGTCAAAGAGGACAGTCATTGTTTGTGTGACCGATGCCCTGTAAACATAATGGGATAATCTGCCTTTCTCCTTTTTTTCTCCCTCAATTCTTCTAAACAGCTGGGGGATGCGCTGCCCGCTCTCCAGGAAGCCTCCGCTCATCTGTCATTCTTCTCCGCTGGCGGCGCTCCGCTGCGGCACGCAGCATCAGAAGCCAAGCTTGAGACAATAACGCCTCAGATAGACCAACAATCCATCTGATAGCGTGCCATTAAAGAGTCCCCAGGCCTCCGGAGGGCTGACCGAACAATTAGGGGGAAAAAGAAGCGGTTCCTGGATAGAATTGACAATTAAGCTGTATTGATCTACAAACGGCAAAAGATGCTGAAACGAAAGCATTTCCAGCACCCTCTTTTAACTTCAGTACCAGGGAAGAAAGAGCTTGCAGATGAGAAAGCTTTGATCAGATGGCATCAGGCTTGCTCTTACATCTGCAAAGTTACAGCAGAAAGCTGCTCATCGGCCATTAAAGACGCAGAAAGTCGCATTTTCAAAGATGATCTCCAGCACCCAGTACCCAAGGGAACAGCTCAGCTCAGAGCAACTGGGTGTACGTATCTGCTGGTTTGACCAAGGGGGAAATGTGATATTTCTGTATGAAAGGTGGGGAGGAGGAGGAGGAGTGTGAAGGGGCCAGTGGGAAGGGAAGGCTGAATAATACCTAGATGTGAAAACCCTTAAGAGTCCATCTAAAGAAAGCTCAAGACTAATCCATCATCCGTTGTATTGTCAGAAATACGGGATTACCAGACTCCTCACTAACCACCCAGGCAGTACCCTTTCACGCAGGGAACGGCAGAGGAGGAATCACAGAATCACAGAATCACTTGGGTTGGAAGAGACCTTCAAGNCCAGACCCCTCACCAGCTCCGTTGCCCTTCTCTGGACACGCTCCAGCACCTCAATGTCCCTCCTACACTGTGACACCCAAAACTGAACCCAGCACTCGAGCTGCGGCCTCACCAGTGCTGAGTACAGGGGCACCATCACTGCCCTGCTCCTGCTGGCCACACTGTTCCTGATACAGGCCAAGATGCCATTGGCCTTCTTGGCCACCTGGGCACGCGCTGGCTCATGTTCAGCCAACTGGCCACCAGGACCCCCAGGTCCTTTTCCCCCAGGCAGCTTTCCAGCTGCTCCTCCCCAAGCTTAGCACAAACAGGACAACTCTTCTGAGCAACTCCACTCCATCACAGCCCAGTTTTGAGGAGAAACCCCCTCCCCTGCTCCTCCACAAAATACACAAGTGCCCTCTTCAGGTGGTGATTCAATCACAGAATAGAATCATAGAATCACCTAGATTGGAAGGGAACTTTTAAGATCATCGAGTCCAACCATCAACCCAACACTGCCCAACCCACCCCTAACCCATGTCCCTCAGCACCATGTCTGCCCGTCTCTTAAACAACTCCAGGAATTAAACACTCCACCACTTCGCTGGGCAGCCTGTTCCAATACTTGATAACCCTTTTGGTGAAGAAATTTTTCCTAACATCCACCCTAAACCACCTAGAGCCCCGCTCCTGGCTAAGAGAGAGAGTGAAACAAATCCACGGAGGCTAAGAAAACAGGACTGCGAGACACTCCATCAGCACACGCACCCCGCTGCGGAACCCCTGGAGATATCCCGGTGTCCATCTGCCTGACCTCACTCAGCTCTACCTTGAACGAGTTCTCAGTTGCCTTAAAGCTCCTCCAAAGGAGACACCACAGGGATGTGTCCTGTGCCCAGGAGACAGCACATACACTACAAAGTCTCTTTCTTTTTGCACCTCATTTAGACCACAGCAGGGAAAAAAAAAATGCACGATTACTCTATTTTTAACCTACCACCACGAGAGACTTTATAGAGCCACGCTCAAATCTCAACAAGTTCCTCATCTCAATCCAAGTTGAACTCAGCAAGCGTAAAGAAGACATCCCAAACGGAATATATCAAAGCCAAAATGATGTTATCTTAGCAAAACTGCAAAAATTTCCCTATCTCTAACAAAACAACTAGCAATATCGGCCTTGCGGCTCTTTTTCTTGCTCTCTCCCTTTTTTTGGGTTTTTTTTTCCCTTCCCTGGTGCTCCCTCCCCACCTCATCACCGCAGCCAAGTTTTAAACAATATACATGAAAATAGCAGCTTTCAGTCTGTTCCTGGAGCAGCCAAGTTAACGAGGCCACACAGCATCCCAGGGCACTCCGCAGGGAAGGGTTCAAAATGCCTGTGAGTGCAGCCCGCGCTGCTCTGAAAAATGTAAACCATTTCAAACTGGCGAGCTTTTCACTTTCTTTCTCCCCTGCTCTCCAAGGAAAAGAGTGTTTGGATTTCCAAACACATACTGTGGAAAGAATGAAGCCCTTCTGGAAAAAGCGAAAGACTGGTTTGCCTCTCTAAATTCAAAGATTTATAAATCAATGCAAATGTTTTTTTCAAAAAAAAAGGAGAACGCTTCTGCAAGTTACACCACGGCAATCACACAGTGGTTGTAGAAACAAGTACCTGTTTTTCCTGACCTACATTTGCAGGTTGGCAGGAAATCAAAGTTCATGCCAAATTACAGCAGATTTTGAACAGACTTGCATGCGCCCTCCAATCTCAGCTATTAAAGCTGTTTGGACCCAGAGAGTTCGGTTTTTTGCATGAAAGAAGGTACCACTTTTTAAAATTACACACGCTCAGTATTACATATGTGCCACGCAGGTCACCTTACGGTTGTAACGCTAAAAGGGGGAATCGATTTTCTGTAGAATTTGGTTCAACTAGAGCCATTTTCCTCCCCTTAAACTGCTATATAGCCATTATTTACTATATTTACAATAAAAGCCATGTGGCTAAGTAGACACAACCACAAAAAGCAAACGAGTCTAGTTTTGTCCTAAAGGCCTTAATATGAAAAGGCTCCCAGGGTAACAGCAGCCTGCGTGGGTCTTATGTTTATATAAATAAACAGCAACCAACAAACAGGCATTTTTTCGGCTAAGTACCAGAGCAGCACTTCGAGCCAAGCCTACAGACAAGTAGGCCATAGTTAGAGCAGCAGGGGAGGACCCTTTCGTCTGCTTCCCTCCTCACCCCACCACGAGGCCATCAGCTTCCTCCTCGACTTGTCTTTTTCTGCGCGGGGTCTGTGTTTGACCCGCTTGAGAGCAGAGCCCACCCCTGGCTTTGGCATTTCGGAAGGGTCCGGGTGATGGGGAAGGCTGAGGGGGGCTGCAGGGAGCGGAGGGTGGCTGTGGCTCACAGAATCACAGAATGTTAAGGGTTGGCAGGGACCTCTGGAGATGATCTGGTCCAACCCCCCCTGCCAGAGCAGGTCCACCTACAGCAGGTGGCACAGGATGGCGTCCAGGCGGGTTGGGAATGTCTCCAGAGTCGGAGACTCCACCACCTCTCTGGGCAGCCTCTGCCAGGGCTCTGCCACCCTCAAAGGAAAGAAGTTCCTCCTCATGGTCAGATGGAACTTCTTATATTTGATTTTATACACATCGCCCCTTGTCCTGTCACTGGGCACCACTGAAAAAAGCCTGGCCCCCTCCTCCTGCCACCCTCCCTCTAAGTGTTTGTAAACACTGATGAGATCCCCCCTCAGCCTTCTCTTCTCCAGACTAAAGAGCCCCAACTCCCTCAGCCTTTCCTCGTAAGAAAGATGCTCCAGCCCCCTCATCATCTTCGTAGCCCTTTGCTGTCCCCTCTCCAGCACCTCCCCGTCCTTCTTGAACTGGGGAGCCCAGCACTGGACATTTGAGTTGTGGTCTCCCCAGGGCAGAGCAGAGGGCCAGGGTGACCCCCCTCCACCTGCTGGCCACACTCTTCTTGCAGCACCCCAGGATGCCACTGGCCTTCTTGGCCACAAGGGCACATTGCTGGCTCATGGGCATCCTGTTGGCCACCAGGACTCCCAGGTCCCTCTCTGCAGAGCTGCTTCCCAGCAGGTCACCGCTGACCTGTCCTGGTGCCTGGGGTTATTCCTGCCCAGGGGCAGGACCCTACACTTGCCTCTGTTGAATTTCGTAAGGTTTCTCTCTGCCCAGCTCTCCAGCCTGTCCAGGTCTCACTGAATGGCAGCTCGGCCTTCTGGGGTGTCAGCCACCCCTCCCAGTTTGGTGTCACCAGCAAACTTGCTGATGGGACACTCCATCCCTTCATCCAGGTCATTGATGAATACATTGACCAGGACTGGACCCAGCACTGACCCCTGGGGAACACCACTAGTCACAGGTCTCCAGCTTGACTCTGCCCCACCGATCACACCCCTCTGAGCTCTACCTGATAACCAGTTTTCGATCCACCCCACTGTCCCTCCATCCAACCCACACTTCCCAAGCTTGCCCACGAGGATGCTGCGGGAGACGGTGTCAAAAGCCTCGCTGAAGTTGAAGGCTCAGCAGAGCAGGCGGCCACCACAGCCCCGCACCGGACCTGGGGGCTCTGCCCGCCCGCAGAAGGGTCTCTGGGGACCCGAGCTGCTTTGTGGGCACAAACCGCGCTGCACCTGGCGCTGCAGCTCCCCGAGCCCGGAGCACGGAGGGGCAGAGCGGGGACACCAGTGGGTCACCTCGCACCCGGCACAGCGACAGCCTGGCCACACTCTCCTGGTGCCCCCGAGCCACCGTCCCCACTCCCGGGGCAGGAGCACAGAGACACTCCACTGGGCCCACGCCGGACATGGAAGCGGTGCAGGATCGAAGGGGGTTTATGGCCCTGGCTCCCTGTGGTGTGATGGCGGCTCTGCCGCTTCCAGCCCGGGTCACCACGCACATCACAGCAAGGCGCCCTCGGAATCCGTGACACTAATCACGGCAACCAGCGGTTTTCAGTGGGGCCTGTTGCGACAGGGCAAGGGGGAACGGCTTTAAGCTAAAAGAGGGCAGGTTTAGACTAGCTAAAAGGAAGAAATGTTTTACACTGAGGGTGGTGGGACACTGGCCCAGGTTGCCCAGAGAGGTGGTGGCTGCCCCATCCCTGGAAACATTCCAGCCCAGGTTGGACGAGGCTCAGAGCAACCTGATCTAGTTGAAGATGTCCCTACTCATGGCAGGGGGTTGGACTAGATGGTCTTCAGAGATGCCTTCCAACCCAAACCATGCTGTGATTCCGTGACTGTGTCACCTTTCTCCCTGTCATTCGCCCCCTACTCTGCCTTACTCTTGTTACTGTACTCACAGCAAACGAGATTGCGCTGCCGGAGCCCAGACTGCGCCCCACGCCTCTCCTTTGGGAATTGCAGCTCCGCAGCAGAAATATCCATTGAGCCAAGAAGAAACAGACACCGAGAGCCACAGTGGTGGGACAGGATGGAGAAGAGCTTATGTTCCTGAGGCCTCAACGAGAGAACACAGCACCACACTCAGTTTCGGAAATAAAACCAATCTTTCTATTACCAATCTATTACAGTGGGTGATTTTTTCCCACCAAGACCACTTAAAGCCACTATGGGGAAAGACACACACCTCCCCATCTTGACCTCCGCAAGTTTTATGAGCTGCTGAAGTCATGAACCATCACACTCTGCTCTTGCCACTATCTGGTTTAACATAAGCTTGCAAAAACCGCGTGTGAAGGAAACACATTTTAAGTTGCTTTTCTTTCCATGGCCATTTCCAGATCTCCGGAGTTTCACAACGTCCGTATTTCACTAAAATTAAAATCGCTGCATTGCAAAACACATCCCAGACAAAAAGTTTCAATTAAGTCTTTTTTAAAAAAATAACTATGCTTTTCACAGCCAGGGCAGAAATTCTTTAAAAATGCATCTTCTCCAGGCCAAGTTAAAAGTGCTCGAATAGGCCATGTATGCAAACCCCGAGAATACACCGGTGAGCAGACAGACTGCCCACGTATCCAGCCACACCAGAAATTACTTCCAAACGCGTACGCTAACAGATGTCTTTTTCATGTGCGATCTATACTAACCAGATCAAGCCTAAAAACCTGGCGGTACCCTGCTGAATTCCAATCACAGCCCGACATAAAGTCTAAGGAGCCAGACATCCATTAGCAGGAATCTAAACTGCACCGTGCTTTGGGAACTGCTGTTTTCGCTTATGGGGTTTTTTTCTGATTTATACCTCATAACTGCAAAACTAATGAGATTCTAATGAAAAGTGGGACATTATTCATTTGTTTTCCCCCCAGGAGGTTCGGTTTATTTTCAACAAGCATGCTACTGATTAAAACAAGAGGTGATGGTTTTAAGAAGCTGGAACATAAACCTGTTCCCAAATGTGCATGGTCTAAAACAACACACTGGTTTCTGTAGTTTACAGCCTCACTGACTTTATCTAAGTTGTTTTGTTTAAATATTTTTTTTAACTGGTCACTACTACATAAACAAAAACCATCTAATTTCTATATCAAGAAATTGCACTGAAATCTTTATTAAAAAAAAAACCCAACAACTCAGCCCTCTGGTTGTTTTGCTTCTTCCCCGCCCCAAACAAATCACTCAAAACCCCTGCGTGGATGTAAAACATAAAACTGTTTGCAACTGTTTTTTAAAGACTGATTGTCACTTAAAATTGAGAAACTAAATACAACGTAAGGTACACATTTCTCCTTAATAAAAACCTGGAAGTTCAAACTCATGTGGCAGACACTTGTAAAAGTGTACTCAATAAATATCAGCATTAGACTAAGTGACCACTTTGAAAATATTTTTATTAATACTACACAGGTCTGTAGCACGATGGTTAAGCTTCCCATCTATAAAGCTTTCCAGAATCATCATTACTCAGCCATATACTTCAGATTTTCTGATCTCCAGTGTATCTCACGTAAGCTGTATGCAACTAAGAGTGCTTTTCATTGCTGCCCTTCATATTCCGTAGAGTTCAGATAGTGCAGCGCTCCTAAAACATACTGTGTTACAGCTAGAGAGCCTCTGATCTGAAACTCAATCCCTCAATATAACAGGGTCACTGAGAATGAAACGCTAAACCAGGGCTTTTAAATAGGCATTTAAATTAGGAAATTAGTTCTATAAACATAAAGCATTTGAACTGCCCATTTGTTATGGATAACGCAGTAGGATCGCCAATTACTAAAGTCATGGACTCCAAATTGGCAGCGTTTTCTTTCCAACATTACATCAAAATCCTGACTCCACCATGCAGGAATTTAACTCCTCAAGATACAAAACAGAAACGCACCAAGTACAAATTACGGAGTGACAATTCTAATACCTTATTCCTTAAAGTACATTCGGTTACTGCCTCATGGCTACATTGCATAATATTAAAAGATTTTGATCGCAGAGAGCAGCTTCTCTGGAGTTTAGGTCTGCCCAGTCCCTTCCCACCAAGTTCTTCCTTCTTTTCCTACGTGCTAAAAGTTGGGTACTAACAGCATCTCTGTGTCCTTCAACTATTGCATCCCAGTCAACAGGATCACCTGGAGGTTTTAGTGGAACAGACAATTCAATCCGCTAAATCTAAAATACCATTTTCTTTTTGGAGGCAGTAAACAATTCAATAAGCGATCTTGCAGCATTCGGCTGAAGATGAAATGTCCCACAAAGAAAGCACAAGAAAAGATAAGTTGTTCCACCCAACTGCACAAACATTTCCTCACAGTCACACCCTCTTCACATAAAAGCAGGAATCTTTCTAAACTCATACTGAACAATTCTAGTGGAAGGTCACAAACAATAACAATGGATAATTAAAACAATAATCATGCTTAGTAAGACAAAAATTAAAAGTAAATTGCTCATCATTTTTTTTTTTCCAAACTGCCCAAGCCTCAGTAAGAACATGTTTTGGACAGAAGAGAATTTGAACTTTAAAGATTACAACAAGCTGCTATTCATCAAAAAAGAAATAATCTCCCCCCTTTTGGTACTGCGGGATTCACTCTACAGCAGAGGGATTTTGTGGGACAAAGGAAGCCAGAGTAACAGACTTGCTGAAGAGGTAACGTGCTAAAGTATTTGGGAATTATACATGTTCTTACACTGTTAAGCCATTATCCATCGCCACATCCAACAAATTAAAAAAATGAATACAAATGAGGAAATCACCGTTTTTGCAACAGCTAACATAGTTTTTGCAAGAGTTTTAAGAGGCTTAAGCGAATCACTCCATTGGATTTTCTTTTTGTAAAAGTACAGTATCCCTGAAAAAAAACCCTTGAACCCTTGACATTCTTTGCTGTTGCTTTTACAAAGTTCTTTACGTCACGGCAAGCAGCTACAGCGTGCGGTGACTCCAGCACGCCTGCAGTAAGCTGGCACAAGGAGGCGATGGAAATTTAGAACCAACCAATCTGACCCCCTCGCCAGAGGTTCTGAAAACGTGCAGTTCCCTTCACAGCTTACATCCGTGGGGTCTGGGTTTTTTGGGTCTTATAAAAATAGTCAACTTAAACAATAGAGAAAGGCGGCATAAAACACAGTGTAATAAATAGCAAGGTTATCCATGGCACAGCAATTACAGGGCTACATTAATTGTAATTCTAGAGGCAAGACCAGAAGTGAGACAGAAGCATTCAGAACAACTTTCAAGCCATGAGTGAGACCACGAGCACTGACGCTCAGCAGCCTCCCAACTCAGAAACAAGTCCTGGATGCTCCTGGGAGAAGCTCAGAGGAACTTGGGACTAAAACATCCTGATTTAAAGAGACCTTTAGACAAAGAGAGCTGCTCCAGACCTCTTTCACCTCCCAGTCTACACACAGGCGGATCCTCCAGGCTGCGCACACCCGGCTCATGGCTCATCCCGCCGGCACTGCGCCACCAACACCGCCCTGGCTCAGCACGCTGAGCGTTCAGCATTCCTACCTTGAAGATACAGGAATGGGAGAGGTGTTGGGACCACCACGAGGATAAAAAAATATAAACTATGATAATTTATGTGGAACATGCAGCCAGTGCGTCCATTTGGGGTTTTCTGCGAGGAATGAAATCAGATGAAGACCAAAAATTCTGCAAAACAACTCCTTCCCCAGAGTCACCACCTTCAAAATAGAGGGTGATGCACTAAAACACAGGCGAGTGCTGAGGCTGGAAGCCATGAGGTGACAAAGCAAACGTAGCAGGGGGCGTCACCTGTTTTTCGGATGGGAAACTGAAACGCAGAGGGAGACACGATGTTTCCACTACCACGAAGCACACACCTTGAGATCTCAGGAACTGGGAGTTTATTTTTTACTTTTTTTAAAGAATTCAGCTCGACCACACAAGTGGTACATTGTTCTAGGTTTGTCACCAAGTATCTTTTATTAAACTATTCCAATGAGGGTGGTGGGGAAAATTATAGAAGGTTTTAGGCAGAGAAATACATCGTCATTAATACAGCAGAAGAAGGGATTTTGTGCCATTTAAACCTCCTCTTCTATTCACTGATCCTATTCCACAGGTTATAAACTACTTACCTGCTCTTTTCTCCCCAAAGAGGATTTCCTCATCACAGCTCTTCTCCACCAGTCCCACCTCCCCCCCCACTACCCTTCCTCCTCTCTATTCCACAAGTCCCATCGCCTTTTCCTTTCGGGGAAAAATAAAATTGAAACTCTGAACGGTTGCTCTGAGTGTGCTTAGCTTGAAGACAGCTGCCTCTGTGTGAGACCTCTATGGAAGACAGAGGAACAGAAGTCAGGTTTTTGTAGGAATTTCCTTTTCTCTTGCAATACGCTGCTCGGATCCCTCTACGCCCCCTGGTTACGGTAACAAGTGAGGCAGAGCTTTGACAGACAAGAGCTTTCTTAACTCCACACTCCAGAGCACATCCATCTTCAACACTCTGAAAAGCAACAGTTCTTTGGGAAAAAAAAAAAAGTTGGTATGTGGTCATGTAATTAAAGACTGTCATAATTCACACCCACATTGTGGTAGGTTGGTGTTGTGCAGGCATCCTTAACTCCGGCGTTTCCTCATTTTAGGCTACTTGCATTTGAAATCTAAATAATGTTTTTATCGTACCGCGCCATAAATTAATTGTGCAGAAAAAGTACTGTCTTTAAAAAATAATTCTTTGGAATGAAAACCCAGCTAGATCCCTTGCTAGAATGAAGCCACAATCCCTGGCTCCTCGTTCACACACCAGTCCCGGGACAGAACCACATCTGTGAACAAGCTTGAGCACATAAGCACTCTCCCTGTGCTTAGAATTAAGCACATGATAAAGCACTGCACACTTTTAACAAATCAAAGCTACAGAGAAAACGCACGGGGCCGAGATCAAAGCGAAGAAACTGTAAAGCGAATGGATTCAGAGAGGGCTTTGGCTGACAAGCCAGGCATTCACACCACCAGAGCTGCGGAGAGAGTCTTTTTTTCTTTCTCATTCTTACGCCAGACAAATGAAGAATAATATTGACGCCATTAGCAATAACTGGGAGATAACGGCATTGTTTTCCCTGCCGATGATGCATGCCTCCGTGCGTGGGTGTATGATGGGTTAGTCGCTATGGAGCTGGATCAAAAGCCGTTGTTAAGGGAACAAGCAGGAAAGGTAAAACAATGGCTGAGATAAGAAGCATCTCAACAAATATGCAACCAGACTTCTGGGTTTAGAGTGGCGAGGAGGCAAGAGTTTGGCCCCCACCCTAGCGAGGCGGTCACTTTGCCAAGGCTGAGCAGCAGGAGATCAAAGGGAACGCTGAAACCCCGGGGGACCCGGCCCGGGAGGGGAGGAGGCTGGTGGGGCAGCCGGAGACCGCCCAGGGTGCCAGCACGGGCCAGGACAGGGCTGCACGCCGCGGGACGGGGCTCTCCAGCCAGAACCCAGCACCGGCAGAGCCAAGCAGCTTTCACGAACTCGAAAGAGAAGAAAAAGGTGAAAACAAGACCTCCGTGTATAGACCTTTTGCTCTGTGCGCTTTGCGGAAAGGGGCTCCAGAGCAGCACCATCGCTCCATGAAAGGCAAATCTTCATGACATGGAGGAGATCATTAAAGCCTTCTTCCAAAGCAAGATTTCTTGAAAGCAGCCAACTTCTCCATCACAAGATCCTCTCCAGCAACCTTCACCCCAAAACTCCGTCTTTCTAGGAATGAATGACAAATCGTTCGCCCGCCCTCGCTAACACACAACGGCTCGATTCTCACACAGCTCTGTACAGAGGGTGCACTCAGCAGCGCATCATCTGCTCCTGCAAGTCACAAGCTACAAATTGAAGAAACACACCAGGAGCTAAAATGAGTTTCCGAGAACAAAAACAGCTGGTAAAGAAACAAAAGCCAAATATTCTCCTGGCTGCCGGCTGCATTTTTTTTTAATTTAGCTTAAAACAAAATGAAAAAAATCTGCTTGGAACCCAAACAGTCTCTAGCTGAAAATGTGGTGTCTAGCCTGAAAAACAGAGGCTTGTGGACACCATGCCAAGCAGCACAGGATTCCCATGGACCTGGTGTTTCTCAAGCCCTTAATGTGGTTCAACTTAGGCAAGTGGTTTTAGGATTCCCAGTTTAAAATCTGCAACACACATCTGCAATTCATTCTAGTTTCTTATTTTATTTCTTACTTCTCCAACCAACTCCAAATCATTTTACGAGTTCTTGCAATCCGGTACTAATCAGTTACTCATGCTGCAGGAGTCCCCGCTTCCTAAGAAGGGCTCCCTTTGCACAAGAAGCCAAGCAGTGCATTTCGTCAGCCGTGTTTCACCAGAAACAACAGTAACTACCTGATAAAATAAGAATGCCTGGCAGGGCTTTATGCATGATTACAAGACACAGAAAACTTCTACATTAATATACAGCACTAACCATTTTCTACACCTCTCCTCTTCTATCAGACTCACCACATTAAATCAAAGGCAACTGCTCTGCTAACAGGACTAACGTAATCGCCCACTTCTGAGAGGGGCATTTGCCCAAGTGGCTTCAGGAAAAACTTTGGAGAAATTTTCATCCAGCTGTTAGGAAGGAATTCCCATGTGAGAAACACCACTGGGTTAAAACCTTGTTATGGTTTGAGAAAACCCATAACAATTTATTGTCACTTGGACAATTATTCTCTCGCCCGATGACCCCTCCCCACCCAGGAAGGGGAATCGGGAAGAAAACAAGAAAACCCAGGGGTTGAAAGATAAACAGATTTAATAGGATAGAACTGGATAATTAACAGTACTGACACAAAGGAACCCATATTGATCCCAATACCCGAATATACAGTACAAGGATTATACTCAGCCGACTCTATCAGTGGGAAGCCGTGCGCTCCCAGCTGGGGACAGTGAATGTTGGACACTGCGAGCGCTACGGCTTCAGGAGGAAGGGAAGGGCTCAGGGATCCGGCACCGGGGCAAGAATCCTCTGGATCGCCGCCATCAAGGGGGAGCCATTAAGGGGGAGAGTGAGCAAGGAGAAACCCCCCAATTTTGCAGCAGACTTTCTAATTTCTATGGAATGTGCCGTTCATGGTATGAAATAACCCTGCTGGCAGCTTGGGGCAAGTGCCCGGGTCTCGCTGCTCCTCATCCCTGCACCTGGTGAGCTCAAAAACACTGAGACCTTGAAACCCCCCCCGATGGCTGGCTGTACAGTAAATATCTTCACAAATTCAGACACCAGAGTCTTGCACAAATACAGCTTTCCCAAACACTGGGAAAGAAATTAGTCCTGCGTCGCTCACACCAGGACAAACCTTTAATAGAAGTGTGCCAAAAATGAGCCTGGCAGTATGTGCCCCCTGCACATCAGACCTGTCAGAGGAAACGCTGGGAAGACGCGGCAGGCCGGGCAGTTCATCCCCGATGCGATTTTGACACTGTAAGAAGCGCTACTGCATGGCATAGATGGACTCTTTACTTCATTGCTCTTCTTTATTAAAATACAGCTTGTCCGAACAGGAGCCCTCTCTGCCCGGGTGCCGCGCACAGCGCCGGCGCTGAGACGCCCCGTAGGAAGCAGCATGAACCACCTCTCGCCTCGCAGCAGGGAGACCCCACCACAGGGGCAGCCACTCTGAAACGGGAGGCCGACGCAGACACATCCTCTTCCTCGCTCCAGCACAGATCAAACCCACAGGTGTAAGGTAATTCCTGCTCTTGGCTTCCACAACAAGGATCACTGGGAGTAATATCCAGCCAGCGAACAATAGAGTTTCCAGGGGTCCGGTCAGTCTCTCATCCCTGCAACCAGCCTCTCGCTCCCTGACATTCCCTCAAACTTCGGTGGCGAGCGACAGACCTGAACAGAACGAGGGAATTTGAACGGCTTTGCCCATAAATGTTTTCCTCCTGGTGGTGGATGCAAACCAAACTCTGCCGGCATCACTATGTACCTTGGCATCATGAGAGGATCCAAGCGTGAACGGGGAACGGAGAGGACTGGTTTTTTTGCAGTTTTTAGCTTTCTGCTTGAAAATCTCAACTGCTGCTCTTCTCAAGATGTACAAAGATGAGGAGCAACAGAGTCAAGTTTCAACCAGGAAAATTCTGATTCAATATTTTGGGGGGGGAAAGAAAAATCCCAGCAGTTGTCAAACATCGGAATAGTTGCCAGATATCTCCATCCTTACGGACAGAAGGGGAGACAAGGCCCTGAGGAACCTGGTATAACTGAAGCTGGTCCAGCCTTGAGAAGATGAGGCAAGGGTGATCTCCAGTGGTCCCTTCCCACCTAAACCATGTTACTATTTTATGATCTTTGTTTACGACTCCCCATATTTACCACATGGGGTTACGGGGTGGACCAGCTGCAGTATTATCAACGCACAGGTAACACCTGGCAGCTCATCTCCATTTTGGCCAGCTTTGGTAACAGTCAACAGACTTGCAGGCGTGTTAGCTCAGCAAGGCATGGGACGGTGGCAAAACTCAAGCCAGGCAAGGCAAAGAGGATAATTGTGGGTTTAAAGACAGAGAGAAGATGGTGAAGGTTGCGTCGGCATCCCTCACGGCAGACCAGATCTCCACCGGTCAACTCAAAAGTAATTATAAACCTCTCAACAGCAGATTACTCACTCAGCCTGGCTCAGTGGGGTCCTGTACCAATAAATCTGTCACAAGTAGACTCGGAGAAATCCGTTTTTTCCTAGTATTTGGCAAGTAGTTCTCAGGCCATGTCTCTTTGTGTGGCCTCTTCTCAGTTGCGACCGGTGCTAAAGCCATTCTGGGCACACCGGCTACCTAAAACACAACTCAAGTCTTTTTTTTTTTTTTGACTAGCAGAAAATAAACATTTAGCACAGTACAAAAAAACATAAGGGTGGCAACGAAAATACACCTTAGTGTGATACCAGCACGCAGCTACCTGTCCTTGGGCTCAGAGGGTGCAAATCCTGCTTTTACAGATCTCTCCTGCTACGCATGAAGTGGAGACTCCAGACAGAGGATCTCCAAAGACAACACGGACTGCGCTGTCTCATGTATTCAGTGGGACGCGTCACTGGGAGCTGGTGGCATAAGCACGTGGGGACAGACCGTGGCAGAGGACTAAACTCCAGGAACGGAGTTCAGCCTTGGACTTGCCGTCCTGCTGGAGTGCCTGCCCCTCTCCCCTCAGTGCTCTGCTCCAGCTCACGCAAACCGGGCGCTCGTTAGAAAGGCCACAAAGGCCATTAATATTACGTACACTGGCACTTACACCCCCGTGCCCACACACACAGAGCCGTTGCCTGAAATAACCCCAAAGCTTCGGAGTTCTCATCCGTGATGCACTTGACAGGACTGGAGAGTGGGCAAAGAAAATTAATTTAGCCACAGGAGGGCTGTAAAGATCATCCACAGCTTTGATTTATTTGCCGGCTGAGCCTGGGGAACTACGCAGGATCATTATTTAGCGTTGAAAGGTTATTTTGCAAATACAACTTTAGTCACCCATTAAGCACTCCTGTTTGTAAGCCCTGTAGGTTTTAGGCTCACCCAGGGTGTTTTAAATGTCCCTGCAAGGTGGAAGCACCAGGAGCTGTATTCTTCACCAGGAAGCCTCCTCCAGGAGTCCTCTTCCAGGAAATCATCTCCCCAGAGTCTCCAGATGCGCATTCCTACATCCAAGTCAAATGGGGAACTCTGAAATCTCTGCTAAGGGGTTTTCCCCCCAATTATCCAAATGTCAGGTCCCACTGAGACCTGAAGGCACTGAGGGTACATTGTCATCATTCAAAGGCTCAAAGGACAAACAAAGACATCACCAGCGTGGCATTAAGGGACTCTGCAAAAACCCCTGAGTACAGAATAACGAATTGAACGTAAACATTTCAGTGATGGACTTTTTCCCAAGAAGAAGAAATCACTTCTAAGACAGGATGTATGTTAGTAAAACAAGCGTTAGTCATCAGGAAGAAGGAACATTATTTTTTATATATTCACATCATCTTCAAAAGCAAAATAGGTTACAACTAATTTAGCCTTTTTGCAAATAGACATTTCCCAGTGTCAAATGATAAGCAAACAGCCAGCAGACGACAGTGTTTGCCATCCAATGTGCTGCATTTTTTTATCATCTCTTTAACGTTATTAACAGATTGTAATCTGCTGTAACTGGGTTTGAACACATTTTCCCGAGTCTTCTAAACGGATTTTGATTTTTTTTTAAATGTTAATAATTACTTTTCTGATGCCTTTTCACACAGGTAACCTAAAAACCACTGTCCGGAAGTGCCATCTCTGCATACAAGAACATTCCCCTTGGCAAAGGCATTAATAATGGTTTAATGACCCACCGCCCGCTATAAAGGAAAGTATTAACACGAAGCTGGGAGACCCACAACCGTGTGGTCCTGGCACAGGAGCAGAAGCACATGTACTGCATTGCTGTGACACACAAAAGGGTTACAGCCCCCTGGAAGAGCCAGCGGAATCACGGCTGAGATCACGGGAAAGACGCAATCACTGCTAGGAATAATCATTGACTTCACTGTCTTAGAAGCAAGCGTACTCCTTCAAAAATTCCAACATAAGCGGCTCAAATTTTCAGGGCAAAAGCAGTTTTCATCAGAGTGAAATAGTCACACTTTGCAGCCCATTCTCATCACCCTGCCAGAAACTTTAGATATTCCAATTAGCCACAATTCCGTACATCTTTACACAGAGAAAGCGGAACAGGATCCAGTCTGACGGCAGGCAGCCGGAGCGCCGGCGACAGGACACCCTTTCCAAGAGGGGGAGCCCCAGCCTTGAACCCAGGAAGGCACAGAACGGTCCCAGCCTGAGCGCTGGGTAACTCCCTGAAGGATCCTGGACCATCACTCACCAGTCCAAGAGGAGGAACGCCCCGAGCCCTCAGCTCCCTTTCCAGGCGCATAGCAGTCGGGGCAAGTCCATTTAAAACACAAATCCTGTTGCGATATCACAAAATCCTGCGGAGCAGGGCGCTAAGTTTTAGAAGATGGGAACAAGCATTAACTGTTAACACGTCGTTCCACAGCAAATCTCAGTGGGTAGGAAAAACAGGTCCCTCTCCAGGGCCTTCATCCCACCGCAGAGGGGGGATGCGGTCCTCAGAGGGCACTGTAGATAGTGCTACAACCTCGCTACTCCTCCATCCCAGTGCAGACTCTCTTTCCCCCTCTGTCTTCAGCAAGGGCTAGTGGATATCAGATGTCTCCTACGCCCATCCAACGGTCTGCAAGAGCAAGCAAAGGGCCTTCAGCCCTCGGTGGGAATACTCCTGCTGCGGCATCGCCCCGAATTCAACAAAGGGGGTAGAAGAGAGGAAACGCTGACAGAGCAGGAGCAGGAACACAAGATTCATTCTGGAGACACCACAAAGGCATCCATGTGCACCAATGTTGGTACAACATACATGTTAGAACCACCTTGTCGCTGAGCTGTTGGTGCATCACTCATCACCATCACACAAAAGACCACAAAACTCGGACAGAGCAGCAATGAACAGAGTTCCTTCTGGATGAAGAATGCTGTCGAAGGCTGCTTTGGGGGCAAAACAGCCAAAACCTAACAATTCTGTTTTCACCCTTCTTAGTTGCTATTCGACAGAAAGCTATTCTAATTAAGAGACCTTTTAAAAACATCAGTCAGAAGCTCCTGTTGCACTGCACAGCTCACATGGCAGGTACAACATCATCATTTGGGCGTCTATTATTGCTGTCTTTGTTGACTTCCCAACGGCAAATCTGGCTTTGCCGAGGACAGCCATCAGCCCAAGTGGCGGATAAAGACTCCCTTTCTTGGGGTTGAACCCCTCCTTGCCTCTTTCGGGCTTTAAGAGAGACCATTCAGACCCGGTCCTATGGGGCCAAGCAGGAGAGTGGGCAGGAGCTCACACTGGTTGCTCAGGAAGCAGGACCGTTGAGGGAACACCAACGCTTCTTGTTGACTGTCCTCGGAATGGCAACACTGCAGGGAGAGGACAAATGTCTCCTCCTTATCAGCCCAGCCTAATAATTTGCTGATAATTCTCAGCTTCCAGGATTTGGAAAGATAGGCACTGGAGAAACATTCCTCCAGCTTCCTGTTTGAATAATGCAATCCTCACTGTCTGGATCTCACAGGCAGAACATCACGCTGCACCCGGGCCAGCTTTATTCTTTCTTTTCATGCTTACTGTTTACATTTTGCCTTTCATCCTCCACATGTTTTCTATCTAGAGCTCTTGAAGGTAAGTCATGAGCTTTAGCTATTGCACAATGCAACATCTCCAGGGACCTTTTATGTTCTCCTCCAGATGGTTGGGTGTACAATACCCTTCTTTCCACATCCTTTACACTCTTAAATTCTGATGAATCCAAGTTTGACCCAATTTAAAATGAAATACAGATATAATTGTTTGCTCTAGCTTCTTCTTTATTTTTTTTTTTCATGCTGGGAAAGGTTGGAAAATTCGTGGCAATAGGCTTGTACTGAGTATACAAAATGTCACTTAATTTGCCTGGCAACACCGCTGTGGTGGTACGTTCTCAGTCAGTTGCACTTGTGATGACAACAAGGAATGGCATGAAAACATTTAGCTATATTAGGGAATCGGAGAAGAACAGAGCGGGAAGGGTCCTTAGGAGCTCTTCCAGTCTTTCCTTTATGCCTGGAGGCAGAATCAACTGTAGCTGCTTCATTTTCAACAGATACTTATCTAAATCCAGTCTTAAAACCTTTCCAACACTGCTACTCAACTCACCATGGAACTCAATCCCAGTCTTTCATTATTTCTGTTCAAAGTGTACAGGAACAACTGTTTACTTTTCTCCTAGCTTTTACATAGCTCATCAGCGTTATTACACCCTCCCTCGTCCACACTGAATCGTTCTTCTTCCCCCTCTTGTCTCAAATCTCATTTTCTGGACCTCCAAATTGCTCAGCTCTTGCTCTGTAATTAGCAGCCCGCGGTTTTCCTGAAATGCCAACACCCCCACCTGGACACCGCGCTCCCCGCAGAGGCATCACTGCGACTCTCCGGCAGAGCGGGCGCATTTCACGTGTGTTAAAGACGTCTGCAGGCAGTTACCCCCTCCAGCAGCAGGACGCTGGGGCTATAGTAGGTGGCTGAGTAGATGAAACTCAATGAACAATATATATTCTATATATTCTATACAACTGCTGCCTCGTCACTCGTCTGCTGGCCTGAAAACATGCTAATTCTTGCTTAAATGCGGAGCCTTGTTCTTACTATAACTAAACTACTCCTCTTTTTAGGCCACAGCTCCAATCTTGTAGAAGATTATTTAAATTCTATACTTAGCAGATTGGCACACTCATAATAATTCCCCCCAAACTTAAGTTTATCGCCTTCCTCCCTACAACTGGTTTCCAGTTCTAGCATCCTTGTCCATCACTGAGCTGCCACGTGACCACTGTTAGTGTCTAACCCAGAAACAACTACGTCTGCATTTAATAAATGATGTGACACACAAAGTACAGTAATTCTATGTACTGTAACAACAATGAAGTACATGGTCAATTACGAGACGTACAGTTTCCAGAAGTTTAGCTTAATTTGGACTATCTGTGGCATTACTTTTTTTTTTTTTTTTTAGCACAGCTGTACTGGTAGAGTGGTAGGGAAAAAATACAAGAGTTAAGACAGTTTTCAAAAGCAATTCAAAAGCAATACAAAGCAATTAGTTGACGGTTTGGAGTATTTTTAACCTTCTGTGTGCTCCACTAGGAATGGTGCGTTAATTTCTACTGTATGTCAGAGCAAATGTTGGTGCAGTTATCCTGCCCGCTAAAAGCTTCTCATGGCTCATGACAGATTTTACCAGGGTATTTTATCACGATAGCATTCAGCAAGCTGCACGTGATTCAATTCGGTTATGCCAGTGAAGGTGCAAAACAGCTCCTCACAGCTGGGATCACTGAGGTATCTGGACAAAATTCACCCAAAAAAGTCAGTGTGTAAAATAACTACAAGCTTTTTCAAGATCCAGTTTGCACTGAAGAGCTATTCTATGTAGTTCTTATCTAATTTCTCCGACAACAGTAGAGGCAGAGTACTTTGCTAAATAAAGCATGACCAAGAACATACTCAAGTCACATTGATAAATGCATAGGAAGGGAAAGAAAGAAATTTAAAATGTAATTAAAAAAAAAAACAAACCACATAAAAACAAGAAACTGCAAGACAGCAGCACCTCCAGAACAAAAGAAAAAGCTCAGCCAGCGGCGACATTTTAAAGAAGCACAAAGCATCGAACTAACCTGGATTCCATTTAATGCAATGAGATTGTAAGTAAAGTTTTGGGAATCTGTGCCCTGTACAAGCACCAGTCCCAATAAACCATGAGATCACACCTCAAGAAGCCCAGCTGAGGATAAACAGGCACAGATCTACCCTGTTTCCAGATTAATAATACCGTCAGTCAGGTGAAGAGGCTTGTACTGGTGTCTACCCCAGTGACAATGGAAATAAAACCAGCCAGGTTACTGAAAAAAATGGATAAAAGTTTCAACAAGAGGCAAAAAATGGAATTATGCGGTGACTGATCCTTTCATTAATCCTTTGGTAAGAAGGACCACATACAACAAATGTAAAACATGAAATTTATCTGGTTTGTTCATAATTAAGCAGTGTGCATTTGTTCATTATTAACAAAATTGGTGGTTCTCTGACAAAATGTTTGAAGAGTTTTAGGAGGCTGCTGGTGACAACTCCCTAGGCAAGACAGCATGAATTGTCACAGTTCTCTGTTGCACCAGGCCAGTATTATACCTGCTCCTACATAACTTCCAATTAAAAAAAAAAAATCTTAAAAGCTTAAAGAAACATTTAGTAGACATAATTCCAATTGCGAATGCAAATGTTTCTGCAGCAATGAGTTGGTGTTATGCTATTGCTGCAATCAGTCTGCAGAGCAGCACAAAATCAGCTATCATTTTTCATCTTTATAAATGGATAGAAAAGTCGCAGTAATACAACAGTCGTTCTTTTGGCCAAGAATAATAGATTACTAGTGTGTTTATAACAATAACTGAGCAGGGGGAAACAACCCTTGGAAAATTGGCATGTTGTCTAGCAAGATGTTCATGGATCTTTCATTCGCTTGGACTGTTACAGGCCTGTTTGTTTATAAATGATAATTCAAGCCCACTCATGCTTATAAGAACACCCAAAGGTAAATAAATGCGTCTCTGTACAGCGTTTGATCTCCATTTCAAGAAAAAGGAAGGTTACCAAACCATCGGTCAATGGGATGTTGTCCGGCACTCTTCCTCCTCAGCAAATCTCCCGGGGTCCTTAGCGTTAAGAGATGCACAGACTAAGTGAAGAAATTAAAGCATTAAGTGAAGGCACTAAGGTAATCCAAATACAGAAAGGATTGCTATGGTAATTAAGAGGTGGAAATAGTCAATTATCAACGGAGAAGTTATAGTGCCAACCTAAAAAGCCCTGTATTGAACTAGATGGCCAACCTTATTTTCATAAATTAAAGGCAGACTCTGCACCTGAAAGCTGAAAAGACTTTTAAAAAAGAATAATTACGGAAGAATTTCCAAAGAATTATCTTGATACAGTTTGAGCTTCCAGATTGCCTCCCTCCTCCCCAAGTACATAACATGGGCGTGCACTTGCTCGCTCATTTTCTTCCCAAGTTTACATTCCACTTGATTTGAATGGAGGAAGGAAAACTCCAAGGGAGCAGAATGCCTGTTGGGAACAGCAGCTATTGCCACACACGTGGAAAAGGGCGGAAGAAGGAGCTTGTCACCAGCCTTCTGGCAAGACAAGATCTCACCCATGGCACCTTTCTCATAGCAGGGCTGACAAGTGACGGCGCCAGCTCATCGGTAATTCATACCCTGTTCCAGAGAAGGAGGAATTTTTAGGCCAAACACTCTTATTCCAAAGGAAAGGAGGTTGCAAAAAGAAAAGGTGCTAAGCTGGTCTTCAGGGACAGCGGAGTTTTTGTGCTGCCTATGTACGCTGACTGTAACTACAAGACTGTACAAACACTGATGTGAATAAGTTTAGACCACAGCTTAATTTAAAAAAAAATAAAAAAATAATCTATTTCCAGATGCACAGCACGCTCACCGAACGCTGCAGTGCTGTGGAGCAGCTGTTCTTTAAGTGGCCTTCTTCTAAAGAGAACATTATGTTCTCTTCCGCATGAGCTCAGAGAAACCAGGATTTTTGCCCCTGCTAAAACCACATGCATGTAGACCCCTTCCAGGCTACAACTTTTATGTATCCTGAAATGACTTCCCAGAGCGTTCTTTGAAAGCCCTTTGGTTAACATGAATGTCTCAGCCAAGAATGGACTTTTCTGGATCTCGCTCATAGACCGTTACTAAAAACTGTACCAGCTCATTTTTCCAGCCTCTAGGAATCCTGCATGAGAATGAATTTTATTTTTTTTTTTTCTTTAGGACTTTGCCTCAGGATTGTTATTAAAAACTACTTCCAGACTTGGGAAGAATGTCACATATGATGCCTTTCCAAAAATACCAATATTAGATTATCACTGTGCCCAGTGAGTAAAAACTAATACCACTAGCAAAATATTTACAAAACCGTGCTTAGGAGTATTAGGGAAACTTTACAATGTTATTGAAATCTGATCAACACAACTTCATCTAAAGTCAATCATACTGTTTATTCTTACCAACTCTCACACCTTTCACGTGAATCTGGGAATATTTACTCAGCTCAGAATCGTACTGCACTGCACATCTCAACTTTCACGTTAGACAGAACGAGCATACGATAAATGGAACGTGTCCTACATGCGCAGGACTGGAAATGGTCCCAGTTGTGCAGTAAATAGTATTACCTTGCAATGGAGTAAAAGGTTTTAAAATGGGTTGACAATGTTCACCAAGTTTCAACATGACTCTTCCAGGAGGAATTAATGGTAGCTGGTAGGACTGTTTTAAGAAAGAGTGGTGAAAGATAAAAAACTGTTTTCTGTTTTGCATGTCAGCCGTAGTGGTGGTGATGGGACAGCTACTGGAGCCACACCACAGTCAGAAAGGAACAACCATTTTCAGGAGCATCTTGGCTGGAGAGCTTCCCATCCCATGAATTCCCTCCCTGCTCTTACGGCCAAGCAGAAGCAAAGTTAGGAACCAGCCTGACCTGCCCTTCCCAACACAAAACGTAATTCCTGCCGCGTGTGGGAGACTCGCGTGGCCTTGGGTGAGAGAAAAGTTCCCTTTTGCTGCAGGCTGCATGCCATCGCCATTCGAGACCCCCACAGACATCATGTCCTTGTACAGCTGCACCTCCTGCAAACAAGGTGGCACTAAAGAAAAGTGAAAGTTTCATTTACTTAAAACCGTCGTGTTTACAGACTCAGCTGCCGCTCAAAGCGAACGACACAAGTTCTTCTCCCAAGTAACACGCGATAGGACAAGAGGGAACAGCCTCAAGTTGCGCCAGCGGAGGTTTAGGTTGGATATTAGGAGAAATTTCTTCACTGAAAGGTTTGTCAAGCATTGGAACAGGCTGCCCAGGGCAGTGGTGGAGTCTCCATCCTTGAAGATACTTCCCAGCCGGGCAGACGTGGTGCTGAGGGACATGGGTTAGGGGTGGGTTGGGCAGCGTTGGGTTGATGGTTGGACTCGATGATCTTGAAGGTCTCTTCCAACCTAAGTGATTCTGTGATTCTATGATTCTAAGTTACGTTCTTATGGTAATCAGTAGTATAGTTAATCTGGTGGTAATCAGAATCACAGTCACCATGGTTCATTAGTTCATTTTTTTTAAGTAATACTTTAATGATTGTGGCGTTGAAACTCATAGATACTTCTGTACCTGGCTCAGGTCATTAACTTGGGGAAAGAACCTCAAGTCCCATTTCCCATCTGCAAAACGGGACAGTGTTATTTGCCTGCCTTGGCCTGGTGCGCTGGGGCTGTGGGGGACCCAAGAACACTGAGATCTTCCAAAGCGTTCGCCACCGGCACCTCCCGCAGAGAACAATGGTACTTGCTGGTTGCTGGGCGCTTTTGAAAGTCTGGCACAAACATATTAAGGATTCTTGCATCACTCTCTTCAAATTGGAACCTTCAAAGTCTCTTACATGATGCAAGCTTTGTATTCCCTTCGACAAAAAATATGTATTTTCACTGAGTGCATGTACACCAGCTCTCCTATGAGTACAAACCTCGTGAGAACAAGCCGTAGGCACTTTTCCTCCAGCCCAGGCGAGGTGACTCCCAGGAGAGAGGAGGGGGTTGACCTTACTCACTCCTCGTCACACCGCAAGGGAAACGGCTGAGCGAGACTTCTCAGGCACTGAGCATCCCCCCACGCACACCCTTCTCCAGCCAAGACATGGACTGAATCATCTCACTTCCCTACGGCTCTTATATGGTTCTTTCAAGACCTTTTACAGAAGCAAAATTTTCACTCCCTACGGTAGCAAATTTAATTTCGGTTCCTATCTGACACACGGCTTATCCAGATAATCTCAGCCAACCATTATCACTTAAGAAATACGATCTTATAAAGCAGAAATAAAATATACCGGTAAAAATAAAACAAAGTGAAGGGGAAGAACTATTTCACGATTTAACCTTGTCAGTGAAGTGGAAGAAACATTATGCAGGCACCTAAATATGGCACCAGGTCTCAAGGCTCAGACAGCACCGTTCCTCTTGCTGAAAGCAATATTATTTTAACACATATGCTAAAAACAAAGGTGAGATTTTTCTGTGGACAGAAAACACTGATGAAGACATACCAATAACTGAGTTAAACATTCACGTCCTCCATTTTTCCCCAGTAATCTACTTTTAGACATCAGTGCAACATGGGAGCGAGTTTCAAAACTAATGGGTTTTTTTAATCCTGAAACACTTGACTCACCGTCACCGAGTCTGTGACATGACACTTATTTTCACAAATTTCCCTGGTATTAACAACAGATTTACATTAGAAATTGGATGCTGAGAAAAACAGAAATAGCATCAACAGCTCAATTCTTTATGATTTGCGACTGGCTTCAATAAATTTAGGATTTCTTATTTTATTAAGGTGATAACTGAACTACAGACAGGTCCACAAAAAATAAACCTTACCAGACTAAATGAAAGGACTAACTTTGATTTTTAATAAAGCTGCAAAATTCAGGTAAAATGCACAACAACCTCATGCAAAATC
Organism: Chionis minor; assembly: GCA_013398295.1. Taxonomy (NCBI): domain Eukaryota; kingdom Metazoa; phylum Chordata; class Aves; order Charadriiformes; family Chionidae; genus Chionis; species Chionis minor. The sequence goes on from VZSF01000171.1 coordinate 256,757, forward strand.
TTGCAGTTAATATTCATTTAGACTCCTTTGGAAAGATGCCATTGTTTGGCTCCATCTTTCTTACACAACTCTGAACAACTGGTAAATATGTTCAAAAAATGGTGCAGATTATCCGTATTCAAATGTTTTGGCAGAAGTCCACAGAAACAGGGAAGCCCTGTGTAACCTCAAGCTTATGAATGAAAAATAAAGGAAGCCTGAGAAAAAAGCAAACGAAGTGCACAGCAGAAAAATATTCTTAAATAACCAGATAACCAAGAACACCCCGGTGTGTAACGGCATCCAGGGGTTTTCACAGACCAGGGGATGACAACGCTTTGTGGAAATGTGTGCCCGGGTCTGCACGGGCACAAGTGTTGAAGAAGCAGATCTCAACCCTCTGGTGGAGTCAACTGTCCTACACGATAACGCATCTGCCGAAATCTTGGCATTTGTCCTGGTGTGAGCCACACAGGGCTAATTTCTTTCCTAATGCTTGAGAAAGCTGTATTTGTGTCAGACTCTGGTGTCTGAATTAGTGAAGATATTTACTGTACCATGCCATGGTGGGGGGGTTTCAAGGTCTCAGTGTTTTCGAGCTGGCCAAGTGCAGGGATGAGGAGCAGCGAGACCCGGGCACTTGACCCAAGCTGCCAACAGGGTTATTTCATACTATGAATGGCACATTCCATAGAAATTAGAAAGTCTGCTGCAAGGTGGAGGGTTTCCCCCTTGCTCGTGGTCTCACCCTTGATGGCTCCCCCTTGATGGCGGCGATCCAGGGGACTTCTTGCCCCAGTGCTGGATCCCTGAGCCCTTCCCTTCCTCCTGAAGCCGTAGCGCTCGCAGTGTCCGACATTTACTGATATAGTTGGCTGAGTATAATCCTATCAGGATCAATATGGGTTCCTTTGTGTCAGTACTGTTAATTATCCAGTTCTATCCTATTAAGTCTGTTTATCTTTCACCCCCTGGGTTTTCTTGTTTTCTTCCCGATTCCCCTTCCTGGGTGGGGAGGGTGAGAGAATCATTGTCCAAGCTACAATAAATTGTTATGGGTTTTCTCAAACCGTAACAGCATCTTACTGGGAAAAATACTACTGCCCAGCCTACCTGCACCAACATTCAGGATGGGGGAATGGAAGAGACGACTCGTGAAGTCCCCAAAAAAAAGACTGAAAGAAGCAGCCTGAGGAGAGATAAAGGGGAAGGGGTGGAGGCGAGACCTTCCCAACCTCTCTGAATGTCTCCAACACTCTCAAGTACTCTGCAGTGAAGCTGTATCTGGGTGGACAAGGCAGAGTCTGGACGATCCAGGCCTTGCAGAACTGATAAGGAAGACACCAGCTTATCTCTCGGGCGGGGAGAAACTCATCTGAACAACACAGGAGGGAGGAAGCCTTTTTGAAAGCCAAATGGGGCTGCTCAACTTGTGCTCTGTTTTGGGACCAACACGTTCAACCAATGACTTTGCCTCAGCTGTGAAATGCATGTTAAGGTTGACTATAGCACCCAAACACCCCCACCCAAACCATGCTCCCTACCACCTGGGGAGGGGGAAACGTGGGACAAAACTGTCACTGAAATAGTGGGGTGGATCGTACTGATAAGGCGAACGTAAAAGGGGAAGATACATGCCCCTAGTTGGTGGTGGAAGTATTTATTTGGGGGACACACAGAAAAGCACTCCTACAAACCAGAGATAGACCCCCCCGCCGTTGGCTGGACCAATGCTGGAACCAGGACTGGTGATCAATCTCTTTCTCTCTCTCTCTGTCTTTCTTTTTCCTCTTTTCCCTTAAAGTTAAGCAAATAATGCAAGGCACACCGCACTGCTCACCTAATTCATTGCATATTCCAGGGGAGGTTTAGGTTGGATATTAGGAAAAACTTCTTGACAGAAAGGGTTCTCAAGCATTGGCACAGGCTGCCCAGGGAGGTGGTGGAATCGCCGTCCCTGGAGGTATTTAAAAGCCGGGCAGACGTGGTGCTGAGGGACATGGGTTAGGGGTGGGTTTGGCAGAGGTTTATGGTTGGACTCGATGATCTTGAAGGTCTCTTCCAACCCAAGTGATTCTATGATTCTATGATTCTATACTTGATGTCAAGTGCTGCCTACCATAACCTGTGCTATGTCTGTTAAGTAACGCAAGGTGCACTTTTCTGCTTGCCATAATTTGTCGTGTACTGACCCAATTGTCACAGACCTAGTTAAGCTAATAAAGTTTGTGTACAGACCTTGAGAATTGTCTCACCTTAGTCCACACCGCTGGGGATTTAGGAATCTAAGTCACAGCTCCCTCCCCTCGTCTTCCGAGCGGGTCTGAGTGGGGTGTGACAGGGAGCCCTTGACCACAGGATTAGGGGACAAGGTGGAGGGAATATTCCAGCTCAGTCAAGGCAGGGGGCACCCGAACTGAAAGGCACAATCCTCAAGAGTAAAAGAATTTACAGGCAATAACTACAGCAACAGGCAGGCATGGCAGCAGTGAAATTAAGCAAAAGCAAAAGGTAGGCTGAATATCTGGGAAAAAAAAAAAATATCTTGAAGAATGAGAATCAATATAAGGAACTGCTCCTCAGGGAAACAGTGGAAGCGCTTTTGCGTGGGTATTTTATGAGAGACTGGGCATACCACCAACAAATGTACTGCAGGAAAGAATCAGACAATGGCAAGGAAATGGATTAAACATGTTAGCAAGACAATTTCCAGATCCGATTTCTGTGAAGAGAAGACCATGACCTCACCACTGGATCTGTGGTGTTACCATTAAGTACTGCCCCATAGAAGCCCCAAGTCCCTCACTAGCATGGGTATGGTCTTAAGACAGACCACACCAAAGACTGAAATGGAGCTGGGAGTGTCTCTTCATTGTTATTTTATTTTTGTATTAACGATGGGTCAATTTATGTCCACAGATTTTGTAAGGCAGAATTCACCAGGGATACTGAGGAGGAGAAAACTGAGACAGAGAATAAAGCTTTTGGGGAAAACGAGGTCTGAACTTGATTAAAAGGAAAAAAAAGCCAGAGGAACAGAGTATTTGAAGACACATATGGGGGAGAAGCAACTCTTTTTCCAAGGACAGATGGCAGCAACAGAAACACTGAAAATGGCTGGTTGGCCAAACTGCTTTTCTGTATTTGCCGCATCCTTTCCAGTTCACTCCAGTTCACTAAGTGCAGCAGAAGTGCCAACAGCTTTTCCATGTGGAGGGTTCCCACAACTCTTAACAAGCACAGAAACGATTCGGGCACCTCTCAAAATCTGATCAGGTCTCTGTGTACTCACCATTTACGCTTCCAAATCAGAGCAGTTGTTTCAGACGCAGCTGTGGGAAAAACCAAAAGCCAGAGCTACCCTTTCACCAGTTGACTAATAGGGCTTGGCCACAACATACAAATAAACAGGAGCTTAGCGAACGGATAAACTGTTTAATCAAGGGACTAGCCTCCTGTAAACACACACTATCCAATTAGAATATCCTTTCCCTCTTGTAAGAATGAATTGTCCCCCCACGGGGCACCTTTACAGGGTCTGGTTTCATCTTCTGCCAAACCAGGTGGGCTAGGGTTCACCTTCCCTGATTTAGGTGTCCTAAAAGCCAGATGTCTAATCTGGGCTAGTCATGCCAGACTTTCTTTACAATCCATAGAGAAGAGCAGGCACCTCCAGAGGTCATTTCATTGCAGCCAAAGACAAGTGTGTAAGAAAAGCCAGACAAATTGCCCTCAGGAAGTGTTTCTATATCCAAAGTAACAATAAAGGAACCCTAGGATGACCAGCTTAGACCTCTAAAATTTAAACATCCTAAGTTAAAGAAGATGGACCCCACACTTTATTGTAACTGCTAGTTGTTAAAACCAACGAAGCTCAAGGCAAAACGTATATTGAATTTATCAACACCTCAGTGAAGCACCACAGAAAATGACAGACGCAATGAAGTTGGCCGTCAGGCCAGAGGACAGACGCATAGCTGTCCTGTTAAAACAGGACTGAAGGATACAGATAATTTCCTCAGGGAAGTGGTGAATTCCCCATCTTTGGACAGTTTTAAGATTCAGCCGCACGGGGTGCTGGGCCACCTTGGCTGGACTGCGCTTTTGCTGAGAAAGGTCGGATCAGATGATCCTTGAGGTTCCTTCCAAACTGGTATCCTACGAGTCTATGAAACCTCATCTCATCTCCAAGGGGCTGTCAGCATTCCAGGACAGCTGACACCGGTACTGTATACAATGAGGCTCACTTCTTTAGACCAAGGGTTCAGATAACAGTACAATACTTTACCGAATATTTAACACTTCGGTTAGTAAGACCATCTTCTTGCCTAGATATAATGCTCAAGACTCTTTTTGATTTGTGTTTTGTCATCTCTTTTTTATTTTTTTTAATGCTCCCAAAAGTTACCTATCCTTTCTGTTAGCACCTGGCTTGGTTACTGCATAGATGATACTTAAAGATACTCCATGGGACAGAAGAACATTTGCTGCCTTCCAAACACTGGAGCACAGTCAGACCAAAGGATCATCTAGCCAATGTCACAGAATCACAGAAAGTTAAGGGTGGGAAGGGACCTCTGGAGATCATCTGGTCCAACCCCCCTGCCAGAGCAGGTCCACCTACAGCAGGTGGCACAGGATGGCGTCCAGGCGGGTTGGGAACGTCTCCAGAGTCGGAGACTCCACCACCTCTCTGGGCAGCCTCTGCCAGGGCTCTGCCACCCTCAAAGGAAAGAAGTTCCTCCTCATGGTCAGATGGAATTTCCTATATTCAAGTTTATACCCATTGCCCCTCATCCTATCCCTGGGCACCACTGAAAAAAGCCTGGCCCCCTCCTCCTGGCACCCTCCCTTGAAGTATTTGTAAACATTGATGAGATCCCCCCTCAGTCTGCTCTTCTCCAGGCTAAAGAGACCCAAATCCCTCAGCCTTTCCTTGCAAGAAAGATGCTCCAGCCCCCTGAGCATCTTTGTGGCCCTTCGCTGTCCCCTCTCCAGCAGTTCCCTGTCCTTCTTGAACTGGGGAGCCCAGCACTGGACACAGCACTCCAGCTGTGGCCTCCCCAGGGCAGAGCAGAGGGGCAGGATGACCCCCCTCCACCTGCTGGCCACACTCCTCTTGCTGCCCCCCAGGATGCCACTGGGGTCTTGTCCTGTCATGCACGTCTTGTCTCCAAAGCTGGGCACCAGCACACGCCGAGGGAATATTATTAAAGTGGAGCAGCTATGAAGTGATACTTCCCTGACACGCTTCTAGCTTCCAGAAATCCACTGCACAGGGGATCCGAGACAGAGATGGAGGTTGGGCTTGTAAATGTTTTTGATGGAATTTTTTTCCACTAATTTGCTCAGTTGCTTCTTGAACTCCCAAGAGCTTTAGCACTCACACTACCCTGCATCAAAGCTTTCCATAACCTACCTATGTTGCATGAAAAACTATCTCCTTATGGGTGATCTAAACCTTTCCAGTTATTCTGAAGCCCCACAACTCTGGTATTAGAAGAGATTATTCACAATTTCTCCCTAGTCCTGTTTTTCATTCTGCTAATAATCAACTATATAAAGTGTGCAGCAGATGGGATCCACAGTATCAAAACCCAACACCATCCCACTAAATTGTCACAATAGCTGAAAAGCAGCTGAGAACAAAGGAAAAAAAATACCAAATTAAATGTTGAGAAGGGACAGGCTTCTACATTTGATCCAATTTTCAGAGGAACGAAGTTCTGATCAACAGATATTTCAGGAATGCTGAAAGATTAGATTTTATGAACATAAGTCTTTAGCGAAGTTCCCTTTATTTCCTTTTGGCCGTTACATCAGCTGAAAAACTGTAGCAATTTATTTTAATTGCTATATATATAAATATAACTGGACACAGGCACACCGAATTAACCCACTTCTGCAATTAAGCAGAATTGGAACATGGATTGTTCTCGAAAGCACTGGTAAGCACAGCTTCCCTACAGCTTGGTACCTCCAAAGAACTCGCAGAGACAAACGCTGAGTTCTGGTGGAGGCTGTAAGCGATTTCAGACCTCACTCTACATTCATTTCAGCAGCAGTTAATGAGACAACGGGATAAATTCCGTTACCAATAAGATAGCAGAGTCACCAGGCATTTATTGTAACGTCTACCAATATACTTGTTTAGGTCATCGCTCAAAGGCAGAAGAGATTCAGGCTACAGTTAATTAAATCTGCTGAGCCCCTGTATACCTTTTTATCATGATTTTTAACCTACTGCCCCAAATGATGGAAAAAGAGTCCTCAGCTTCGAATACAGAGGAACATAAGGACGTAATAAATATCAAATGAATAGGAGAGCTGTGAGTATGCCACCAGCATGGATTGTCATTTAAATCCTTTCCAATTATAAGAACAATGAGAGCATGTGCCTGGAAAGGACTTCAGGGAACCATATCCTTTTAACCTCCCACAGCTATTTGGTCAAGGGCTCTCCAGGGAATTCAGCGGCGGGGCGGCCCATGCACTAAGCAGGTTGGCTTCCGACGCGCCCCACGGTGAACAGCAGCACAACTGCGTAACATCCCTGCGCTGCACCCAGCGGCCCCCAGTAGCGAGGCATAAACATTTCCAAGCCTGTGGGAATCAAGAAATTACAGACATGCCTTATTCCAAGAACGTACTTAATCTTCAGCAACACGGGCTTAAGAAAGGAGGACTCCGGTCTCCATTTCAGCTGACTAGGAAAACTGGAGTGTATCAAACAGACAAGTATTGCCTGGGCAACTGTCACCGAGCAAAAAAAGGAAAGTCAAACAAACACTTTATACAATTTCCATGCCCTGCTCTTTTTAATATGCTCTTAAGGTCCCAGCAAAGCACCTCTTACAAACTTTCCTCCTGCAAAACTTACTTTTAAAGTTTCAAGTTAGGAAATACTTGAAATTAAGCACAAGCTTAGGTGCACTATTAGGTCAGGCTCAACTCTAGATGATGCTCTGCATTAAAAAGTAAGAGTTCACTAAACCATCATGTTTTCTTTCCTTTTTCTCTGTTCAATAGAAGTGGATATTTGAAAACGGCACCTTATTTCTATCCTACATTTACACCGTATCACAATCATTAAATTAAGGAATGGAGGGATTTAAGAGATTTGGTGTTGCTGCCCTGTTATCGCTGGATGCATCTCAGGAAGACACGCAACAATTTTCTTATCATTCAGAGACCAAGGGCAGAGGAACTCTATCCTACCGTCATTTTTTTATTCTTCATATTCCTTCACATTTTCAACTATTTATGAATTCTCTATAATCGAAGACTGCATTTTATGAATGCTTAGGAACGCCACAAACATTTCCCAGTAAGATGAAGAATGGGGATGGGCTAATAGGAAATAGAAGATACCCATCTTCCCCAATAATGAAATGTAGTTTCTTCTACAGATGGTTCAACGGCACTTGGCTTCCTGCCAGCTTCTTTTTGGCAATCAGAGGACCAGTATAAATTAAGTATAAATTAGTATAAATTAAGTAAAGAAAAAAGTATAAATTAAGCTTTATAAGCAATGGTATACACCTCCTAATTCCATTACCTTTGGCAAGGATGGGTCCAAAACCCTCAAGCCTTTCAGATCTCAGCTTCACCAACACAGAGGATTTCAGCCACCGTTTTCACAAGATGGGCACGTTCTGTTTTTGAAAGTCACACTGACACATTGACTGCTGACCAGGGAAGGGTGTCTCCTTCAGCTCAAAACCCACCCTGGGCTCATTTACACACATCCAGTATAGCTATTTACTACACAGTTTCAGCAAAATTTTGGTTGAAAGATAACGTGTTCTCAGTCAGCTGATACAGACTGTAATCACCACATTTTTAGCCTCCTGTTTTACTCTACAGTCTTCCACTCCTTTTTCAGGGCAGCAAAGTCACCAGGGATCCAGTCTAGCTCCTGCTGTACAGGATTGGACAACTGTATCCCGGTGGGGTTCGGCGTGAGCACAGATGGGAGACGGCAGAAGGAAAACCAGCAGACTCTGCTTTGCACACCATTCTGCCAGGGGGGTTCTGGCAAATATCTCCAGACGTACAGCAGACTTTGGCTTGTCCACAGTTAAACCTCAACAGCTCATCCACAACTGCTGTAACAACGGTACAGGAAACGGAAAACAATGCAAAACCAAACCAGAAAAGGGTAAAGCGCTCGCAAGAATTTTGCTCCTGAAATCAATTTCACATTGACTACTTAATAGATTTATCTGGGTTTAGCCGGACTGCTATTTTGGCAGGGTGTGTCACCTTGTTTTCTCCTCTAGTTCTGTCATAGTTCTCTGAGATACTGCGTCCGCTCATTAAGACATCTGGGTCGCCTCGGGCTAGTCCTATTGTCAAGAGACACACGCTTCTAGGAGGTTATTCATGTTAGGATAATCTGACTCACGCCCCAGAAACTTCTCTCCGCTGACCATCCCAACCCTGGGCTTACCCGCTCTGCAGGGTACGTATCCTTTGCAGGGATCCACGCTCAGTCCCTCTCGCAGATACGGAGGCTGGGAGTCTTCTCACCTCACTTCAGCCAAAAATATAGTGCCCGGTCTCATTCCAGACCATGGAAAAAGCAGCAGGTTTCAGAGCACCACTGAGCTGACTGGAGCAGCCCGTAAGCACAGCCGTTCTCCCAGACTGGAACAGCCAGGAGAGGGGTGTCATTTAAAATAGGACCTAAAAGAGACTTAAACCAAAAGGCACTACACACACAAAACCAACAGCAGAAGGCTAATAAAGAAAATGCGAATGTAGTCTAGGCACACAGCTACTTGATTGCAAGCTATTTTCAATTCTAGAAAAGTCATTAACCGTTATAAACCAGATTTACAGACCCTCAACAGCAGCACTGTAACGTACTTCTGATTTGAAATTGCTTGTAATTTCACAAAACTTCATCAAGGCATTTCCTTGATGGAAAATGCAGACTTAATTACTTGAGAAAATTCCTCCATGAACATTTCCTCTATTTCTGAAACACGTATGTTTTCCATACCCGGATGTGGTTTTGCCACTCTCATTAAAATCTCCGCAAATCGGGCCAAGTTGAGAGCCACAGAAAAACCCTCGTTTGAAAATGCTCAGTAAAGAACCGTCAAACTTCAATTCTTTAAGCGTCCTAAACGTGCTGTGAGCCTAAGGAGCTTCCCTTCCAATGGCAATTCTGGAAAACTGCAAATAGGGCTACGAAGAAGCACTGGAACGGGGGAGAAAAAGAGGCAGGTGGTAAAAATGCTACAAGCTGGCAAGGAAACGGAGTTAGTGAAGTTCCTTATCACTCACAGCTACTACTTGAGTCAAAAAAACAAATCTGAAAGGCAAGATATGATTATTAACTTTGCAAAATACATCGAACCAGAAGTGGCTGTCAGCATACAGGAAGACAGGAGTAAAAAGCAAACTGCTCTCGACAAATCAAAGAAGTCTGGAGGAAAGCTAAAAAGAAAGTAGTTCAATAAGCATCCTAAATTAATGTCAGAAATCCCTGTAAGACACACCGTTGGACAAAGAGGTCACGGAAGACACTTTCACCAGGATACTGTAATTCTCCAAGAATTCTGCCTTTCAAAAACAATCCTAAAACAGTAAAGGAAGGCTGTATACAAAGACTAGATACCTTGTAAAAGAAGTTAAAACGCAAACAGCGGTAGACCACGCTATATAAAAGAGAAAACTATCATTCTAATCATAATTTCCAGTCTTAAAATCCCCGTATCTCGCAAAGGCCAAAACTTTTTAAGTTCACCAGAAGCACTAAATTCTTCTTTCCAAGAGTAGTTTTCAATTTCTGCTGTTCTCTTGGAGGTCTGTCTAAGAGATGGCGGTTATGTGTTAAACACTGTAGACAAGATAGAAGGGTTTCTGTGACAGTATTTCTGAAAGAAGATTTATACCTTTGAGAAAAGGGAAGCCTGTTTCTGTCCACTGCGGCTATCCCAGAACACAGCTGTGCTCATCGGTTTCACAGAGAATGAACAGGGGCCAGGGCAGCGAATCTAAATCCTCGCTCCTCCTGCCACCCTGCTGCCTTTGGTCATTGACTAACAGGCTCTTGGTTTTCAGCTGAAGGTCAACCTCAGCCAAGGGATGGCAAATCCCTCGTTATCCAGCTCCCTGGCTCTGCCCCACAAAGCAGCACCTGCACCAGCAAGTCTTCTGCAGAAACTCGTCAGCCAGTGTTCTCATCCCACAACTAATAAACCGTGCTTTTAATAACGTTTCCCTTGAGGAGACTCTTCCAAGCCACCCAGATTCCCTCGCTCTCAAGCATAGCTTGGTTCTATCAAGTGCTTTGCGCGGCTTCCCTCAAACAAAGTGACAAAAATAGTTAAGCTTCAAAACCAACTTGAATTCTCATCCAAGTTCTCATTTTGATGACTGTCTTCTGATTTCATCTCTTTGAATTCAACCTGGACAAAGTTACAAGAGCCCTTGGCCCACTGTCACGGGGTGCCCATGCACCGCCAAACCCCATGATATACTTCTGGAGCAGCCCCACGTCTCAGCGTTACCAAGCCTTGCTGCCATCCTGCTTTCTGTACTTTTCACAGCCACATTAAGGAGATGTTGACCAATTTTAGGCAGGAATGAACAACAAGCTCCTAGGAGCATCACAAGTTTCTTCCCATACCCTGCGGGATCCTACAACTAATTTCTTCTTGTACATAAAGACTTTGCCTCAACACTGGCTCTTCAAAACTCACCCCACTTTTCCTATTTCGTTCACTGGTGATGGAAAAGCTGGGAACTAGGAAACAGGTGAAATTAGAGTAACTGCCACATTTTCGATTCCCGTATAAGCATCTTTTCACACAGAAGACATGTCTCCATGTCAGGACTCCCACGAACATCATCCTACAGTGATAAGTAGTTCAACTCCACAGATGGAATGAGAAGGGGAGACAGTTTTACCTGCTCAGTGGGAAAAGGTGGGGAGACATGGGCTGATTCAGAAGGCAGAGGCGACTCCTCTTCCCTGCCACCTACCCCTTCACCAACACGCTATCTTGAGTTTACAAGTGACTAAATTAATATAGCACATCCCCTCAAACCTGCTTCTTCAGCCTAAAGCGTGAAATAAAAAAAAAAACCCAACATAAAAAAGCATACCATCTGTGCAAGACAGCATATAGAACGCTGAGTTTACACAGATGGGACATATCACACACTCCCTTATGTCTCTATCAACACAGCAGCTTTGCAAATCTGCCCTAAATAAAAACAAAATTGACAACACATTATGTCTGAGGCCAACAGGGCTGCGCATGTACTTGGCAGAATTTGGATTGTTCTCTCCACTTCTAACAAACAACTCACTTATAAATGGAAAAGTTGCTAACGTTCAAGTATTCTGCTGCGTTGGGATGGCAGGAGGATTGTATTCAACTACGTCTCCTGGAGGGATCAGCTAATTGGCCATGGGTTTCATAGGGATGAAGCGGTAGGTTGTTTAAAAAACTAGCAGGACACGACACAGGCTTCTTATGATCCACAGTAGGGACAAAACTGATCTGGACCATTTTCTAGTTCCATTCACTCTTTACCAACACATAAAAATAACGCTTTAAAGATGTTCATTCTTCCAAGTTACATTAGGTGAAGTATATAGTTGAACAATATAGCTGAACACATATGGAAACGCTTAAGCAGCAGCTCCATTTTCTGGCCAAGAATTCTGTAGACAAACACAATAACCTTAAGTTACACACACACACGACAACTCAATGTACTACACAAAAGAAAAAAACAAAAAACCCAACAAAAAGAAAGGCGAAAAAAGTGTGTTTTCCTAAAAAAAAAAACCCAAACTTTGTTTATTTTGCAGGAAGACCATCTGAGAGAGGAGGGAGTAGCTGGAACAGCCAAATACAAAAATAGCAAAAGACAATTAAAGAGAATAAGGCCCCAAAGACCAAGTGAGATGGCATCTTCATCTAGCCAGTACCGTGTCCCTGACAGTGGTCAGTGCCCAATGCCTACAGGAGATGACTGCAGCTATGCTTCCCAAACACGGTCCTGAGCCTCCAACAACTCATAACTTAAGATTTCCACATGCCGGGTATTCGTATGAAATGGACTTCATCGATCTTTCTTCCAAGAACGCATCCAACCGCTTTCACTCAAACTCTCAGCACCAGAGCCTTGTTCATCAGCTGCCACACTGTATTCACCCCGCAAAGAAGTATTTCTTTTGGTTTATTTCTAACTTCCTACTTCCACTTGATGTACCTACTTTTTGTTAGGAAATAAAAGAGAAATGGGAATGATTGCTTATCTTCTGTCCCACTCAGGCATCTTTTCTTCAGGCCCAGACACTCTTCATCTGCAAGCTGTTCCATAATCTCCTACTGGGGGAGGCAGCACCTCATTTAGCCAGAGCTGTAAACAGAGATAATTCTATTTTCTCACATTACTCTACACTTACCGACACCAAGTTTAACCTGCTAGTTTATTTCCCAGTCACACAGTGCCATAAGGTAGGTAATTTTGCAGCTTTAGAGCTGCCTATGCCAAAGTACTTCTAAACACTCAGACTCTGTTATTTCTCTACCCATTGCCTTCCTGAGATCGGCTGCCAGAGCGTAACACAGCACAGATCTCCTAACACTCCTGTGTCACTTGCATGGTAACCAGCCTCCATTAAAACATCAATTACTGCTATGTATTTTCTCACCTTTTAACCAGACACTAGTTTACTAAAGACCATTCTCAATTATCACCGGAAAGATCAGTCGCTTTAAGAAGCTGCGGCAAAGGCCCATGTCGGAAGCTGTTTGAAAATCTGAGGATACCATATGCACTGGAACACCCTAATCCAGATGTTTGCTGAGCCTTTCAAGTCCTTGAAGATTCATCAAGTGCAACTTCCTTTTACAAAAGACATGACTCCTCCATATTCATATAAAATCACGTGCCAAACAATTTTAATCTATATTATTCTTTTGACGATGCTGCACAATACAAAGCCAAATTCCTGTCTGCTTTTCCCCAAGATGCCTGGAACTCTTCTGCAAGTTGGCATTGTATCAGCCCTATCTATTTATTGTCTAATAGGGCTGAGGAGGTTTTAATTGAAAGATGGCACACGAGTGTTAATAATTCAGCAGCTTCTCCCTTGAATCCCTCCTGGGCTCTAACATCCTGGTCCCTGCACCCAGTTATTGCTCGCTGCATTCTTGAGTTCTTCATGAATAGCTGGGTTTGAGACGGGTTCTGGTAAAGAAACCACGAGGCCCGTAGATGCCTCAGAAACTCATTTGCTTTTTCTGGCGCTCTTCTCCTTCTGCAAGTGATTCTTTCACACCCTGGTCTTCAAGGGTTTTTGCAAACTTTTCGACAAGCTGCTTATTCCCAACATATTTGGAAAAAAACTGTTACTTTTTATACTTTCTGAAAGCTGTTCCTCCAAGTTTTGGCGTTTCAATGTGTTTGTTCTTTTCTGTCTTCCTCACTTGGTCATGACTTCAGCTTTTGGACGGGTGCCTCTGACTCTACAGCCTTTCTTCCCTGCTGTTTCACATCATAATTTTTCTCTCTCTCAAGCAGCTTTTGATAGGGCTGAGGCATTTGCTCTGCAGTACAGTGCCTTTAAATAATCTTCACGCTACCTACAAGCATTTCACCTTTTCACTGCTCCTTTCAGTTTCTTTTTAACATGCTTCCTGTTCTGATGTATTTTCCCTTTTGCAATCAAGTATCACTTCACTGAAGTTTTTGGCTTGCATTACTCCTGCAAGGATCTGTACGTACACGTGTGTTCACACTTACGGAAGGCCACCGGCAGTACAATTTTGTACCAACTTCTGCACAATTCCCAGGAGAAAGTCAAAAGGATCTTCGTCTCTCTGGATTCCCTGACCAGATGTTTCCCAAAGGTGTCATTCTTGATGCCTAAGAGCACTGAGGTGCCAGTTTTCTCCCATTGTGTTTCCTACTTTAAAGCTACACACTCTGCATTATTCAATACTTTTCCTGTATACGAGTTCTGAGATTTCTAATCTTAAGCATTCTGTTATTAATACAGTTATTTTCCTGATGTGACACTTAGCTTTATGAGACCCAACTATTTCCCCGTGGATTTGAACCACTCCATCATTTTTATGTAACCTATAACTTGGTACTAGGGTCTTCCCATTGATGTTTTCTTTCCATCAACTTTTTTATAGCCCTATTCAACAGTCCCACATGAAAACCAAACTCCCTAGGTCATCCACTTTATTTCTTAAGATTTCGGAGCCTGTCTAGAAATACATACTCATTTGGTTCGATTTTCTTCTTTTTTCACATTATGTCAACGCTAATGTAAGGGGAAAATCTGTCTGTCATATGATGAAAATTTTCCCTGACAAAGTGAAGACAGTGGGGATAAGTTTTAGTGATAAAACAAAGCAGCTATGTTCGTGAAGAGCTGGGAAATGTTGCTTGAATGATTATCTAATAAATTCTTGCATTGAGCATTTTAGTTTCTTCTGGACTTCTACAATTCTTCTGCTATTATTTGCCAACAAGAAAGGCTACAGATATGTATGATAAGAAAAAAAGAACCAGCTAGTGTATTTTCTACCAGTCGCTACAGACGAGAGACAAAACCTGCGCTAATTAAGCCAGCAACCCCAGGGGACGGAGGGAAATCTTCTGCTGTCTTCATTTTGGGGTGAACTTGTATATATTTGAGAAACTTAGATGAACATCACAATGTACTTTGAAACTTTTCCATAGTCATTATAATTTCAGTGTGTCGCTGAACCTACACGCTAAAATACACGTGAGAACAGGCCTGATCATCAGCGCTTCTTAAGTCTCTTAAAAGGAAAAAAAACAAAGAAGAGTAATTTATTGTACAGAGTTACCTGGAAGTGTAGAGGGGAAAAAAGACAGTGAAATCACCAGAGAAAGGCTGCATCTACTGGACTGAGTAACTTACATTGGTGCTGAGGAAGAGAAGAGCAATTGTAGTTACAAACTGCTGTTGGATTTTGTTTCGTATCACCCGCAACCTGCCACTCAATGACCTGCCACTCCTGAAGAGCAGACAGTTCAGCTTATTTCTCAGTTTATCCTGTTGAGTTTTCCCTGTTCATTCTACAGAAAATGTGAAAGTTACTAATTACTCTTCAAGAAAGGTAATTAGTACTTAGCTATTATTCATCATCTAAGTACAGAATAGCTGTTTTCATTTCTTCTGTTATCTTGTCCTTAGTAAACATATAAACATCAAGAAAGATGAATCCGCAGGATGAAAACAGTTCTGCTCATCTCAAGAGATTCAAAATAATTGCTGTCTTTGGAAGGTCAGGATCAAATGCATCACCGAGTGAAACATTTGCTTTAGAACCTCAAAGAAAAGCAACAAATAACAGGACCTCGCAAGCGGTTTATTTTCCTCGCTCACTGAATAATAACTATGACAGTTATTTAAGCCTCACCAACTCTTCCTGTTGGTGTTTGTGTTGATGCTGATCACGTTTGACACCCCACAATAGCACGTCAGTAAGAAAATAAATGACGACTGAAACTTCTCATTAAGTACAATTTTTGTTTTTCAAATATCTCTTATGCTGATACTACTGCCTTTTAGCAAAGTACTAAATGAGCAAGGCAAGGAAATTGCTGAAGAACTGAATGCTGGACATCATGTTACAGACAAAGGCTAAACCTTCCAAAGAAGAAAAGACAAAGTTACCAGAGTTAGAATGAAAAGCATCAACCCTAATATTACACACACTGGTTAAATGCATCAGATGACTATACAGCGAGTTATAACACAGGATTTAGGCATCAATAAGTATTTAAGTGCTGTTCACTCAGCTGAGCCCTCCATTACCTCACCTCTGTTCCTGAAGCTGCTCAGGTTAAACAGACAAAGACCTCCTTATCATACCTATTGCTTGGAAGAGCACAGAAAATAAAGTGAAAGCGATGAATGTTTTCCAATTATTACACTATATTTCATAGTGTATTAAATTGTCTGGAATAATAACTAATATCTACCGCTCTAAATGGCACCAAAGGAGCCACAGAACCTGCCAGTTCATTATTCAGCACCGACTCATCCTTAGAAGACAAAGTATGTAACTTGCAGTTACTCTTTTCACAGGGTTTGAGAGCACAATATCCACCAACAAGAAAAAGAAAGGCAGCGTCCCAGGCATGCCAGACCCACCGCTTTCCACGGCCTTCGTTACTCGAGGCAGTAACAGCAATCCTAGGATAGACTTTCCATCACGTCTGGGAGATGCAGGTAGAGTACCCGACCCACACCACGCACTCGGCACAGACTTCTGTGAAGAATTTCAGCTGTACACTTAAAGCATTTACATTTTCCTTTACCATTTATAATCCAGTAGAATAACAAATACCAAAGAAGGCGAATTAAAATAAAAATAAAGGAACGTACAGGACACCGTGAGAACAGGTTTAAGGGGGAGGGGAAATGTTTACATCATCTTCCAGAGTAAGCTGAAGGAATTCTCCATGCTCGGGACAATATGGCCCAAGGGAAACAGTAATGGGAGAGAAATAAATTCTTTCACCTCTGGGTTGAAATCCAAGTCAGGCTGGTAGTAGCCAAGAACCATTAGCTTAACATCTGCTAGCTGTTTGGTAACCCATGCGCAGTGAGTTATGTTCCTCAGTGTCCACATCACAGTCCCACTAATTGGCACCACGTTGGCAATCCAAACAGAGAGGTTAAAGTCTGAGCGTACAGCGAGCATGAACTACGAGACTAGTCAACTTCAGTTTTGAGTACATATGTGATAAATTATACATTTGGTATATGTAACTCCATCTAATTGCCCCACCATCCTGTTCTGCCCTCAGAATAAAATCGTAAATCCAAGCAAGCCAACAAACTGTCAGCGTTCCCTCGACAAGCACACAGTTTCTGAATTACTACCACACATGATTAAGTTTGTTACTATACAAAGCGCTTCAGCAACTGCTTAAATTTTAAGCAAAATACTGTATAGCATGTTACATAAAGTTAAGCACGACCTAAAGTGTTTGAACAATAGGTACCAATATCCATAAAAATAGTATCTTTTTCTTAACTTCAATTTTTAACTCAATCCAGGATAGCAACACTCACTCAAAATGCAGTAACGATACAGTCTTATAAATCCCAAATAACAACAAGGCTCTTTTCTCTCTTTCCTTCTTCTACAGCTTCCCAAAAAAGAAAGAGTGCAAAGGCACAAAGCTGACCTAAGGAAAAGACCCATTAGCTTTTAGAAAATTACCCTTTGTATTGCCCCATGGTAAAACGTCTGTCTCCGAGGATCAAAACAGTTATTATCTCCTAGTAAATAGCAATAAAAGATGATTTTTCGTATCATCTGAACATGACAGCACAAAACCCAGTCTAAACTATGAAGGAAGGAAACTCATGTTACAGTTTAGAAACTGTTTACACATCGCTTTAGTTTAAAGAACTGCTTATGATGGGAACATGATGAAGGGAGATCGAAACGAAGCATCTTTGCCAGAACTCTACCAGAAAACCGAATCACAGACTCAGTTAGTTTGGGAGGGACCTCTGGAGCTTTCCAATCCAACCAGCTGCTCAAAGGATGGCCAACTTCAAAGGTGGATGAGGTTGCCCAAGGATATTCTAGATGAAAGCACAACTTAGTACACTGCCCTGCAAAATCCGTGTATGAAGAAACGGTTCTTGCTAGCCGAATGCCCCACTCATCTATCCCTGTTCTGCAAAGATTCAAGTTCTAAGCTGTTTTGAGAAGTTTAATGGCTAGCAGCCATTAAGAACAGTGATAAACTGAAAAGAAAACAAACCTAATCTAAACATCCATTAGTACCAAGGTTTGGAGATTGTCACTTGGTAGAACGCAGACTTGAGGACAGGAGACTGTCTGAGAGAGCTTGTGAAGTACAATCCTCCCCGAGACCCGGGTTTTAGCTCACGTTGGAAAGGTATGCTCAGCCCTCCTAAGAAAAAGGCAGGCAGTGACAAAAGGCCAGTCTGCAGGAAAACAAACCACCCCCCGGTAAGTCTGCATTCCACAGCCATGTTGAAAGGGATGGATTTTTTTCTTCTTGTGCAAGAAACACTTGCAGAGTTCACATCCAGAGAATTCGATAGCATCTACGTTGCCTTAAACGTGAAGTCTGATTTTTTTTTTAGCACGGGCTGCTAACCATCACCTGGCTTACCTGTCCTCTGACAAAGCCAGACCAATTTTAACTCCTAAAAAAAGCTGCTGGCAGTTCCTGGCGCCTGTACACACGCTGCCAAGGATTTTGTGTTCTTTTTTGAAGAGCCCCACAGACCTAGGGGTCTGCCTGATAGAGCAAGAGGACTCCTTCCCTGGAGCTGCGGCGGCACTGTCGGACCTGCTTTCCGCGGACACAACCTCCGTCTTCCCATCGCTGACTACTAAAGCCTCAAAGGTGGAGCTGTTCCTACTCTCTCCGGTAACTCTGAGAAGCAGAATAGGCTCACGCCACATTTTTTAAATGCCAGACAAATTCCTTCCGCTTGAAGACACATTACTATTAGCTTCTTTTAAAAATCACACCACTGCAAATAATTATATCGACACTTGAGGTGGGATCTGCTGCGCTGACACATCTGAAAGAGAACGGAGACTGTGATGGCTGCCAGGAGACTAACACGAGCTGGAAGAAACCAAATGCACAGATATTGCAACTGTTCTGCCTTGGGCTGCGTTCGGCCCACCAAGCTGCCAGTTTGGGATGAACTGGAGTAAATCTTCAGCGCCAATGCAGGATTCTGCAGGAGTTAGTTGTGTGGTAAAGTCCAAGCAAAGGTTATGATCAAATGACGCAGTGAACTGCTTTATTAAGCAGCTCTAACACGCACTTCTAAACCCTCATGCAGGCATCAAGTAAGCACTGATACTCAAGTAAATGTTTTCTCACAAAACCAAGTATAGAAATAATACCAAATTCGTGCGTTTCCTGAGAGTAATTCCTCTCCATTTGGAAAACAGGAGGGGTCCAGGAAAGAAATCCTTCTCTGCAGGGGAGCGAGGCAGGAAGGAAGGAAATGTGAATTACATACACCTCTGGATAAGTCCCCCTTTTAAAAAAGGAAGGAAATTAGAGTTACCTAAAAAGAGCATGTTTAGCATCACTGCACAAGCTGAGGAAAAGAAACCTAGGAAATCCTGGCTAAAGAGAATGCTGCCTCCTCCTGTCACTCTTGTTCACAGTCACTGCGGCGGGGAGAGGTGAAAGGTCCATTTTTCTCTCTTTCATTTGCAGCACCACTTCGCAGTTACCTACAAATCAGAGACACTATTTGATGGTCACCTCTCCCTATGTCATCCTATGCTTTTTGTAATAGGGCTGTTAAAAAACATGTGTTTTCACTTTTTTTTTTTTTTACTAAAAAAGGGTAACTCATAACTAAGCAAAGACAAAGGCTCTCTTGATACAACAACATGTGGATTAAATCTGAAAGGAGAAAGCAAGCTGTTCTATTAAGCAGACAATCCTGCACAGAGGGCTTATATCTAAATTGGTGTAATAAATCAATAGGAAAGATTTCTCTTTGGCTGAAACAACCATTTGTTTAGGCATGGAACAAGAGCATTTTAAAATTGCTCTGGACACTGTACACAAAAGGGTTTCTTCTGTTTTGTTCTTTTTTTCTTTCTTTTCTGTCTTAAGTGTATCCCCAAAGTTTTGCATTTGCTTTACTTACAAATATTTACTTCTTGGCGCTTAAATCTACGACAAGTCGGCCAGCCAGCAACACTGAGCTCTTAGCTGCACTGGGACGGACGGACGGAAGAAAGGAAGGAGAGAAAAGTTGCCTACTCCATTTACATTATTACATTAGGCAGAAGATCAGCCTAAATTTATGCTTTCCCCTGTTATGTTCCTCTCCTGTATTTTTACAAACACACGTTCTACTTCTTGCCTTAAATTCTATTAGCAGTGGCTTTTTCAACTCTTACTTACGCAGGAAACACTCTCCAGTTGTTGCTCTCTACCCCTATCACACAGCCATTTGTCCCACAACACCTTCTGAGACCAAGACAGTAACCTGCTGGATCAGACCGTCAGTCTGGAGTTAGGCTAAGGGGAGGGAGATCACAGAATCCCAGAATGTTCGGGGTTGGCAGGGACCTCTGGAGATCATCTGGTCCAACCCCCTGCCAGAGCAGGTCCACCTACAGCAGGTGGCACAGGATGGCGTCCAGGCGGGTTGGGAACGTCTCCAGAGTCGGAGACTCCACCACCTCTCTGGGCAGCCTCTGCCAGGGCTCTGCCACCCTCAAAGGAAAGAAGTTCCTCCTCATGGTCAGATGGAACTTCCTATATTCAAGTTTGTGCCTGTTCCCTCTTGTCCTATCCCTGGGCACCACTGAAAAAAGCCTGGCCCCTCCCTTTAAGTGTTTATAAGCATTGATGAGATCCCCCCTCAGTCTGCTCTTCTCCAGACTAAAGAGCCCCAACTCCCTCAGCCTTTCCTCGTAAGGAAGATGCTCCAGCCCCCTCATCATCTTCGTAGCCCTTTGCTGTCCCCTCTCCAGCACTTCCCCGTCCTTCTTGAACTGGGGAGCCCAGCACTGGACATTTGAGTTGTGGTCTCCCCAGGGCAGAGCAGAGGGCCAGGGTGACCCCCCTCCACCTGCTGGCCACACTCCTCTTGCTGCACCCCAGGATGCCACTGGCCTTCTTGGCCACAAGGGCACATTGCTGGCTCATGGGCATCCTGTTGGCCACCAGGACTCCCAGGTCCCTCTCTGCAGAGCTGCTTCCCAGCAGGTCACCGCTGACCTGTCCTGGTGCCTGGGGTTATTCCTGCCCAGGGGCAGGACCCTACACTTGCCTCTGTTGAATTTCATAAGGTTTCTCTCTGCCCAGCTCTCCAGCCTGTCCAGGTCCTGCTGAGTGGCAGCTCGGCCTTCTGGGGTGTCAGCCACCCCTCCCAGCTTCACATCATCAGCTCAAGAAACTACAGTGACAACGCCATTCTCAAAACACTGCCCAGAAACACGCATTTGGTCTGCAGACCCCAGAAAGACAAGCCTCAGCGAGAAATAAGGAGGACTTGGCAGAGCATTTTAAGTACGACACTGACTGTAACTATACATGGGACGAAGAACTGCAGCCATCTTTTTTAATAAAAATCAGACGGTACCTGGAACTGATTTCAGAACTAAAGCAAAGATGACACTAGCATCTACTAATTACATTTAATACATCATGCCATGAAGATGGCATTGGCTAACCCATGCCAACATGTCACCACACAGCTCCAGCTAGTTTTCAAAGACTGACAAAGACCAAAGCGTAAATCATCATAAAAATAAACTTTCGGTTCCACAGAAATGTTGTGTGAGAAAATATTTGTAGGAGATTCTACTCAACACTGGAAGAAAGTATTTCATACAAACATGCCGGGCCTCCTCTTCAGCAGGTTCTGTAGGTGCCACTGGCTGCCAGATTATTATTATATTTTAGAACACCCAAACTACATGTGTGGTAAAACACGTGAGAGGGCATCGACATATGGGATGGAGTAGAACAGTGAGGGGGTGAAGATTTTGGCTAAAGCCTCTATCATTCAAAATGTCATTTTTAATACCTTTTACAGAAATCACAAGAGCTGAGCTTTTCAAAACCATTAAAAATCCAGCCCCCAGCCCCACAAATGGAAATGCGTTAGGCTCAGAAATTGTTTTTTTCTACCAGGGAAGCCCTTATTTATTCCATTTCACCTTAAATGCCAGTTACCAGTCAGGCAAATACAAGTTTCCTCAGAAATTCCACCTCATGCAGTCACTGCGACGCCATCCGTGATAGCTTGGCCATCCAGCCTGCCTGGCCTCCTGCTCTATTCCCAACTTCCCGGTGCAATCCAGGGGCCACACAACAGCCCCGGGGTGAGGTCTGGGCTGCTCACACTCCCCGACGCACTGACCCAGCGGCCTTTGCCCCAGAGCGGCCGCTATCGCCATCCCGCAGCAGAGGTGGTGGGAGACGGGAAACGGGCAAGTTACTGCGCCAGCATCAAGACCAACAGCTCTTTCACAAGGCTGCCGAGCCAAGACCTTACCGTAGGAGCCGCTCACCTTGTTGCAATCAGCGGGCAAATAGTCTGCAGGAGTCTCTCCACAGTGCTCAGAATCATAGAATCACTTGGGTTGGAAGAGACCTTCAAAATCATCAAGTCCAACCATAAACCTATGCCAAAACCACCCCTAACCCATGTCCCTCAGCACCACGTCTGCCCGGCTTTTAAATACCTCCAGGGATGGTGACTCCACCACCTCCCCGGGCAGCCTGTGCCAATGCCTAAGAACCCTTTCCGTAAAGAAGTTTTTCCTCATATCCAACCTAAACCTGCCCTGGCACAACTGGAGGCCATTTCCTCTTGTCCTGTCCCTTGTTCCTTGGGAGAAGAGATTGACCCCACCTGGCTATAACCTCCTTTCAGGCAGCTGTAAAGAGTGAGAAGGTCTCCCCTCAACCTTCTCTTCTCCAGGCTGAACAATCCCAACTCCCTCAGCCGCTCCTCATGAGACTTGTTCTCCAGACCCCTCACCAGCTCCGTTGCTCTTCTCTGGACACGCTCCAGCACCTCAATGTCCCTCCTACACTGTGACACCCAAAACTGAACCCAGCACTCGAGCTGCGGCCTCACCAGTGCTGAGTACAGGGGCACCATCACTGCCCTGCTCCTGCTGGCCACACCATTCTTGATACAGGCCAAGATGCCATTGGCCTTCTTGGCCACCTGGGCACACGCTGGCTCATGTTCAGGTGACTGTTGACCAGGACCCCGAGATCCTTTTCTGCCAGGCAGCTTTCCAGCCACTCTTCCTAGAGTGGAGAAGCCTATGGAAGGCTTCTTTCCATACCTCTGCAGCCACCTACACAGCACCGTGTCTCGGCCCAGCTTCTGCTGCCTCCTCACATACCCTCTACTTGGGAGAGACACCGAAGAACTCCCAAGAAGGAACATCTCAGCTGTCCTTCCTTACTCCAAGCAACCACTCCTTGCCAAAACGATAACTAAAGGTACTAGTGGGACCAGAAGGGAAGGCGCGAGAGGAGATTCAAAACTAGCGAGGAAAGAGCTGGCCTCACAAGTACTTTTTCTCATTATTCTGCTTTAATTTGGGAGAAGTGAAGTCTTATGGTCATGGAGTTCATGGAAGTTCTACATAGTTCTTCAGGATACCAAGCAAAGTACTGTCTTCTGGCTGTAGCACAGAATCTGCCTCGATAAAAACCGCTCATGTTGTCAATATCTATCATTTTTAACCAACAGACAATAAAGCTGTTTGAGTACAGCTAAACCCCTGGTCAGAAAGATGTGCCAGTCCCGGCTGGAAGGAATACTTCCCAGTAAGGAGACGGGTCAGTCAGCCAGACAACCAGTTTCCATCTGCAGCTGTTACTGCCGTGTTCTGTGCCCGTATTCACTCCGCATCCCCACGCAACGCCTCTTCTTTCATCTCGGCGAGGCGCACGAGCGCCGCTGACGAGCGGCTACGGAGAAGCCAGCTACCAGCAGTAACGCTAAACACAGCAGAGGGAATTTAGAGGCTCAGTAAAGCGATATATTAAAGCCGAGGTTTATGCTACGTTGGCACGGTTCCAGCGTAGGAAACACGCACTTCGGTTCTGCCAAGCCTACCCAGTGTGGGCATGATTCAGTGCTAATTGCTCAGAAAAACGTTTCAAGTTACACCGGTTTGGTACGCTTGTTTAAAAGCAAAACAAGGTATGTTTTGGACCAAGTTAAGATTATGTTTATGTTTACAGACAATCTGACTCCTGCATATAAAGAATGCTTCTCCTTGGACAAAAAAAACCAACCTAAAAACATCAAGAAAAGTCAAAAGTAATGCAAATGATCTGGCTTTATAATCTTGCCAGAACAGAAGCAGCACCAAAGCAGTTCAGCAATAATCATGGTCTTAAATGTGTCTTCCCTGGCTCCTGCTTTGTTCAATATTTTAATTATATTTTTAAAAAGTTCTAAAATACTTCAGATATCAAAGCACTTTTATATACATTGATTAATTCTCCCAAGGTAAAAATCATTATGATCTTTTTTACCGAAGGAAAGTGAATGAAGACACCATAAGCTATTTGTCAAAGGCACAGACAGAACTGATGTAAGGGCTGGAGTTAAAACTCAAGAGTTTGTGAAGTTTTTTAAGACGATAGCAAGAAAACAAACAAAAAAAATTCTAAAATGGACATACATTTAGGATCAAGTCAGTTTATGGGGTAAAGGCCATGAGAAAAGCAAGTTATTTAAATTAATTAATCCACAGTTGGAAAACTAGAGTGAATTACCTAATAGACGGTTGCTATGTTCCAGCACAAATATTAAATCAGCCTGCGACGTAGTCAATCCTGCCTTGCATCATAAAATAGCGAAGGATACAGGGTAATCCATCTCGAGCTTCAGAATTTCTACTCTAGGGCAGCAAACTACATTTGCATCGGGGCTTTTCTCTGAACAGGATGTGGCGAATTGCTGTCTGGCCTTATTCAAGAGTGCCCTCTAACGAAGCTGCAGCTGTATTTCAGTAAAAGTACAAGGGAGGCTAGGAAATCCCAAAATGTGACTTTCCAGAAATTTCTCATTAAACACCAAGCTTCGTTTTCGTTTGAGCAAAAGGGGAGAACAGATGACATGCACTAACTGGTGGCTGCTCCTGCACTGGTATTTGATATTTCCTTGTATAATGCAAGGCCTCACTGGTAACCATCTCAGCAGGCAGCCGTACTACAGAGGGAAATCACAGTTCTCCCTCTCTGAGTGAAGAAAGGACACGGAATCAGATGGGGGCCCGGGGCAGTTAACCCAGCACAATTTTTAAAGATAAACTGGGTTCTACACAATCTACTTGATCTGTAAGGAACTGCTGGGTAACTCTTCAACACAGGATGTAGATAAATAAATCTTTACAAAAATAAGGGAATATTCTGAATGAAGCTCACAAATCAAAATGGAATCCTTAGAAATCTCTTCCCTAACACACTGCCGTACCACAAAATATTGTTGATTTGAAAGGACGTCTTCATCTAAGAGTGGTCACAAACTATAATGATGAAACAGTATTTGCTATAGGTTTGTACAACTGGTATGTGGTTTATTGTCAAGTTCCCTTTCACCTACCTACATAAACTAATAAAAAATCCAGGGGGGGAAAAAAAAAAAGTTTGTACTGCCTTCAGAAACAAACTGCACACAGAAAAGCTGATATTGACCTTCAGGACAGAGGATTGATACAAACTCCACACAGAAAAGCTGATATCGATCCTCAGGACAGAAACTAATTTTAATAATCTCGATGTCAAATTGTCCGAATAGGCCTGTTCCACTTAAAAGATCCACCTGGAAACACGGAATGCTCAGTGTGGGATCAGAACAGACACAGCAGCCTGTGCAATGGTTGCTCCCACCCTCCCAGCCCACCCTGCTCCACAGCACCCGCTCCGCCGTCCCCCACACGCCCAGGCTATGAGCGTAATATGAGAGAGATCGACAAAGTAATTGAAGTCGAAAATGACCTTTTCTAGGGTTTGAGAAAGAGACTAGAAAAGGGCAGGAATTCCTTAAGCTGTGCTGCCCCCATCCTGCCAAATGGGGACTTTGCCCATTAACGCCTCTGAACACCCGGGTCCAGAAACAGCCAGGCTCCCCCTGGGAGAAGGGTGTTATCCGCCAAGGTTTGCCTGCGGAATTCCACTCCCAGCAGAGCGGCGAGGAAGCAAAGGGGCCTGTAAACACGCCGCACTTTTTGGACACTGCCCCACTCAACAGCCGAGCTCTGCCAAAGCAATCCTACCTTCAGCCCCTGGGTACGCGCTGCCTGGCAAAGAGAGAGATGGGCAGGCATCCAAGGTGCTGGGAACTGCTGGGTAACTCTTCAACGCAGCATGTAGATAAATAAATCTTTACAAAAATAAGGGAATATTCTGAATGAAGCTCACAAATCAAAATGGAATCCTTACAAATCTCTTCACTAACACACTGCCGTACCACAAAATATTGTTGATTTGAAAGGACGTCTTCATCTAAGAGTGGTCACAAACTATAATGAACCGCAGCCCTACGTATCTGCCAACATTTCTACTTCTTTAATGTAATGTTCAGCTCACGTGGCTAAAAGTGACAAAAGGCTAACACAAACGCTGTTATAAAACATGCAGAGAACCATCGTCCTAAATTCATACAGGTTACGCACTTTAGCAAACGTAATGTCATCAGGAAAGCTCCGCTCCCATCCATCCGAATGATCCAGTGGCAACCACTGGAAAAAAAACCACAAAAAACCCCAAACAATAATGTTTTCAACTACCTGGCTAATAAAAACCTGCTTTGCACAGTCTGAAACAGCAGCTATTTATCCGGGAAAGCAAAATTGCACTCCCCGTCTCGAAAAGGCAAAGCCATTTCCCTTTCGTTGTAATGAGGGAAGATTTTAGTCCCCAAGGAATATTTTCCAAAAATTTACAGGCAATTTTATAACCTAAGAAAACCCACATGGAGCATTTTTATACAGCAAGCATCTCCCTAGCAGTGCAAAGCTCCTCCTGGGCTCGCTCGCTCTCTCACATTTTTAAACATTCCTCACAGCACTGCTGTGTTCCAGCCAATTTTTTTCCTGACGTAACCGCTTATTCGTTGAGGAGGTTCAGGCAGAGTTTGACATTAAAAAGATCAGCAGTGCATAGAGAGACAGCGTCCTGGATGTTTTGGAAAAAAAAGACTTTTCTTTCATGAACGTGTAACCCACGTTCATGAAAGAACCCAAACAAAGCTCAATGAATTTATGTGAAAACCAAAAACTATCATGAAGTACCTTTTGAATCACACAGCAGAAAGTTTAAGCCCAGAATAAAAAATGCGGAAAAATATAAGAGCAAAGAAACCCCTGAAATTAGTAAGCGAGCTACAGTTACACCTATAGCTATAGGGGTAACCCCTTGTATTGTATTCTGCTTTTTGAAGGCAAGACGAGCAATAGTCACATTGTATGGGAATAGCTACCCATAAAATAGGAAAATACAGCATTATTTTAATCAGAAAAGAACCGCCTAAAATCACGGTAGTCACCCATTTACACTTAACAAGTGTGACAATACCCTTTGTTAGAGCTGGAAATGTAATAGAGAGGAATTTATTTAAATGCATGAAATACATCTAGAGCTAGAAGCTCCTCTGCTCTTGGTAACGGATAACAGGAATCACGGCAATGCTGAGCTTCGCAACGTGCACTCAGTCACACGCACAGGAGCCAGAGCTTCCCTACACTGCTAGAAATCTGCAGCTCAGTAATGATTAATCCTGAGGCACTGAGCAGAGAATCCGGCTTCTGTACTACAACAAAAAAGAGGCTCCGACACCCTTTTTTTATTTCAGGAGCTGCCACCACTAGCAGGGGCAGGTAGGGAACGCAGGAACAGCACCCCCCAGCTCTGCCTCAGGATGCCAACATTAACCACACTTTATATATTCGTTTCAAAACTGATTCTAGTGCTGCTGCTGTTCAAATGCTTATACAACATAAATTACAACTTTCCTTCGCTTAATTCTTCCATTAGTTCCATAAGTTCTTTACTGTGAGGGTGGTGAGGCACTGGAACAGGTTACCCAGGGAAGTTGTGGAGGCCCCATCCCTGGAAGTGTTTAAGGTCAGGCTGGATGGGGCTTGGAGCAACCTGCCGTAGTCAGAGGCGTCCCTGCCCATGGCAGGGCGGTTGGAACTTGATGATCTTTAAGG
Source organism: Chionis minor (assembly GCA_013398295.1). Taxonomy (NCBI): domain Eukaryota; kingdom Metazoa; phylum Chordata; class Aves; order Charadriiformes; family Chionidae; genus Chionis; species Chionis minor. The sequence goes on from VZSF01000171.1 coordinate 284,494, forward strand.
TCCCTTCCAACTCTAACCATTCTATGATTCTATGATTATTTATACCTACTTTTTCTTCATTAGCAATTTCCTTCTCTTTCCCGATCCACACTGTTACGACTTTAAGTACAGGGAACAAACAACATAGTGCCAGTGGGATATACTGGTCAGTGGGATATACTGGTCAGAGAAGGAACAGGACCTTCCTCTTTTACCAGTGATGGGACAGAAGTTGAAGGATTTTTAGCTGCTTCTGGTAAGACCAAATTCCAAAACACTTAACTTTTCTTTAGCTTCATCTGTCCATCTATTTCTTGCAGAAGACACTGCAAAGAGGATTATTCGATAAGAATTACTAACGTGATTTTTGTTCTTCTTTAGAAACATCTTTGACAAAAGCAACTGCCTCAACCCTCAGACAGGTCTATTTCTGCTTAGACCAAACACCAAGGACTGTGCCCAGAGCATCATCGCAAGCAAGTGGCAAAGGTGCGACAAATGAAGTTGTTAATTACATAAGCAGGGTTTTCTTGCTTGATTTTTATCTGCAGATCTATACAAAGCATTACTTGCGCCACCTCATCCAGCAGGTAGTCAGCACAGCCGGGAAAGGACACCCTCCTCCCCATCTCAAACAGCTGGACGAGGCTCTCACCTTCCAGGCCCAAGTGCTCATGCTGCAACACCGAGCCTTCACAAGGATTCCCAAAAGAAACAAGACTTTTATTCTCTGGGAAAGCTGCTTTCCAGAATTCTCTTCTGAGAGAAACCTCACTGGAGTTTCTCTTCAGCCCTCCCTCATCCCACGCACACACACTCCCCTCTCTCATTTTTCCTGCAAGAACTTTTCAGGCTTTTATCACAGACATCTACCATTGCTTTCCTACACTCTATTAATTTATTACACATTAATTCAATTAAAGGATGAAAACGTGAAGCAGCAAGATGTCCAGCGCTTAGCATGATCTCCTATTTCTGCTAATGCAATTCTGTTCCTCTCACACACCGCTCAGCCCCCCCTGGCCATCCCTTCTGCCAGTGCTGGCGGTTACGTACGGAGCTGCCCGAGGAGGCGCTTATGGCATCGAGCATCCTCAGACAGCTACAAAAGAATTGGTAACTTTTATTTTAAAGCTACTGGCATATTACACAATGTCGGTAATTAGCTTTGGAATCAAATTATTAAAACTTGGTTCAGGAGAAGGAACAGTCTTAATTCCAATAAAAAGTCTCTGCCAAACTGTTTCTTTAGTTAATCCAGAGGTGGCCTGTGCCCTCTCATCCCCTCTCCTCTCCAGCTACATCACTTCGCACAAGTTATTTAATGCAAGTTTAGGTAAAATTATTTATTTGCAGGAGCAACTACTTTGGTTGTTGTCGTGGCTTGGACCGGACTGGCTGCTGAAACAAAGGCCAGATGCCCTCTTTCACTTCTCTCCCCTCCGGAGAAAGGAGAAAAGGATGAGAGAGAAAAGAGACCTAGAGTTAAAAAAAACCCCTAAACTATTTTAATGAAAATATTAATAAAATAATACAAAGAAAATAATGAAATATATACAATATACACAAAACCATATCAAGCTCCCAGGATGATGACCATGTCACCGCCAGACAATGGAAAAGTCCCAGACTGGATTCAGCGATGGACAAGAACTGGATTCCACCTCTGGATTCAGGAACGCGTGGGTTGGGATCAAAGGCAGACGAACAGATAGAGTCCTCCTTGGATGCCGCCATTGAAGAAAAAAAAACCCTGACCCTTCGATCCCTCAGCTTTTATCCTGAGCGTGAGGCAGACGGGATGGAATACCCTGGTGGGCAGTTTTGGATCCCCTGTCCTGTCCCCTCCTCCCCGCAGGTGTGACCCCTCCGCGCTTTTCCGCTTCCCACCCTCCAACGGGGCAAGTAACACAGTCGGCTGCCCTTGGGTGTCAGAGCAATAAGGATAAGCAGGAGCCTCTCTGCACCCCATGCCTTGGCATAAATTACAAACCATCAGGTCTTACCCCTCTGGAAGTGGATACTGCCAGAAAAACACGCTGTTAATTTCAGAGGGGTCAGTCTGTTAGAAGAGGCTTAACTGAAAAGTAAAACGACCACACAGAAAATTGGTTCTGTTTTACCTCAAACCAGGACAGTTGTCAAAGAGTATAAATGCACAGACATGCTCCTCTTACCAACTGCGAACAGACGTGTCTACCTCTGCACCTCACAGAGCTTCCCTGCAGGGCTGCAGAGGAACCCGCAGCGCTGACAGTGTCTTTACAGACACCACCACCCGCTTCTGCCTTGCCGCTCTCCAAGCTGCCTTTGGAGCGCAACAGAAATTACACTTATTCCAGCTTTGCCAATTCCCATTCGCCTTGATTTACGCTAAGGACCAATGCTACTTTGTGCTGCTGAAAAAGGAACGATTTGCAGCGTTGCGGTTCAGTTCTGAATGCCTGCGCGCACTCTGTGCACCTCACACGTGTGCATGACGCGGTTTCATACGAGCGGCGCGTTCAAGTCCCCCGACGCAGAGAGTGCAGAAAAATCCGCAGTGACAGCTAAACTGTAAGCGCCGACCAACCTCTGCAGAGGCGAATGTTATGATTTCTAACAGGCAGCATTATTGCCTTAAAAACTCCAAACAGAGGTTTTCTGATGGATCATTTACATCCGAGAATATGCATTTTGCTGGTTCTACTCCACACGCTGAAATTGGATTTTTCCTGCTCTATTGCTGGCGCATACAGCGAGAAAAAACACGGACCCAGAAGCCTTGGCTATTAGCGACGCTTGTGCCAAAAAGCTAATTTTGGACACACGGCCACGGGCAGGTGTTTCCATACAAAACCAGGGAGGCAGCAAGCCCTCAGAGCACACCAAAACGCACAGTGCTACGCAAGAGGCGGAGTTTCCCTGTTCACGGAAGCACAGGGTGAGTAGTTGATTTACTTATTTTAATTAAAAGTCATAATTTCAGAGTGAGTCAACAGAACCTTTAGTTGACCCTATCACCCAAGATGCTTTTATAAAACCTACTACCTTGAAAGCACGCTCGTCCTATTGAAACAATACAGACAAATAGATCCCCAAATCCCTTTAACAAGAACCCGATGAGATAAAACCAGCTCCAGCAGAAAGTCCCAGCCTGAAAATTGTGCTCTTGGCGAGGCTGAAAAACTCATTTGACGCCTTAATGGATCAGACTTTGCTGACCTCAAATCAAACCGTGCACATGCAGAGGAAACACAGTAAATGAGGGAGGGGATTCTCCGGACTAGGACAGCACATCCCTTTGCCTGCCTCAGGGTCTGCTCTCGGCGGCCAAACTGATGATTGAAAGAACAGTGGAGAAAGAAACACACTCACTTAATCTAACTGTCCTCTGTAAGAACTGCATGCGGAATTCCCCCTTGAAGCAGAGGTTCCTCCAAAAGCGTAAGATGGCTTAAACCAATCTTAATTTAGAACTACAGCCCTTTAAGCAACATTAAAAAAAAAAAAAAAAAAAAAAAAAAAAAAAAAAAATGCTGCTATTTCTGCAGCCAAGTGGCCTAAGAAGTAGAGTCTGTGAAGGTGACTCACCAGTCTCCCCCAGACCACACGGGCTTGCATCAAAAGTTGCCCAAGATTTCAGGTTTAAGCCCATCTTCAAAATTGTTATCATTTCAGCTCAATAGCTTCAAATAATGGCAAGACTTTAACCTCTCCTGTAAACTATTCCTGTAATTAACCTCCCTCGCTGCTAGGAAATTGCATCATATTTAAAGGAATTTGTGTAGCTTTGACTTTCAGTTACTGGATCTTACTATGCCTTTGCTGGAAAGGCTGGAAATAGTCAGCTATCAGATAACTTGCCCATAGGCATGGATTTCCAGAGTGGCTGAGTCACCTCTCAGCCCTCTTCTCATGGATGCGCCTGAATAAACCGAGTTCATTAAGTCCGTTACATGGCTTGTTTTCAAGAACCAGAACATTTTTGTGGCCTCTGAACTCTCCAGTACTTTCATACCTTACTTGACAGATACTGGAACTGAAGATTATGTTCTAGTAGCCCACTCTAACACCACCACGTGCACACAACACACCATCACCCCAACTCGATTATCCTGAAAATAACCCAAAAGCCCCAAATAAATCCATCCTCCCCACAACAGCGAAGTTCAAATTGTGCCACTGATGCAACCAGCTCCTGCAAGTCACTCTCTGCCACCTCTGCGGGTCCGGTAGGAAGCTGTCGTGGCTTCTAGACTTTACAAGGTCTTTTTCGTTACCTTAAGATCCTTCTCCCACCTGGAACCATCTAAGCAGGAAGGTCAGACCAGGCTACAGCAGTAACATCTTGTCACCGATCACCTCACCAACCCGTCATCACTAAACTTTAACAGCAAAGGTTATAAACCTTCAGTTGGATAATTTAAGTCAGCTTTAGTATTTGAACGCAGAACTGGTAAGCGGAGGAGCTGAGTGGAAACAGCCTGCTCGTTTATGTCTTCCAATTAACGATCGAGCTGCGGGGTTTGTTCCTAGAGTAATTCTTAAATTCTGCCTTGCTACGCCGCCTTTGTTTCATTAAACTGTCGGGTCACACTAGAGTCAAATTCCGCAGAGAATTTCAAGTTTGTGACACCGACTGTGTCACCGCGGTACTCGGTCAGGTCGGGCGATGGCGGAGACCCCCTCAAGAGGGGCCAGTGGGACACGGGGGCTCTTTTTCAGAGGGAGGGAAGCTCTTTTTCAAGCACACGTCGTTTAGCCTTTAATCTCCACCTTTATTGCACTTGTAGGGTCTAATCATTTACAAAGTTTTACCCGCTCATTTATTTTATTCCTGCTACTGACGTCAGCTTAACAAACTCGCTTGTTCCGTCTTCCTAAAACACATTTAATCTTCCCAGGCGTGAGGACAACCCCCCGCGCCCCCGCCTCTCCCGACCGCTCCCAGCTGGGGACGGGCAGCGCGGCCGTTCGGAAACACAACGCTGCCGGCCATTGCCATTGCCATTGCCATTGCCGTTGCCGTTCCCGTTCCCGTTCCGTCGGCTTCCCCCGAGAACTCGGGAACTTCGCTCCCGTTATCTGCCGCCCGCGCAGGGCGGCTCCGCCGACACCGCAGAGTGTGTCATCGGGGGCAACGACGGGCAGTTACAGCCCCGCAGCCGCCGCCCGCCTCACGCAGCCCCGGCCACTCACCTGCACCAACCCGGAAGCGGGACGGGAACTGCGCCGTCCGTCGCTCAATCCCTTCCCCGTCTCTCCCGCCCTCCGCCCCCGCCGCGGACCCGGCCGGCCCCGGAACCCCGGGAGCGGGACGCGAAACTCCCGGAGCCGGTCCCGGAACAGAGGGAGCGGGACACGGAACCCCGGGAGGGGACCCGGAACCCCCGGAACCGGTTCCGGAACAGAGGGAGCGGGACACGGAACCCCAGGAGCGGGACCCGGAACCGCGGGAGCCGATCCCGGAACCCCCAGAACCGGTCCTGGAACCCCCGGGAGCGGGACTCGGAACCCCCGAAGCCGGTCCTGGATCCCCTGGGAGTGGGATCCGGAACCTCCGGGAACGGGACTCGGAACCTCCGAAGCCGGCCCCGGAACCCCCGGAGCGGGACCCGCGCCCCGCCGGCCCCTTTCCCAGGGCGCTACCGCCCGGCGCCGGCAGGGGGCGGGGTCTCCCTTAGCAACGCCGCGAGCCCCGAGGGGGCGGGGCCGGAGCGGGAGAGGCTTACACCGTATTTACCGGAGCGGGCGGCGCCGCCCCGCCTACCGTACTTACCGTAGTTAAGCTCGTTCCCGCGGCGCGGCGCCGCCGAGAGGGATCTTTTCCGAGCGGCGGCCGCAGCCCCGCCCGCCCAGGGGAGGCCCCGCCGCCGCCGCGGGCCATGGCGTACCGGGAGCTGGTGCGGCGCTGGCACCAGGGCGTGCTGGCGGCCGACGGCGGGGACTGGGAGGCCGCCCTGGACGCCTTCGGCGGCATCCCCGAGCCGCCCGCCCGGATCTGCTTCAACGTGGGCTGCGCGCAGCTGC
>VZSF01000180.1:0-26581 GCA_013398295.1 Chionis minor
CGGCCCGGCCCGGCCCTCCGGGGGGCTGCGGGGCAGGGCGAGGGGTGCCCGCGCGTCTCCTCGGCGGCCCCGGGCCGGGCGGGCCCTGTCAGCGCAGGCCGGGCCCCAGCCGGAGGGTTTCGGCTGGCACCGGGGACGGGCCCCTCGGTGCTCCCGGGGTGGCGGCCGGGCACCCCGCACCTCCCCTCTTCGTCTCCCTCCTCTCGCCGGTTCCGCTGAACCCCTCACGGGTGGGACCGGCCCCGTGGCTTCCTGCTGCCCGGGTAACGGGCCGGGAGACGTCCTTCCCCAGCAGCGGCTGTTGCGAGGCCGCTCGCCCTCCCGAATCCCACAGGATGGGACCAGGCTGAGCCTGCCACATGGAAGAGCTCGGGCTTTGCAGCCCCTTTCCACAGCCGGGGGTTTACAGCTGTAAAACGCATAAAACAGGACGTTTTACACTGTGGGGTTGTCGATGGGCCTCCCTTCTCCCACCGAGGTAGGCAGTGTTGGCTGGCAGCTTCCCAAACAACTGCCCAGACTTGTCCCATCACAGGACTTAACACTTTACAGCAAAGAGAGGCGTTTATTCGCGGTGCGTTTGGGAGAGCTGTTTTCACATAAAAATCCTTTGGATTGGCTTTTGCTGCTTGTGGGTTTATTTTCCCCCAAAGGCAGGTGCAGGGTCCCTGATGAGGACGTAGCTGTGTTGTAACCGGTGAAACTGTTAATATTTAATAGCAGGGAATAAAGCATGAGTGTTAATTGTTGGTACTGCTTGTGCCACAGTGGTTTCCATGCGCTCCTTCACTGGGGCCGCCAGCCTGTCTAGAACAAGGCACACTCATCTACTACCTGGTTTTGTCTGTGTTTTGGCGCAGGAAAAGTAGCAATATTGCTTTCTCTAATTGCCAGTTGGCTTCTAAAATTTAGCATGGCTCAAAGGAGAGGGTTATTGTCTTTCCACCGTTGAAAAAGGCTACTGAACAATTAGAGCTTCCCCAATGCACCGAGCTGTGGCTCGGATGGCTGGCCAGATCCCCTCACCAATTTAATTGGCTCTAATTTCTGAAGTGAACCTGAAAGTTTCAAAATGGTTTAGATCCAACAGCTGAAATTCAGTGCGGTAGGTGATTAGCACAAGCTGCTGTCCTCCTCTGTCTTTGATAATAGAACTTTTGGCAGGAGTTTGCACATTGACCTTGTCATCCTGGCTGGATGCCACTGTGAGTAATTGCACTCTATCTTCCTAAAATTTTCAACGTAATTTCAACCCAAGGAATTATTCTTTCTCATCCTAAAATAAATGATTGCAATTGTCCTTACGATGTGGCTGCGTTTCAGCGGCAGATGAATGGCTAGGGATCCATCAGCAGAGAGGTTGTTATATAATGTGAAGTTATTTGCTTAATCTTTGACTTTATTTTGTAACTGCCATTGCAGTGTAGTTTTATTATTAACTGGTAGTAAAATATCTGCCATGTGTGGATGGACACAACTGTGCCTTTTGGTCAGTTGGTAGTAATTATTATACAGAATTAGTGATTTGAACGTTTGGCCTTCTCTCTGTTTATAAAAGTAAAAATACATAGATATATAAAAGCGTGTGTGTGTATATATATAACCTGAAAAGAACCTACAGCAATCCATGTAGCTGAAGGAAAATGTGTTGTAAAAAACAGTAATAATTAGCAGAATTTCAAAATGTGCAATAAGCGCCCCTGTAAATTACAAGAGGCCTTTCCCATGCAGTCCAAAATATTTCCACCCTCGTGTTTCATAAGGAATTGATCTTGGTGTCTTCAGAACAGGCACGGGTCTTGCTGCGCTGGCACGTGTTTCATTGTACAGGGCTGCGTTGTGGCAGCACGTGTCCTTTTATTAGAGAAGGTGCTGCTGCTAATAGCCCCCAAAACGTTACCCGAAGGTAGGTTTTCAGTTGAACCTTGAAGCGCTTCTTAGTAAGCTGTGGAATGTGTTTTAGCTTTTGGACTTTCAGACTCAGTGAAGCAGGTACAGCTTTCTTTTACAAGAAAGGTGTGGGTTTTTTTTAAAAAAATAAGTATTTCTTGTATTAACAATGAACTGCAAAAGCATTTAGCTGTCACAATTTGACTTCAGAATTCTGTTTTCCTCCAGCAGATGTTGCCACCAGCAAGGGCAATAGAGGGAGCTCTGTTTTGTGCATCCTTTTATTTAGACTTGCAAGGTAATAGGAAGAACATGGGACGATGAGTTCTCATTCTGTTACGTGACAAGTTAGTTAACATGTGATACGTCTTGGCAAACTTCTTTTTTTTTTAATTATAAAACTCTGCCTCTCTTCTGCTAATGTGATACCTATGTTTATCTTGCAAAGCTCTAGAGGAAATCTCAAAAGTGTTTAGTCTGTTTAGATATTGAAATACCTGGAGTATGAAGGTTTCTTGTTGACAGGCTTCAGGAGAGCTCACTTTTAAATAACCATTAATACGCAGGTTAAATCAGTGGGATTTATGCTTTGATGCTTGAGTCAGTCGTTGGATTAATTTGTACAATTGCGTTTAAAAGTGGTAGGGTGTCTTGGCAGTGTCTCAGCTCCTCAAGTCATGTGGTTACAATAAAGAACACTTTATGGTTCTGGAGGTTCTCCGTGATGTTGAAATGCTAATGAATGTGTTCACTTATGTCTTGTGTAGATGGCCATCGCTGCTGAAATACTACAGCCACACAGACGGTGTTAGCTGGCTCGAAGAATACAAAGCACGGCACAATGCTGGTCTGGAAGCCCAGAGAATTGTGGCTTCGTTCTCCAAAAGGTTCTTTTCAGAACATGTAAGTCACCTTCCCTATGTACGTGCACCAGCCTAGCTACTTGTTTAGTACTTCTCATTAGTTTGCCTTTCGTCTCTCTTCACATCTTTTCAACTCTGCGGTCGGAAATTTCCTATTTCCTCACTTTGTGTGAAAATGCTAGTTCGCCAGCCAAAAGGGGAAAGACAGTTCCAAATCCAGAGGTGCGCAGAGTGCGCGGCCCGCTCTGCAAATAGCATTCAGCTGCTGCTGCTGCAGCTTTAAAAACCTCTTTGCTCATCGCTGCTTGTTCAGACCTGGCTCTGGGAACTTCTGAAGGACCGATAGTTTGTTGACACATACCGCAGCCTATTAATTTGTCTCGCAAGGATGCGTTCTGGGAGTTGTCAGAAGTCATTTGAAAACAGGGCCAAGGCGCAAGAAGTTCACTGAATTGGAAAGTGTATTACAAAAATTCTCTGCCCAACTATGACGCCGAGACGCTTTTGCGTTCAGTGTGAAAAAGGTGGAAAGCGTAGTCTCTTAGAGAGACTTACTTGCACGTGGAACAGCAGTTGATTCATTTTCTGTTTGCTGAGCTGAGCTACATCAAGGCTGTGGGGTTTGGCTTGGCTGTACAATTCGGATCAACCTGAAATTCTGTGGAATAGGCATAAATGCTGCCCGTAACTTCAGCTGAATTAAAAAGCTCACGCGAGAGTCACTAAGCGGCCACCCCCGCTGTGCCTGCTCTGCAAACGTGTTGTGCTCCAGTAGAGAATTCCCCTAGGATACAGGAGACCTGTGTTGAACTCCTCTTACCTGCAAGGCTTGGCACCTAGGTTTTCAGCCCTGGAGATAAAGGCCGTGTGGCCAGCGGGGTATTTGTTCTTTTTAAACTGTTGCCCCGCAGTTGCAGCAGGTAGACACTTGACCACGGGGAAACATGTTTTGGGGCATTAACTGGGGGCAGAGGCACCTGGATTCCTACTGTTTTAATCACATATGCAGAGATTGCTGAGAGACCATTCAGCAGTACCCAAAGGCCTTATAATGAGGATCCTCCCCTGCAGGGTTACAAATTAGCGGCTTGATTCCCTGCATAGAATTGAGGGGAAGGGGCTTCCAACCCACTTCCACTAGATCCTGTGGCGTGCCCGCTAAGATGCGGTATGACGGGAGTAGCTTTTTCCTTACTCTGTTAGCCTATGGCCTTGAAAAGCTTGAAAGCAAAAAGATTTGTTACAGTTCAGTCAAAGCTTAAAAAAGAATTCCGAATTTTGGAAGAAAATAACTCTTCTGAATATAGATACCTAAGTGATTGTTTCAAAAAATTCTGTTCTATTAAGAACGTAATTCATCACTTGAGGTTTTTAAGTGTAAGTTGGAGGCTGAAATGAAGGCTCCTGCTCCTTCATTCCTTCCCCCAGGAGCAATCTGCTACACTGGGGAGGATTTGTGGAGGTTCAGTCAACCACAGGCAAAAGTTGATTCCAGCTTAAAATTACTTTCAGCTTGGGCCCAGCCTGCGGCAAATCTGGTGTGGTGTCTCCGCTGCAGGAGCCCTGAATGCTGTAGTAGTTAGCTCACATGGCTGTAGGGTGCTACTGGGGCTCCCAGTCAGTCAATCCTTGTAATAAATCCAGGGAGTAGAGGCTGTGAGTACTTGGCGTGATGGATGTTTTTAAGATCTTACATAATTTTTTTAAAAATAGGGGAAAAAAAAAAGGGGGTTGAGCCTTTTTACGAAATTATGTTCTTTTGGGAAGAATCTGTTGTGTTCTCCATAACTCACTGCCTGGTTTGACAGGTCCCCTGTGATGGATTCAGTGACATTGAGACTCTCGGCTGCCCAAGTCATTTTTTTGAGGATGAGCTGATGTGTATCCTGAACATGGAAGGAAGGTAAGAAAGAGAGGGATTAGAAATGGAAGGGATTTTTCCCCTTTCACCACTTAAAGGAGTGTGGTACTGTGGTGAATGCCTGATCTCAGCTTCTGTCCTTTTGTCACTCATAAAACAACATCCCCAAGCTTACCAAGGCTGGGAAGTATTGCTGCGTGTTAAATTTCAGAACAAACTTAGTACTCCCAGAAGACACCGTGTAAACTCTTCGACAAAAAGGAGGTCCTCTGGCTTTGTGTTGCTGTTTGTTGCTTGTTTCCTTGCCAGTTCATGACATCTCTCGGGACACGTTCCATGTACCCTCTTCTCTACAGTAGTTTTGGCTTAAGGAGTTCCCATCCTCATGTTCCTTTTTTTATTTAAACCTGGATCAGTTTGCTGCGCTGATGTGCAGGATGAGGCTACAGCACCAGAGGGAAGCAGGAATACTCAACAAGGATTGCCACCGTGAATCCCTGTATCATGAAACTACAGCTTTCTTTTTTTTCCCTTCTTGTTGCTTTTCTTAGCTGTAGTAGGTTGGTACAATTTTTGTCCCCAAATAAGCAACTGCGTTTAATTCAGCCACTGCAGAATTTGCAGTTCTGTAAATTATTCGGCCAGGTGAAATGCCAAGCGGGTAAATAAAACTTCTGTTTTGCATCTGCCTAGGCATTCTCATCACCACGGTTAACACTGGGCAGGATGAATAAGTCACTGCTTTACTTGAAGTTTTTTCTGCTGGTAGCATATAAACCATGCTAATTTTGCTGTGATATGACGCAGCGATAGATTGCTCTTAATAGCCTTGATTAAAGGGACCGTTAGTAGAGCTTGAAAAAATATAACTGGAATGGCAATCATCTCATTTTTGCTTTTTCACATCCATTTTATTACCTTCTCTATTTGAACTGGGACTAAACATCCCTCATTTGACAACTCGTTAAAAAGCTTTTGAGCCTTTGCACTGGCCAAATGCCTCCCCATAAAGCAAAATTGATGCTAATTACACCCTGATTAAGCTGTAGTCATTGCTATTCAGGAGCATTAGGCTAAATCATTTCCCTGGAAAATATCCCAATAAAGCAGTTGTCCCGATTGAGCATCCCAGTTTATATGAAGAGGATAAAGTGTTATGAGGTTTGATTGTTCTCCTGTCCAGTAGGATGGAGAAGGCTGATTTGACCTGCAGTCTGGAGGAAAGGAAATATAAGCAGGGAAAGAGTGTTTTTTCTGATGAAGGAAACTGGATTTGTTTTAAACACATGGCAAAGGCAGAGCCTTGGAATCGGTAGAATTCTCCTGTTGGTTTTTTTAGGGGGTCAGGGCTTTGTGCCATTCCTAACTATTTGGTGTAAAAGTGCTCGGTGAGGCACCGGGTAACCCATTGCTAAAGGCTGGGGCTTGCTTAGATGCGTGTGATTTGGATGCCTCTGAGTTGGTCTGTCTTATTTCAGGTGACTTCTACAAACCTTACCTGGATAGTAACCAGCGCTCTAATGCTGCTTCTTGGGCACTCCCCCTTCCCTTCTTAATTTAGAAAATGAAGAGGCTTTGCTATAAAAACTGTAAGGTTTTGGACTGTGTGATCTACAGACCGCCTGTTGATCTGTTCCTACCTTTTCAGAGCAACGGAGGTGTTACTCCTCTGAGGAATTTTTTTTGCTTCTGAATACTATCAGACCTACATTCACATCCCTCATCAATTTCTTATTACTGGTGAGAGGATACTTTAAGATTGATTCTGGAGGGATCCGGTCAGACAGAGGGTAATGTTTTATTAAAAAAAAAAATAGAGGATTTTAATCAGATATTCCGGAGCTAGTTTAATTAGGATCTGTGTTGTTTCCCATGATATTGTATCTTCTCAAAATTATAGATGGGTGATAGGACAAAAATCAGAGATGACAGGAGTAATGTTTTGTAAGTACATTGTGGCTTTTTGATGACAAATTTCCTCTTAGTGTTTTCCTTTTTGGTTGACTCTTCAGTGATAGTGGTGGTGTCAGACTTGTTTAGAAAAGCAATAATCTAAATTGTAAACCTGTATTCACTGGAAAAGTTAAATCAAATGTTCTCCTTTAAAGAGCTTGTTTGGGGCAATACTACTTTTTGTATTTAAATGTGCAGGAAAGGTCTCACCTGGAAGTACTATGCAAAGAAAATTCTATACTTCCTACGGCAACAGAATATATTAAAAAATCTGAAGGAGTATCTGCAGCGCCCAACTGATCGGCAGTCGTTTTTGGAGGGTAAGTCTTTGGCAGAAATCCCGTCTGATGACAGCTTTCCATCATTGTTGTTTTACTTGGAAAGATCTGGCTTTGCTTATATTTCGCTAGCCCTCGGACACTGACTCACTTTGTGTTTGGATTTTTGATGTACCTGAAATCCTTAAAATCTTGCAGTAGCTGCGTAGCTTTGCCTCAGACTGCCAGGGTTATGTTAGCTTCTGTCAGCGCTGTGTGCTTGAATGATTGCCCGCCCACAGGTGAGCTGAAAAGCCGTGGAGAAAACGTTAAAACACTTGCATTTGAAATGTATTGAGGAAATCCGGGGTAGCTCAGTGTCCTAATTAGCTGACATCGCAGAAGCATTTTGGCTGTGGCCCGTGGGTTGAATACAGCCTGACGGAACAACCGATCTGATTCTGAGTCGGCTCCCTGCTTGCTCTTTTCCCAAGAGCTTCTCAAGTACGGGCAAGGGGCAAGCTGCAGGCAGGGGGAATTGTTGTTGCAGCTCGTAGCCTGTGCGCTGTGGTGGGAAGGTACGTGCATCTGATACGAAGAAAGTAAAGGCTTTTCTGCAGTTCACACCCTCAGCCTGGTGGACTCTTCTTCAAGGTTTTTATGGGCAAGATAGTCTTCTGAATGGGACGGAAAGCTGCCAGTGGAAGAGTCGGTTACTCTTGGTATATATACCTCAAAAATGTCATGCGGAAGAGTCTCCAATACCAAAGCTGGTTCTTGTTAACGGCAGTAGACTTTGAAGAATGGCTTCTGTTAGGGCACGAATTTCTAAATTCTTTCCAAAAAAGCCAAAACTGGCTTTTTCTGGAAACAATCAAGGCAGTTAATTATGTGACTTGATCATGCGGGGTCACAAATATACGCGTTTGTCTGCCGTGGGGGTGTTGCTAGAGCACCAGCAGGTAGATTTTTGGGAAGTTTCACCTGGTCAGCAAGGGGAAGGGGAGGAGGAGGGAAGAGGACACAGCATGGTGCCCTGCTGAAATCCTCGAATACAGGCCTGTCATGGATGTGCTAACAAAGCAACACGGGAAGCTGGAAGAGGTATGATCTGTGCAAAATTCTTAAAGGTGAATACAGTTGATTCCAAAGATTGAAAAATGGGGAGGCTGTGGAAAGAGCAGTGGTGACAAGATGACAAGGAGAAGATTCTGAGAGAGCGCTATTTTTTTTCTCCTGCAAAAGTTTGACCGAAGAGGCTCGGGCAGAGGGAAAATGAAAGTCTAATGTTATAGTGGGTTTCTGACATGAAGATGGAGAGCAGGTGTGGAAGAGAAAGATGAACGTAGCTGAGGAGGGAACAATGAGCAAGAATGATGGCTGTGGAGGATATGGCAGGAAGAAATCAGAACTGAAGCAGAAGTGAAGTTGAGATTGTTTCATGCTCTGAATAAAAAGCATTGTAAGTTGGGGAGGACGCCAGGAGATGCCTTGTGACCAGAGAGCTGGCTCGTTAAGCCTGGTCTAGCAGCGTACCTGCTCAATGTACTAATCTGCTGCTTTCCCTTTCAAGATGGTGGAGAGGGGAATACTGAATTTAATTGGTATTTGTCATGTCAGCTTATTCTTTGCATTTTATGTGATAAATCCAAGATATGACTGCAGTCAGATTTTGAAAGGAAAGCTCTTGTGTTCGACTGCAATTGCTTGCTGCATGCCTGGAATTTACAGTAGGTAAAACGAAGCAAAGAAAAAAACTGAAGTCCTGTTTCTTATATAGTTTGTTTTTTCCAGGTGCTGTTTTAATTGATCAATACTGTAACCCGCTGTCAGACATCTGCTTAAAAAGTGTCCAGGCACAGGTGGACGATATCACAGATAAAGTGCGCAAAGTCCTGCGAACGAAAAACCCGAGACACCCCAGCTTGGCTTCCAAGGCAGGTACTGTACAGGAACGTATGCTTCACTGAAGAGCCTTTCTGTGAGTCTAGATGCAGGCAGACAAGATGAAACAGCTGTTGAGTTATTGCAGCGTAAAGAGCTGTTGTTCTTCATCCCCTGGCAAGCATGTTCTGACATTCCATTAAGCCATCATTTAGGGAACAGCCGTTTGTGCAGCCACAGGGATTCAATAGCTCAGGATTGTCAGTACATGTGATGCTGTCAGAAAAAAAGAATTGGGAGGGGATGTCTTTTTTTTTTTTCCCCATTTGTCCCTGAAATCTTAAGTACTCCCAATATCTGTAGCAGAGCTGTGGGACGGGGGATCAACCTCTTTTTCCATACAAGTCTCCAAGTCAGCAGCAATAGAAAAGGTACGTGCTTTAGCATCTCCAAAGGTCAGGCAGCATCTTGTTCCTTGTTTTTCATAAACACTATCTAAACGTTTGCTTTCTTTCAAAGAGGGAAGGAGCGATCTGCCTGTATCTGTATATCTGGAGTGGCCAAGCTGGGACTCTGGAGCAGTGAAAGCACGCTTCCCCTGCGTGCCCGGGCAGTGTGACATGTCCAGCTGCGCTGCTGCGCTGGTGGCACGGGGTGGTCGGGATCCAGGGCGCTGCCATGGTCAAGTCTACCCAGCCTGTTGACTGTCTGGATTGAGACGAGTCTCTGGTGTTCTTAATCCATCTGAAGAATTTTTTGGGTGTAAGGTTCTTTGCAAAAAGGTTAAGGACACTTGCTTTCTCAGTCTTTTACTTCGTTACATGTGTTTTTAGGAGAAGTCCTGATTCCAGAAGTTGAGCTTCAGCGGCAGGTACTTGATGCTATGAATTGTGTCCTGTACGAGCAGTTAAAATACAAAGGAAACGAGCTGGATTACTATAACTCCCTGAATTCATACATTCACCAGGTACGTGTCTGTTAGGCAGAAGCTAGGAGGCTGCAAGGCTTGAGACATCCTATTTGTGGTGTTTATTTGTCCGAATGTAGTCAGACGAACAAGTCTGTCTGAAGACAACTTGCTGTACAGTCAATATGATGTCATCTTTTAGTGCATATTCTGTCAGGTTGGTGTATTTTCATTTGTGAAATCAAACCTTGGGGGTTTGCGTTTCTCTTAATATTCCCCATGGGTTTTTGTCACATTTTTATCCCCCAGGTGTTGATCCGCAGGACAGGAATTCCCATCAGTTTGTCTGTGCTGTATTTAACAATTGCCAGGCAACTGGGAGTCAAGCTGGAACCAGTCAACTTCCCTAGCCATTTTCTGCTGCGATGGTGTCAAGGAAAAGAAGGGTGAGTGATCTGCTGAATTTTGAAGTTGTGTTCACAGTAATAATAGCCAGAAAGCATTTACACCTCCACACCTATACCAGAATGTTTAATTATTTTCTATTATCGTTATTTATAGTCGTTACAACCTGTATGGGGGAAAAGAGCAGATTTCTAACAAAGTTTTCCCAGAATTCAGCTCTGCTGGTCATGAATGGTGACAGATGTCCTGAGAGTGAAATAATAGTAACCGTGAAGTAATGCTTCTCTTATTTAAGAAAATGATGAAAAACTGAAAAGAAGAAAAAGTGACGATTTCACATGACCTTCCATATGGAACAGTTGCTAAGGACCGTTGCTGTTGTTCTGTGCACTTATTTAATTCTCTGAGTCAGTGCAGGATGCATCTTTGACCAGAACATGATCAATTTACAGAAGTCTGTATTTTGTGAATGACATCAGCCATCCAATTCAGAGCAGTGGTTTTGTCTGTACATACCCCTCAAATGCTGTATGTGTGGGCTCTGTTACACTTTCCAGTGCAGTGTCATGATACAATCTAGGGGTAGATACAGCAAACCTGAAAATACCTGCAGGAAAGAACTGGCACGATGGAGTGAAAAGTCTCCTTGGTTTCTCTGTCGTTTCCCGTATATGTTTATCTGAAGAAGCAGCTAGGAGGAGAGAGAAGGTACCAGGTAATCTCTTTTTAGGAGGGACCTGAGCTATGAATGACGCTTGTTTTACAAACAAGCTTGAAGGTGCTGAGGGAAGAATAGAAATAGGTAAGAGACCCGTCATCACAATTTAATTTCCTTGTTCCATTAGAAGCACCGATATTTTTGACTACACTTACATCGACGCCTTTGGGAAGGGGAAGCAGCTGACAGTGAAGGAGTGCGAGTACCTTATTGGCCACCACGTGACAGAAGAGTTCTATGGAGTGGTGACTTCAAAAGAGGTTTTGCAGCGTATGGTGGGAAATCTCTTAAACCTTGGCAAGCGGTGAGTTCGGGATCATCTGGCCTGTAAGGCCTGGGGGGGAAAAGGGCCTGACTATAGTATCTGCGTATCTGATACTGCTTCTTCACAGTATTTGAGCAAGTGCTTTAAAAAGGTGTCAGTCACCCCAGGGGATCTTGAAAATTCTGTATGTCGTGTTTCATTGTCTAGTTGCCTTTAATCACCTGCAGCAGTATTGTGTGGAAACAAGAATATTTAGTAAAACTAGTTCCCCTCAGGAAAATAGATCTTTTTTTTTTTTTTTCTTTGTGAAAAACCAGTAGGGACTGTCAGCCGTTCCCTTAAGAGCAGAGACCTTCATTATGATCTAGTAAGCAGAACCCATGTGCTCATATGAGCAGTTTCAAAGACATAGTTGGTGTGTAGAAAATCTGGGTTTATTTCCAAATGCCCCTGATAATCGCTTTCCCAAGCAGCCGTAGACAGAAATCACGGAGTAAAAGGATTACTTTAGGTGTAATTAAGCTAGGGGAACAAAAGCACATTTCAAAAGGAAACGGCTTGGAGAGTGAGTTTTTTTATGTAGGATTATTTGACCAAGTAGAACACCAGTGAAGTGGGAGAGTAGAGGCCCATCATCAGTTGCGTAGCATTCTTCCTTCTGAGCAGGCTGTTGGATGTGATGAGTGACGGTCGGTGCCGGAGTCGCTCTTACCGAACGAGCATGCCTGTACCTGTAGCATCATTTTGGTGACTATCCCTGTATATTGGAGTACTGCGGATAGGGTTTGAAGAGCTAGCCTTACAATTGAGTTTCTTTTTTGCTGGCAGAGAAAGCACTGATCAGTCTTACCAACTCTTGAGAGACTCCTTGGATCTATACCTGGCCATGTATCCGGACAATGTGCAGCATCTAATGCTCCAGGCTAGGTTATACTTCCACCTGGGAATCTGGCCAGAAAAGGTACCTCGCCACTCGGTCGTATGTTTTCTGATAGGCTAAGCGCTATTAACACTAGTCTATTGATTTTTGGACTACGTCAGCTTGCATTACAGTCTGCCACAAGTTGTTTCTGTAATAAACGCAATTGAACAAGTTATCACATTTCGGAGAATCGATTTCTACTATATGAAGCAGGGAAAAGAGGATGATGCTTGCTTGCTTGCTTGCCCTAGGGGAGACTTGTGAGCAGCCTCGAGTCTGAGTCATAATTTATGATTTACTGCCCAAGTCTGACAGCTTACCTTGCAGCCAATGCTGTGGACTTCTAGGTGCAAGTTAGAAGAGCATTCTGTTTGGTTTGTGCTTAGATTGTGCTAGTAGTGGTAAAACTCTTGCTGGACTCGTGTAAAAGGAGCAATTACCTTGTCAGAAAACTTGTAGGAGGTTATCTTGTATAAATACAACAAAAGCTGTTCTCTGAAACCTTAGCCACATAATCAGCGGCTCTTGTGAAAAAGCAACTTAATATTCCTATCCTTGGGATTTTTCTTTAACGTATCACCCTTAGCATAGCAACTTGATTATTGCTGGTTTGTGAATGTGGGAAAGAAGGTGCCAAGACTTAGAAGCTCTCTAGATAATCCACGTCTTTCACTGAATCAAGGGGAAGGGAAAAGGGAATAAGCACATAACTCAAAAAAGTATTATTTCTTTAGTGTGTCACTATAGCAAAGAGGTGTTCCCTAGTCAAAATTTCCTGTACTACTTTAGTGAAGCTCACACACTTGGGCAGTGTCTGTGCCGTTCCCAAATGTGCGGTTTGGGTGAGGGGGCAGAAGTATTGGCTGGAAAGCTGAGCAGAAAAGAAGTGAATTAACTGAAGCAGAGGGCTGCGGGAGAAGCTGCCTTCCTTTTGAAGAACAAACTGTGCTAAGCTTGCCATTCCTTCCTTACGGCAGCAAGTTTTAGGGTCACCACAGAAAAAACAGCACAGACTAAGAAATTGTGTACGAGGGGGACTGGCTGGCTGAATTCTACACGCAATTTCTCTGCACCATGTTTCCAGATGCAACGAAAATGTGGAAATTTGGACTTTTCAGTATTGCATCCTCGTATGCATCCAGTCGTCCCAGCGGGTCGGATTGTAGCGAGCGAGAGAGAATGCTCTGGTTCTGACAGAGATTTAATAGAAGTCTGCCAGATTTATGGAAAGTGGTACAAAATCTTAAAAGTCAAGCAGAGCTACACATAATGTTGTCCTAAATGTTTGCAAATTACAGAAATTGCCAAGGATCTCTGGCAGCTGTCGTCACTGTGCTAGGCCTTCCCCTTTCTATAGGATTTTTCAGGATTTTCATGTCCTCCTTAAGATGCCAACCACAGAATTAAAGTGGCCAAGAAGCCTGAGGTGTGTTTCTTCTCCTCACACCTAATTGCTCACCTGTTCTTTTTCTGAATTTATTTTCTTCACTTCTGGGCTGACGTTTGTGCTCCAGAGATTTCTAGTCCGCTGCTGCTCTGAACTTAGAGCGGCCAACACTTCCAGCCTGTAATCGAGGAGACAGTCCTTTCCCCAGGTTCTAAAGTGTGTCAGGTTTTGGAACTGTGGCAGCAGCTGAGGTATTTGATGTTGGGACAGATGTCTTTTCCCAGCCTGTTTAGACAATGTCTTTGGTAAGAGCAAGGGGAAAAAAAAGAAGAAAAAAAAAAAGAAAAGACTAAAACTTGCATTGCCTGTGTCTAACAAACTTAACAGCAGCTGCTCTGATAGCGTGCCAGAGGGTGTTGGTAGGCTGGTATTCTGGATCTGCAGAGTTTGCTGCTTTAAGAGCGCTTTTAAAGTTAGTGTTCTTCACTCATCCTGAGACGAGATGGTTCTCTGTCTCTTGTTCACTGTTACATGGTATAGCATCATACAGGTTATTTGCATTTCCTTCTCTGCTGCCCTATTTTTCTTCTGCCAGACTCCCACACCCACGCCAAGAAAGTCTTTTAAACTGAAATGTTTGTTTTCAAGCGCAGCAGAAATCATCTGGAATCACTTCACAGCAGCATGCTGGGAGAGTAGCAACAATATTCTCTTAGCATTTTGGAAACCTTGAAATGGTCTCGTCAATGCCCCGTGGCTGCAAAATGTGATGCGATTAGCTTGTGTGACTTAGTTTTAAGGAGTTACTGTGCTCAACAGTGCCCTTCCTTGGAAGTAGGGAGCTTTGCAAATAGAAAAGGAGAGGACTGTTTGCAATTTCTGTGGGCGAAGCAAGTGTGAAGAACTCCTTGGGAGTGTGTAGCTAGAGCAGAGGTTCTCAATCCTGTGTGGAAAACACGTGGCAGACCTAGGCCTGGGCACTTACACCCAGCTAACTTGAGACATGCGTCTGTGTATATTTGTAAGTGTCAGACTGCTGTAGAGACTTGCTCTGAATCTGTCTTTTTGGTTTGGTTGCTGAAGGTTCTGGACATCTTGCAGCATATTCAGGCTTTGGACCCATCCCAGCATGGGGCCGTGGGGTACTTGGTTCAGCACACCCTGGAGCATATTGAGCGCCGGAAGGAGGAGGTGGGACCCGAGGTGAAGCACCGGTCGGATGAGAAGCACAAAGAGGTCTGCTTTTCCATCGGCCTGATTATGAAACACAAGAGGTGAGCTCTGCAAAACCTTCCCTGCGTTAGCAGGCTGCACCGCAACGACGAGTGTGGAAATGTTTGTTCTGACAGTAATGAGATGTGGGGTTTTGTCTGCCAAGGAGGTACCCGGAATGGAAAATGCCAGGCACGTACATCTGTGCCATGCACCTTGTAGAAAAACGGGGACAGCTCTGTCTGTCCTTTGGGAGAGCGAGTGTCTCCGCTGCTGTCTGCTTGCAGAGGGACATTTGTGAGGTGACTTGTCTTCAGTCATCGTATATCACACAGCTAAAATTTCCACAGCCCAGAGCTCTCGAAGAAGCATCAGTAATTGGTTAATGAGGGACTTTGGAACAGAATCGACTTCAAAAAAAGATTGTAAGATTCCTAAGAGAGCTTATGAATCTTTCCCCGTGCTATTATTACCCTCTCTTCTTGTGTTGCACTCCGCTTTGTGTTCCTCTCTGCACTACTCTGGCAGAACGACATGCCAGCACTGTTTTGCTTCGGCCACTCCTCCAACTCAACAGGACATCTGGAACGTATTTTAAGGGTGTCAGCAATGGCTCTTATACCTCACGATTAATCGCATAAATAATCTGAAAATAATGATGCCTTTGTTTCTGGGAGTTCTGTATTGGCATTACTGTGATGGGCTCAGAAGTAATTGCACAATACAGCAGGATGGTTGATTCTCTCCCTATTTCTTGTTTCCTCTTCTCTCAGTTACTGACTTCCAGTCCCTTTCCCATTTTCATTTCTTGCTCACATTTGGTTTTCCTTTATCCTCAGCTGTTTGTTCCTGTCTATTTATCCAGTTGCTCCTAGTCATTTCTTCCCACCTCAAAACACACACGCGTACAGACAAAACCTGTTTTAATTGATTTTTTTCTTTTTTCCCTGGTGTCCTCTCCTCTCGGGCCAACTCGCAGGAGACTCCTATGCTGTTTGTGCTGTAACAGTCTCGAGGAAAAAGAGCTGGCTCTGGAGTTTTCACAGTCTTTGGTGTGCATTTTTTTTTTAATTAGATATGGCTATAACTGCGTGATTTATGGCTGGGATCCCGCCTGCATGATGGGACATGAATGGATCCGGAATATGAACGTCCACAGCCTTCCACATGGCCCCCACCAGCCTTTCTACAATGTGCTAGTGGAAGATGGCTCTTGCAGATACGCTGCTCAAGGTGAGCAGGAGTCTCCTGTGTTTACTATCTGTTTGGAAGTACATTAGAAGAAAGAGACGTTTAAGTGATTAACTCTTTTAAGTATGAAACATAAACTGTTAGTTAAGGTTGAGATAGGAAGGAAAAGATTCACTGAACTTGTGGAGAGCACACAATGCAGTACTGCTGGGAGTGAAGGTTAAGGACCACTCTGGTGTAATCTCCCTTTGCCGTAGAAATGTGGTTTGGACGTGATTGATTTTTATGGTATAAACCACGATGGTTGCTTTTAGAAGAGGTAATTCAGCTTTTGCTGAAGTCTGAAGCTCTGTCAGCAGCTCTTCTTTGCAATTATAGCTGTGCTTTGGGCAGGACCTCAAAATGGGATCCAGTGAGAGAGCACACAGACTTTGCTTGTCGGGACATGGTTCTGAGCAGCTTTCGTCGAGGGGCTGCATGTGCCAAGACCCCAGGGAACACAGGTAGCGTGGCATTCAGTGCCACCTCTGATAGGGATGGGACAAAAGTGAATGTCTCTTCTAAACCTCATTCATTTGTGAGATCTCGTATCACCCATTCTTCATGCAACATACCCTAAGAAAGGAAATTCTTGTCTGATAGTCAGAATATGAGGTTGGGATTCTAGAAATGTTGAACTGAGGTTCAAAAGGGAAAAAAAACCCTATACGTGGGTATCTCTAACTCTGTACATTGTAAATAGAGTGTTTCTTTGCCTGATGTTTGTTCTTCTCCCTGTGGTAGCGAGGCATCCCATCCCATCCAGCTGGTGGGGCGAGACTGGAAGCTGCTGGAGGGGAAACGCTGAACAAAACACACTTCAGCTCTTTCACTAGGGGGTGCTCCCAGGGCATGTTCTGGTCCCATACACGTGAGCAAGAGGTGGCTTTACAGGAGAGGACGCTTCTACCTTTGTCATTCTAAAGTGCAGGTGTTTCTTACAGTCCTGCATGTTACTTTCTATTCAGTAGCCCAAAAAGGTGAAGTGGGGACCGGGAATATTGCAGCTCAGCCTTATGGCTCATATTAGGCAGTGCTTGGCCTCTGAGTCTTAAAAAACAGAAGTTCTTATGTGTTATGGGTTGATATTAAAATGTGCATCTCTGAAAACTAACCAGATAATTGTCCGCAGTGCTTCTGGGGCTGCTTCAGCTCATATATTTTTTGTCTAATTGTTGATAAACAAGTATAATGCTGGCTAGTTCCAGAGCACGGAGTACTTAAGCCAAGCTCTAGGCTGATACCATCATCTCTGGGGCATCCACGTGTTTTGATATTGCTAGGGAAAATTGAAGGGTTTGTCCTTGCTTGCTGAACTCTTGCTCCCTGACTATCAAGTATCATTTGGGAAGGGACTGCTTCATAACTTACTGACCTGACCTTGGGGAGGGGATGATAGTTTTTAACTGAAAGAATCTTAGACAAATCCTCGTGCAGCGTTTTCTCTGCCCAGCTCAGAAATAACACCAAGCTTATTATAGAATCATAGCAAGGGTTAGGTTGGAAAGGACCTTAAAGATCATCTGGTTCCAACTCCCTCCTGTGGGCAAGGACACCTTCTCTTAGACTCCAGGCCTCCTCCAGCCTGGCCGTGAACACCTCCAGGGATGGGGCAGCCACAGCTTCTCTGGGCAACCTGTTCCAGTGCCTCAGTACGCTCACAGTGAAAAATTTCTTCCTGAGATCTCATCTAAATCTCCCCTCTTCCAGTTTGAAGCCATCACCCCTCATCCTGTCACTACCTGCCCTTGTGAAAAGTCCCTCCCCAGCTTTCCTGTAGGCACCTTTCAGATACTGGAGAGCTGCTACAAGGTCTGCCCGCAGCCTTCTCTTCTCCAGGCTGAACCCCCCCAGCTCTCCCAGCCTGTCCTCCCAGCTGAGGGGCTCCAGCCCTCCCACCATCTCCGGGGCCTCCTCTGGCCCCACTCCACCAGCTCCGTGTCCTCCTGCTGTTGGGACCCCCGGAGCTGGACCCAGGATTCCAGGTGGGGTCTCCCCCGAGCGGAGCAGAGGGGCAGAATCCCCCCCCGGCCCTGCTGCCCCCGCTGTGGGGATGCAGCCCAGGGGTGGGGGGTTCTGGGCTGCCAGCGCACGGTGCTGGCTCATGGTGAGCTTCTCATCCCCCAACAGCCCCAAGTCCTTCTTGGCAGGGCTGCTCTCCAGCCGTTCTTGCCCAGGCTGGATTTGTACATGGGATTGCCCCAACCCACGTTCAGGACCTTGCACTTGGCCTTGTTGAACTTCATGAGGTTGGCACGGGCCCACCTTTCAAACCTGTCCAGGTCCCTCCCTTCCCTCCAGTGTGTCGACCGCTCCACACAGCTTGGTGTTGTTGGCAGACTGGCTGAGGGTGTGCCCAGTCCCAACATCCATGTCGCCAGCAAAGATGTTAAATAGTACTGGTCCCAGTACCGATCCCTGAGGAACACCGGTTGTCACCGGTCACCACTTGGACATTGACCCATTGACCATAACTCTTTGAGTGTGGTCATCCAGCCAATTCCTTATCCACCGAGTGGTCCATCCATCAAACCCATGTCCCTCCAGTTCTGAGGACAGGATGTTGTGCAGGCCGGTGTCAGATGCCTTGCACAAGTCCAGGTAGATGACATCTTTTGCTCTCCCCTTATCCACCAACACTGTAACCTCATCGTAGAAGGCCACCAAATTCGTCAGGCATGATATGCCTTTAGTGAAGCCATGCTGGCTGCCACCAATCACCTCCTCATTTTCCATGTGCCTTAGCATAATTTCCAGGAGGATCTGCTCCATGATCTTGCCAGGCACAGAGGTGATACTGACCAACCTGTAGTTCCCTGATCATCTTTTTTTACCCATTTTCGTAGCGGTAGTTGTGCCTCGGCTTGAGCCCTTCCTGTAAACTCACAGGTTGATCTGTAGCTGATCCCAGAACACCTGTTTCATATGGCGAGTTTGGTATCTACCTGCCTGCTCTTGTCTTTCTCCTGTTTGCTTTGTAGCAGCACAGACCAGCTATTTGTGGCTTGAAACTGCTAGTCAGGACGTTTCTCAGGCTCCCCACCTAGTGCCAAACTTGCTTGTCTCAGTCTCTTCCCCCCCTGCCAGCTTCTGTTTCGTCACTGTTTTTCCCTCTGTACACAGCTCGCTGCTCAGCCATGCTTCTGCAGAGCATATTGGAGTGTAAATTGGTTTCCGCAGTGGTGCAGTAGAAGAAAAAGGTACTTTGCAAACCCGTAGGACTGCACCAGTCCACTGAGGTGTAGAAAGCTCTGGTACTTTTGGCTGCATACGCTGACGTACCGGAGTTTGAAGGAGCCTGTATGGATTAATACAACTTCTGTGTGCTCGCTGTAGTGAACTGAACAGTTTCAGGGAGGGATTATCCCTGAATGGTGTTCTCTGCACCCCATCTTGCTCCCGCCCTGCCACACAGATAAGTCAGACTTTACAATTGAGGCAGCTTTTGTTTCTACCTGTATATCTGGCACCGCGCAGGAAAAAAAAATGACATCATTTGGGGACTGCTGCAGGGCACCTGCGCACGTGATTTACTGCTGGGCTGCCTCCCGGTCACGCTGCTTTATACAAATGCTGTAGGAGCCCTCAGCCTGGGTCGCCTCTGCGGTTTAATGCCAGTGCTTCTGCGTTGTTTAACTGCTGTGCTTAATCAGGCTATCTTTTAGTACAGAGGAGGAAATGGAGTCCTCTGCAAAAGAATCAATGTGCTCTTCTTAGGGACTTTCTCTTAACTTTGGGAAGTTTGGATTTAGAAAAGTTAATTTTGCAGCATGAGACGTGCTTGAAAACCAGGCTGGTGACTTGACGTGCTTGAACCGCACGCTGGTGACTTTAGAACAAAGAAAAGCACTCGGCTCCTTTACCGGGACAGCCTCGTGCAGTTGGCCTCACCTTGGAGCATCTGAGAAAGATCTCTCCTAGAAACTGAGCTCCTGTGGGACTCGAGGGATCAGAGCTTCTCCCTGAGCTTACAGCCAAGGCCTGTGACCAGCAGAGTGGGAGCAGCTCAGCATCCTGCTACTCTAACCTAATGTCAGACCATGTGGTCTCAGGCGTAAAATAGTTTTCGTACCGCTAGGAAATGGGGTCAGCGTCACTTAAAGAGACGAGGCTCTGGGAGCAATCGTACTGGCGTATTCTGCATATTTTCCTGGATTAGGGATGTGTTTTCTGTAAAGCATCGTGGCGTTTCTAGAGACAGAAACAAGACTTGAGAGAGGCGCAGGATTTATTGCCTTGTAGCAGGCTGTTCCGTGTGGTGATAACTGATTCTTTCCTTTCCTAACAGAGAACCTGGAATATAACTCGGAGCCTCGGGAGATCCCTCACCCTGACATTGGCCGCTATTTTTCAGAGTTTACTGGCATTCACTACCTAGCAAATACTGAGCTAGAAATTCGGTACCCGGAGGATTTGGAGCTCACACGTGCCACAGTTCAGAAGATCTACAGTTCAGGCAAGGAGTGAGCGCGAAAGGCATCATGAGGACAGAAGCAGCTGGAGTGTAGCTTTACCCTCTTTGCAAAACTTGCATGGAAGGCAAGTTTGGTGACAATCCTTTGGCTTAATGCATTGAAAACTGCATTGAACTCTGTAACTGGTGCTACAGCATCTTTCCGTTGCCTGCCTGCCCGTTCTGGCCTAAAGGCACAGGGACACGTCGGTAGTCGAGGCCAAGCATAAGGATCTTGCAGGGACGGTCACGCTAGGAAGCGCGTTGTCCTTCGGAAGGATTTGCGCATACTACATGTTCTGTGATTGTCTTGCCTAGAAGGTCGACACAGTGAGATCCCTGCTGTGGAATATGGAAGAACCCCCCTCTTCCAGAGAAGGAAGTTGCTGGTCCTTGCAGTGTTGTGGGTTGTTTGGTTGTGGGTTGTTTGTTGTTTGGTTTTGGTTTTTTTTTTTTAATGTATATCTCTATCAGGTGATAGTTTTTAAAGTCTCTTACGTTTCACTGTTGTCTTCTCCAGTCTGAATTTGTTGTCAGGTCTTGCTTCACCTCTGTAGTCTGATTGTTCACAGAGCTACCATTCCAATTCTGAATATTCTGGGAAGAAGCCCCAGCAACAAAACCAGGAACAGCTGGGCTTCCAGGGCGGCAAGCGCAGTGGTAACAGTGAGGTCTGGTTGGCCACCTCGATGACAATACAAACTCCTAATGCAGAAGATGAGCTTCTACCCTTTTTCATGCCTGCTAAACACACCCACTCCATGTTCTTACCTTTTTTTTTTTCCTTGGTCTATTCATCATGTATGTCCAAGGCAGGACCTGCAGCACGCTCCCAGAATGATTTTGAACCTCACAGCACTGTTTTGTGGAACCTGTGAGGTCAGTGCCAGAATGACTTTGATGTATGGGGAGCTTCCGCTCACTGCCGGCTCCAGTCTACAGGTATTTATGCAATAGAGTGGGATTGTGACTGGAAACTGGCCAACCCTGGAGTCAGCTGAACCGCGTATGGAAGAGAGATGTTAATTCCTTGCAGCTTGAGGCCTTCTTCCTTTTTGCCAAAAGAGAATGGATTTTGGGGGAGCGCGTACTCCGCTGCCCAGAAGGGCAGAGCTCTAGCAGCTCGAGGCACAGAAATTTTCAATTTCAGACAGAAGCACTGCGGAAAAGCTTTCCCTCTGGGTTCAGATATTAGGAGGCGCAGGGTGAGGCGGTGTTTGTACATACACAGAACCTGCAGATCTTTGTGTTTCCTGAAGCGACACCTCTGTAGATGCAGCTGGAGTCTCCTGCCACTGTCCAGTTGCAATAGAGTTGCTGTGTCAGAGATGAGCAGTAGGTACTGTGCCCTGTAGAGTTAGGTGGATGCTCGTAGTCTATTATAGCACTTCAGGTATCGCCACGTGAATTCACACAGCCCTCCTCTTAAAAAAAAAAAAAAAAAAAAAAGCTTGAACTGCATGCCATCCTATTGGAATACTGAGCACTGATTAAATATGAGAAATAAAGACTGAAAGCCCGGCGCTTTTGCCAGCGGAGTGAGTGGTGGTGGTCTGCAGGAATCTCGGTGCTTTAGGAAGAACAGCCCTGCATGGTTGGTGCTGAGGAATGGTGAAGGTGCTGTACTCCCAAGTAGAGCTGTCCTTAAAGAATTCTGTGCTGGAATGAATTTGGAGGGAGGAAAGAAGGAAGACACTGAAGAATTTCTGCGGAAGCAGAGTGGATCCAGTGAAAGCAGAGTAGGGAATCATCAGGCAAAACCTTAAAATCCATCTCTTGTTTCTAAGGGTTGGAGTAGACCCCAGCCCTTTTTGAGGGTTGACAGCAGATCCCAAAAGACTTCCTTGCAGGTACGCGAGGTTGGGAATGGGCCTGGTGAATCACAAGGTTGATGCTGGTCGCTGAGAAGCGGCACGCAGGAGCAGGGCCGGGGCTTCCCATTTGAGACAGCGTAGATATCGCCGAGTCTCCTGGGGCTTTACGCTCCCCTCGGCCAAACGGGCGGGCTGTTGGCACCGTGCCCCTCTCACGGGCGTCGAGAGAGTTGCCACGTAGCGAGCTCGTAGGAGTCCTCAGCTGGAGGTGCTGCCTGGATCGTGTAGAATCGTGCCATAAAAAAAAAAAAGCCACAGGAGTCAACAGAAAGCTGCCCGAAGTTTCTCTGACAACTGGTGCTGGACAATGCACGTCAAACCCACTTGAAAACGTGCTTAGTGCTTTAAGACGAGGTCCCAGAGTAGCTGGTACAGCCCTTTATACCCATCTTACGGGGGCCACCCTGTGTTTATGCTCTGAGAAGAGGCTGTACAAGGAGGAAGTGTGGGAGCTGCTCCTCACACACTCACGTACGCTTCCCCCGTCCGCAGACTCTTTCTTAACCATTTCCGCTTTTGCATGGGGCGCAAAAGGAGGGTGTTGCTGTGCAGCGGGGGACAGACGTACTGCAAGTGACTTACGGACCCGAGGCAGCCCTGCCAGGCCTGTAGGAAAACCTCTCATCCCTACGGCAGGCGTTTTGTGGAGAACCTGCCCCCTCGGGCAGGCCTGCCTGTCGGCTTCGCTGCACAGACCGTGTGGGCGCGTGGTTACATGGGTGTCGGTGCCATCCAGGAGCGCCGACGCAGCCTTGTACATGCCAAATTCGGAAGGGAGCGGAGGCGTTTCAATAGCCACTGCACAACGTCGGTCCGATTTTGGGACTTGAGGCAAAACCAGAGGGAATGGTGTGTGAAAGCTCCCGCTTTTTAACCTGTTTGGTTAGGCGTGCCAGCTGCCCCCCTCTGTGTCCTGCTGCTGCCTGGGGGGTAGGCTCCGTTGCATCCTAAGGGTTGAGTCCTTGGTCTTGGCAAGGAGGAATTCCCAGTATCTGCAGCTGTGGGAGACCTCAGCCCAAGCACCCTGGGTGGCCAGGGAAAACTGGAAAAACCCCCACGAGGACACCTCTCGCTCCCTGCTTGAGCGACCTCTTGAAACGCATGTCGATTCTTGCAGGCTGAGTGTCCCAGGTCCAGCAGAGCCGGGAAATGCCTCTTTGGGTGGATGGAGATCCCAGCAGGTGTTTGGCTGTGCCGCAGCCGGCTCTTCTGTCCCCCTCTCTTCCCCTCCTGGCAGCACAGGCATTTTTGCAGTCGCCATTTCCCCAAGGAGACAGCAGCAGATCCCCAGCGTTCCTTGTGTCCGTGAGCGATGTCCCCGTGAATCGGTGTGTGTTAAAGGTGACGCATATGTATATACATCACAGTTTGTCCTGTCGTGTCTGTGCAGGGAGAAGGTGTGTTGTTCTTTCTGCAGAAGTGGAATTGCTGTCCTTCTGTCTGACTTCACTCGGCCGCCATCCCACCCGGCAGACGGGCTGTCCCCAGGGGGCTGGTGCACTGAAGTCCCCTGGTCCTGAGCCCCCTGGGGACAGAGTCCTGGGGAGTGAAGAGCCCGGGTGCCATCACGGTACAAAAACAATAAAGCATGGAAAAACCAACCCTAGGTAATAACGTTGCCCAAAGCATGGGAGATCCTAGTAGAGCTTAAATTTCTATTTCGGCTTCAAGGGCATCAATTAAGTTCTCATCTTCCCTTATATGTAAGGGAGTATCGTCAGTCGAATCACTCACATATTAACACTTTTCGTTACTGATTTTACACGGGATATTGCTATACCTATGATAATTACAAGTAAAATGAACATTACCACATCTGATATCAAATTTTGAATCCAACCAGTGACACCAATTCCAAGCCAGCCAAGCTGGCTAGAACTCATTGATTCTCGGAGCTCACGAGTGGCTTGTGCCACTTCCTCTGTTCTTCCCAGTTGGACACTGAGCTCCAGCGTAATGTTAGGGATATGAACACAACGACCGGTACTGGAGAGGCTTAAGTAACCACAAACCTCATCTTGATGTAGCATCATCAGTTTTGAAGAACCACTTTTGATGTAGCTTGCAAAAGTGAAACGGCTTTCGGGGGGGGAAGGAAAAAAATTCGGAGCGGGGGAAAGAGGAGGCTGGGAGAGGGCAGGAAGCGAGCAGTCATCACTGTCGGGATTGTTGGGATCATGGCAGGGAGAGCTGGGTGTGAGGGGTGCCACGGGATCTGGGGGCTCAGGCAGGTTATAAAAGTAGTTCTGTCCCCCAGAATTCCCCGAGCAGGGAGCGAGGGCTGAGGGCAGCAGCCTCCCGGGGGAGGCTTGTTCTCCCCCGCAGGACGATGCCTTGATGTGCTGCTGCGTGTGGGAGAGGCTGGAGAGCTGCTCCCGGCCCTCCGCCAGCGAGGGCTGTTCCCTGGGGCAGCCTCCTGGGATGTCCGGATCCTCGGGACCCATCCGGACACAGGGAGACACTGCCGAGAGCGGAGGGCATGGCCTCTGGGATGACCTGTGGCAGTTTGTCACCAGCCTCGACAGGAAAAACGGAGGCCCCAAATCCCTGCGCTCCGGCTGGCGGAGAGCTGCATCCTTTGGGACTCTGCTGCTCCTGACTCAGGAGGGCGAGGGGAGGAGAGGTCTCCTTCGGGCGGGAGAGGGTCCCTGAGG
Organism: Chionis minor; assembly: GCA_013398295.1. NCBI lineage: Eukaryota > Metazoa > Chordata > Aves > Charadriiformes > Chionidae > Chionis > Chionis minor. The sequence continues at coordinate 24,736 of VZSF01000180.1, forward strand.
AGCTGGTCCCTTCCTGGCCGCCACCACCTTGGTGGAGACCCCACCAGGCTCTTGTCCTGCCTAGTTTGCAGCGTCTCCACGGGATGTCGCAGCTCCCTGGGCCCTCCCTGCCTGGCCGGCGGCTCCTCATCCCTCGGAGAACACGGAGACCGGCTGCCTGGGCAAGGCCGGAGCAGTGCGTGTGTTACCTTCTCCCCTGCCCTCCTCCTTCCGCCCGGGAATGCCCGGGACAGGCAAAAAAGACCCAGTAGGTGAAAAACAGTCTGTCCCAGCCTGAAGGGTGCGAATCCGTCAGCCTCGGGGTTGTCCTGATGCCAACAGCTGCCGTTACAGCCTGGGGACGTCGCTCCTTTTTTTATTTTTAAGCGGGTATTTTAGCGGATCTGGCCCTGCTGGACCCTGCAAATTATTTAGGCCTTTCCCTGTTTATATTTGGCTTTAAAAAAAAAATAAAAATAAAGGACACTGACTTGCTACCTACCGCCATGGCGTGCTGCGCGTTGGGAGGGCCCGCCCGTCTCCTCTGCCTTGGCTCCTGGAAGCCGTTGGCTCTTCCCTGGGCTGGGGAGAGCCTGGCGTATCCCTGCCAGTGCCGGAGCCGCATCCGGCAGCGCGAGAGAGATGGTGACAGAAGCACCCCCAGGCTCCGGGCCCTGCCGAACCTGCGGGGTCACAGCTGGCACCTCTGGCCCCAAGGAGGGCTGCGTTGCTTTGGGGGGCACCCTGTGTTGCTCCCATGCCCCTCTCTGTCCCACCCTTTCTCTCTTCCCAGCATCCCGGGTCCCTGGGCAGAGCCAGGGACGGGCGAAGCCGAAGGGATGGCGTGGGAGACGGGATTCCTGCCGCTGCTGGGCATCCCCGGGGAGCCCCAGGTGCCTGCAGCCAGGCCGGGCTGGGGACACGGGCCCCCTCCCTGCCCTTCTCCTGGGCGCTGGGCCCAGCAGTGTCCACAGCCACCCGTGGCTTCAGGTGCCACCAGCATAGGGGGAAGTTGCCCCCGCTCCCAGGGGGTCCCAGCCATGCGCAGGGCTGTTAACTCTGGAACCTAAGGACGGCACGGTGGGGGGGGGAGCTCAGGGACCTGGGCGAGCTGCAGCACCACCTCCTCCCTCCCTGCCCCGTGCGTGGCTCTTAACTCTGGAACCTAAGGATGGCACGGTGGTGGGGGGAGCTCAAGGACCCGGGAGAGCCGCGGTGCCACTTCCTCCCTCCCCACCCTGTGTGTGGCTGTTAACTCTGGAACCTAAGGACGGCGCAGCGGCGGGGGAGCTCAGGGACCCGGGGAAGCTGCGGCACCACGTCTGTCCCTCCCTGCCCTGTGCGTGGCTGTTAACTCTGGAACCTAAGGACGGCGTGGTGGTGGGGGAGTTCGGGGAGCCGCGGCGCCACCTCCTCCCTCCCCGCCCCGCGCGGGGGTGTTAACTCTGGACCCTAAGGACGGCGCGGCGGCGGGGGAGCTCAGGGACCCGGGGAAGCTGCGGCACCACGTCTGTCCCTCCCTGCCCTGTGCGTGGCTGTTAACTCTGGAACCTAAGGACGGCGTGGTGGTGGGGGAGTTCGGGGAGCCGCGGCGCCACCTCCTCCCTCCCCGCCCCGCGCGGGGGTGTTAACTCTGGACCCTAAGGACGGCGCGGCGGCGGGGGAGCTCAGGGACCCAGGGGGAGCCGCGGCGCCACCTCCTCCCTCCCGGCCGCGCCCGCCCTTATAAGCGGCGGCGGCGGGTGCGGCGGAGCCCGGTGCAGCGGCCCGGCACGGCCCGGGATGGGCTCGGCGCAGTCGGTGCCCGCCGAGATGCGGGAGCTGGCGGACAGGACGGGCTGTGAGTACCGGCCCCCCCCGAGCGCCC